>WBMZ01014035.1:0-130694 GCA_013400975.1 Atrichornis clamosus | reverse complement strand
CCTATCCCCCTTCCCCCTTCCCTGCACATCAGCAACCCTCCCCACTCCATTCCAAGTCCCTAAAACCCCTGGTTTACCCCAATACATGCAATCCCTTTCCTTTTCCTTTCCTTCCCCTTTCCTTCCTCTTTCCTTCTCTTCCCCTTCCTTTCTCCTTTCCCAAGCAACCAATCCCATCCCATCTCATCCCACGCCTTGGAGAAAGACTCTTCCAAACACACAGACAAATAAGACAAAGATCTTTCCCCAAAATCATTGCCATTGATTCCACTCATCCATCACATCTCTCCCGCCCTGCGTCAGCACCCTGGTGAGCACGTCCATATCCTTGGATCCTGAGTTTGGTGTCAGTTTGTCTTTCCCTGTTGCACTGGGACTGGACAGGAGGTTTTGGGGAGTATGGACACCAGTGTGGGAGGCTGAATCCTTGGGGATGCTGAGGGCAGTAGGGAAGGCAGCAGGGAGGAAACTGCTCCGTGTAGGATGGACAGGAATTGCACCTGTGTAGCTGGAATCCCTGGTTTATATGGGAACAGCCCTGTAGCTGCTCTCAGCCTCATCCATGGGTCCTACAGCCAAGGAGGATCCCAGTAAACTGGGAGACAAGGAATTATTAATGCAGAGTCTGTGCCCATGCCACAGGCTCTTGAACACCACTCCTGCTGCAAACCCCTCTGTCCTGTTGGGATGGCAGAGGAAAAGGGAGCTGCAGCAGAGGAAATGATGGAAGCAGCAGGTTCCTACAGACCTCTGAGGGAGGAACAGCCTGTGGCACAAGGGGCTGCCACAGAGCCTGGGTTTTCTGGCACCGGCCAGCCCTCCGTGTGTGTTGGCACAGGAACTGCACCCTGATCACTCTTTGCTCCCAGAACTTCATCCTGCCCTTGCCAAAGGCCTGGTGGGGAAGTGGAGTGGTTGCAGGGCAGCTGCCTGAAATGTATTTCCAGCTGGGAAAAGAGAAAACAGCAAGGACTGAGCAGAGGGAAGGGATTGGGCAGTTCTCCCAGCTGTGCCCACCACGGCTCTGGGTGAGGGGAAGGACAACCTGCAAATTCAGGGGGCTGGTGGGCCCAGTCCATGTTGGGGCTTGAGGACGGAATGGGAATAATTGGGATGTCCTCTGATGTACATAAGAGGAGGAGGTGACTGGGGTGCTGTCCTGCTGCTTTCTGCCTCAAGGATCCCCAGGCATGGGCTGTGAGTTGTGTGAATTATCCCAAGGCAGTGTCTCCAGCACCCTGTAAAGCATCGCTGCTCCACATCAACTCGGCAGTGGATGGATGTGGATTGAGTGTTCAGAATCATGCCTGGATCTCCACCTCCCCCTGAACCTGGGATGGGCAGTGTTTTTTGTTTAACTCTCGATGGAGACATCTCCGAAAGCACAATTCTCAGTTCCTGTGCTGAGACAACCACAAAGCGGAAGCATAAGGAGAGCTGAGCTTGCAGAGCCCCTGAAAAACCTGCTCCAAAAGAGATTAAATGGTTGTTATCTCAGTGAGGCATTAACCAAAACCTCCCCCAGCGATGGTGACAAGCTGCCCCTCCTGCCCTGAGAGAAGAGGAAAAGCACTGGTGCTTCTCTGAAATAGAAATATTTCCTCTGGTTCTGTGCTGAACGCCAACTTGGTCAGCACTGTCAGGCCTGTTCCTGCCAAAGAGGAGGCCGTGTTTTTATTGATGGCTCAAGTGTCCTCATATTTTGCTTAGCTTGGAAAAGAGACTTGGTTTGCCCAAGATGATGAGGACTATTAAAATGTAGGCTGCTGTTATTGATTATTAATGCCGAGCGCTTCCTAAAAGCCTCTCGATTGAAGCTGGTAGAACTAATCTTGTCTGAAGCGAGATTTGATTGATTTCCTTTGAAATCAAAAAAGAAAAATGCTGGAAACATCCATCTTTCTCCTATATTTTTCTTATGTAAAAGCCTGCCAATGTTACAGATTCTTTAATGTCACAAACCAAAAACAAAACAACAAAAAAATCCTCGCTTTTGGCTGCTCAGCTTTGATGAAACTCTCCATAAAAATGCCAAGGAGCTGACAAAAGGAGCTCCCCAAAGCCCACACATCACTTCTGGTTTTCCTGGTGGAGAAAAAACTCTCCATCCATTTCCCAGGCAGCCCTGCTGGGGCTCTCCCATCTCCCTGACAAGTATTTTCCACCAAAAATCAGATTATATGCTCCAAACTGGGATCATTCCCAGGAAAAGGACGCCTCCCGAAAGTCAGCGGGATGAAACCTGCACAGCATTTTGCTCGATTGCCTTTCCCATGTCCTTCATCCAAATGTTTCTCAGTTCAGGGAGATCCCTGCACTCTATCTGGGATGGATCCCTGGGATGCTCCCACCAGCTCTGACTTAGGGCATGGACAGATGCTGCAGCCTCCAGCTGCCTTTTGCATCCTCCTCTCCTTCAGCAGGATGGGGCAGGCAGGATCAGCTTGGAAATCAGGGAAGGACCTTAAATATGGCTGCAGAGGAGGCATGGAATTGTGGTTAAAGGGTGTGGTCAAGGAAACCCTAATTCTGGGCTCATTTGTCCTCCTGTGTGATGGAGGTTCACCTTTCCCCAGCTCACCAGCTGCAGGATGGAGAAAGGGGCACCTCGCAGAGGTTTGGGTTCTCTTCATTATTTAATCCCTGACATAATGATCCAATAATTGAAGGGGGGCTACAAGGGAGCCAGAGACGGACCTTTCATCAGGAAATGTAATGACAGGACAAGGGCAGGGTTGGGTGGGACATTGGGAAGGAATTCTTCCCTGTGAGGGTGGTGAGGCCCTGGCACAGGGTGTCCAGAGGAGCTGTGTCTGCTCCTGGATCTCTGGAAGTGTCCAAGGAAAAGTTGGACAGGGCTTGGAGTAACCTGGGATAGTGGAAGGTGCCCTACCCAGCGTGCCCATGGCAGGGGTTGGAACAAGATGGTCTTTAATGTTCTTCCCAACCCAAAATATTCCATGATTCCTGTTGGGCATAGAATAAACACTCTGAAGTGGTTCATCCATGGGTTTGCTGGAGCAGCCCAGCCTGGGGCAGACCCCCAACCCCATGCCCAGGGCTGGGGCTGCCCAGGCATCTGCGGGATCAGGGATGTGGCAGGAGTTTATTGCACCTGGGATGAGCGGCTGCACAATCAGCTCAGCCCGGAGGGGGCCCTGCAAAGCCCCACGAGGCGCCGGCAAATCACTGCCCCGGGAATTAATTGGCTTTTGTTACCTGATTACTGCTGAACCTGATGAGCCGCAAAACACACAGATACACACACACACACACAAAATGTTAAAAAGAAAAAAATTCAAAGGAAGAGAATTCAATTTGAATTCCACTGCCTGTCAGTGCCGCCTCGCCTCCCGCTCTGCTGCAAACGCTGCCCTATTTTGAGGGCTTCCTGCTCGCATCGAAATTATTACAAAGACCTCAAAACGGCCCCGTTTCCTCCAGCAGCGGCTGCACGAGGCACCCGCAGATGAAATGTGTCAGCTCTGCCTGCTTTTTAAACCTTGTCACTGCGTTTTGCTTGGCTAGCGTGTAAATTCCTTGAAGTTTCAGCAAATCCCGGGTGGATCGGCTGCTAAAGAACCCCAGTAAAGGAATAAGAAAGGATATCACAGAACACAGCACAGATTAGTTTGCAAAGTTCTTGGCTTGGATATACAGAGGAGTGATTTTTGGGTGTTAATTTTGGAACTGCAGCAGCAGAGCAGGGTTTTCTCCCAGCGTGGCCCCATCAAGTCTGCTCCCCATGGATCAGGAGGGCTTAGATTGCCCAGAGAATCTGTGGATGCTCCATCCCTGGAAGTGTCCAAGGTCAGGTTGGATGGGGCGTGGAGCAACCTGGGATAGTGGAAAATGTCCCTGCCCAAGGCTGGGCGTTGGAATTGGATGAGCTTTCATGTCCCATTCCACCCAAACCATCCTGGAATTCTCTGAACATAGATGGTCACAGAGAGTTTTGTTTGTTTTTTGTGACTAAGGCCAGCTCAAAAAAATAGAGAGGGAAAACCAGGAAAGAATAATTCAGTGAATGAATTCAAATTCATTTTATCAGGGAGTCAGGGGAGAATACTTCAGTCTCCAAATTGATTTAGCAGTCAGGAGGGGACGAGAAATTAGCTTTTTTTTTTTATTTTATTTCCATCTTCTAATCTTGGAGGAGGATCTGGAATAGGGGAATATTCAGGGAAGAAAACATCTAACACTTACAGTGAGACTGACTGTCAGAAAAAAAGTGATACAGCAGAGGTAAAATTCTTCATAGATATTTTTTGGGGCAGAAAAGCCTGTTCTTCCCTTGAACAGCTTTCAGCAGAAAGTATCCACTCAGCTGCTGTTCTCCCTGCCCCTCTGGAGTGACACTGTTTATCCAAGAACAATTAAGAGGTGATGTGATCCTGTCTAAAAGTTCCTGGCAGCAGGAGATTTGAATCAAAAAGGCTGTAACATAACAGAAATCCATATGAGTGGCCCGAGGTTTTTGCTGGATTGATTGGAAGTGAGCAGCAGGCAGATGTTTTCCAGGGGGAACGTTGGCTGACAGTGGCCAACTCCCCACAAATTTATTGCTTTAGAATTTTAATTTACCAGCAGTTGACACAATTTCTGAGTCACACGAACCCTCCCAATAAAGCCTGAGGATGGCTCACGTTTACACCCCGTGGCACAACCAGGAGCTGATGGTGGATGCGGCCTCCAGCTCCTTTCAGGCAAAAGAACAAGGTAACTCCCAACACCAGGCATCAGGATTTGTGAACCTGTGGGTGACCACGTGTTTTTGGGATCTCTCACTCAGAACTCCACTCATTTTACTCTTGAGGGAGGGCTGGACTCCATCACTTTGGCAGCTGCAGGCCATACAAATGACCAGGCAGCTCCAGCTGCTTGGGTCATTCCTGTTGACGTTTCCAGAGGTCAGCAGCTTTCAGGGAGTTGTGCAGAGCCAGAAGGTCCCCCTGAGCCTTCTTTTCTCCAGGCTGAGCCTTCCCAGCTCTCTCAGCCACTCCTGGTGCTCCAGACCCTTCCCCAGCCCCACTCCCTTTTCTGGACACACCCCAACCCCTCAATGTCTTTTTGGAAGGGACCCCAAACTGCCCCAGAAGAGCATCACCCGATCTCTAGCTTTGCTTGCAGGGCTCATCCAAACACATCCTTAAGTCTTCCCAAAGGCAAGATTATTCCTTGCTCTCCTCAGGACCATCTCAGGTGCAGGTTCTATTTCTTCACCGTGTTGTCTGAACAGAAAAGAGAAGGGTGTTGTGTTTCCCATTTCCCATTAAACACTGCTAGGAGTCCATTCCTCTCACCTGGAGTCAGTCCTGTGGTGTATTATTCTCTGCACTGCATTCCTGGGTGTTTTCTTGGGAAGGGCAACAGTCTGGAGTGAGTTACATGCCATGGCTGGAAGTTGTTGCATGCTCTCTATACAGAATAGTCCTGGTGGAAAAATAAGCTTCTTCTTAAAGCAACTTTTATTCCTGAAAACTAAGCTTTTAAAAGCATTTTTATTCTCCAGGAAACCATGTGGAGTTTGGGCTGCATTCAGCAGTTCATTGACACCTCGTGTCATGGACTCCTCATCCCTGGAAGTGTCCAAGGCCAGCTTGGACAGGGCTTGGAGCAACCTGGGATGGTGGAAGGTGTTCCTGCCCATGGCAAGGGGGTGGAATAAGATGGTCTTTAGGGTCCTTCCAACCCAAACCATTCTGTGATTCTATGCATGAGGAAAGTGGTGGGGAATAGTTAAATTGGGGTGTTTAGCCAAGAGAGCACATCCCTGGGCATGTTTTCATCCAGTGACTCAATTTCTTGTCCTCTCTGAGGGCCAAAATTCTCCTGTGAGAATTAACAGCTGATGAGGAGTGAAAACCACCCAACAGCACCCCCACCTTGCGACCCCACCTAACCCCTCACAACTCCCCCTCTCCCCAGGTACCTGGGCATCACCCGGCCGCTGACGTACCCCGTGAGGCAGAACGGGAAGCTGATGGCCAAGATGGTCTTCACCGTGTGGCTGCTGTCCGCCTCCATCACCCTCCCTCCGCTATTCGGCTGGGCCCAGAACGTGACGGTGGAGCGGGTGTGCCTCATCAGCCAGGACTTCGGCTACACCGTGTACTCCACGGGGGTGGCCTTCTACATCCCCATGGCCGTGATGCTGGTGATGTACAGCCGCATCTACAAGGCGGCCAAGGTCAGCGCCGAGAGGCACCGCTTCATGGACTTCCCCAAGCACTACGAGGAGGACGGCATCTACTGCCTGGAGGCCTCCGGCCGCGCCCACCACAGCTCCAAGCGCTCCAAAGCCGTGGAGGAGTGCGCCACACTCTCCAAGCTGCTCCGGCAGGACCGGAAGAACATTTCCATCTTCAAGCGGGAGCAGAAGGCGGCCAGGACCCTCGGCATCATCGTGGGGGCCTTCACGTTCTGCTGGCTGCCGTTCTTCCTGATGTCCACGGCGCGGCCGTTCATCTGCGGCGTCCGCTGCAGCTGCATCCCCCTGCGGCTGGAGAGGACTCTGCTCTGGCTGGGCTACACCAACTCCCTCATCAACCCCCTGATCTACGCCTTCTTCAACCGGGACTTGAGGACTACTTTCTGGAACCTGCTGAGGTGCAGGTACAGGAACATCAACAGGAGGCTCTCGGCCGCCAGCATGCACGAGGCCCTGAAAGCCACGGAGAGGCACGAGTGCATCCTGTAGTGCCTGACCCACCAGCTCCTGCCTCTCCATTCCGGGTTCCTCACCTCCCCGGCCTCCCGGGGGCTGGCAGGAACCACCCGTGCCATTGTCCTGCCCTGCCACATCGCCGCTGAGAGTGACAGCCCTTCCCCTCGCCCCATGAGGGGCCATGGTTCTCCTCACCTTGGGAACAAGCGGAGGGAACTCGCTTTGGGAACAGCCCTTCCTTCTCACCGTGTCCCAGGTGGGAGCAAGACTGGGGAGGGGTTCAAGGTCTACCAACGACTGTGGGCAAGTCACACCACCTTTCTGTGCCTCAGTTTACCCACCTGTTATTAAAAAAAAAAAAGAAAAAAGGAAAAGAAACCCTCCAGCCAACCAAACTAAAAAACCCCTACAAACTAAAAACTTGGCAAGACTGTGGCTCTCCACCTTCAAAAAGGGCTCTAAGGTCTGTGGAGGGCACACAATATCCTGTGTAAAGATGACATTGGCTGCACTCCTCTATGGAATCTGACAGCAGCTCCGCTGTGCATCCAAGCCCTTGTGCCATCCCAGCTTATCTGAACTCCTTCCCCGGTGTAATTGCATTTTACACACCGAGCTCATGCCCAGGTTTGCACGTCAGAGCAGAAATGCCAATGGCCCCGTTTGCCCCCACACTGAAGCACTGCAGCACTTGAAGGAGACGCGTGGGCAGGACACAACACAAATGAACACGGAGGTTCCTTTATGGTTGGGTAGGGAAGTTTGACACCTCCTCCTCCTCATCAGGGCAATGACCAGTGAGTGAAGACAGTTGTGTTTATTGGGTTGTACTGTAATTCATTCTCAGACAAGTGACGTGTGTTCATCATTTGTGGCTAATTGACTCCATAAAAGCACGCTTTGGTTGACAACAGAAAAAAGCATATAATTTCTCTGACAGCTTTACAGTGTTTCAGTATGATGTCCAGCAAGCTTGAAAAAATACACTGAATGATGTATCTTTTTTTAGAAAAAGAAAAAAAAAAAAAGTCTGGTTTCCTTATTTTAGTGTAGAATCTTTGGTCTCTTTGACTTCAAAGTGTCTCTTTACTTTTATGTGGTGGTGGGACTTGTCTTTCTGCAGCTGTCTTTGCTCACGACAACCTTGTTGTGTCAACTTTGCAGCTCCACAAACCTTTGCCCATTTGTATGTGATCGTAGAATCATAAAATCCCAGCATGGTTTGGGTTGGGAGGGACCCTCTCTTCCATCCCCTGCCATGGTAGGGACACCTTCCACTATCCCAGGTTGCTCCAAGCCCTGTCCAACCTGGCCTTGGACACTTCCAGGGTAGTTGTTGTCAGCTCCAGTTCTTGTTGAAAATCTCCTGTCTGGGTTTTCTTGTCAGAGCCAGACTGTTCAGAGGCTCAGGGAAAGTTGTTTCTAGCCCTCCCTTCACTCCAGGTTTTCTTTATCCAGCATGAGTGGTGTAATCCCACCTCTGGCAACATCAGGAACTGTGATGCCTTCATCCATATCCAACTTGTGTGTTGGATGTCTTGGCTGACTGCTGGTATGGTTTGGCATAGCAATTTTTCCCCTCAATATTTCTCCTGTGATGTCCTTTGTGTTCTCACTTTGCCTCTTCTTAACAGCCATTCCTGCCCTGTCTCATTTTAGACTTGCTTTTTCTAGAGATGCCCAACCAGATTTCCAGTTCAGACTGGTGGTTCATGGCAGGGAAAGGGGCTCAAGCCCACCGGGAATGTCCCGAGGGACTGAGATGTTGGATACAGGGACAGCCATGTGTCCAGATGTTCTCCCAGCTCGCGTCCTCACAGAGGGAGTCAGAACTGCACAGAGGAGCAGGGCAGTTGTAGCTGTTGTCTCCAGAGCAGATGCTAAAAGACCAGGAAGAGCAGAGATTTGAAGGAGGATCTACTCAGGAGCGATCCTAAAGCTTTAGCCGGAGTCCCCACACACCACATCTGTAGGGCACGCTCTGACTGCCCGTCTCAGGGCCTGCTTAACAAAACCAACCCCTTTTCTCCCCAGAAACCCTCCAGGCCAGCATCTCCTCTGCCACAGCATCTCAGCAGCAGCTGCTCACTGGTTCTGCCCTGCCACAGGGACATGAATCTCCTCCAGGGTCTGATTTCCTCCCTCTGCTCCTCCAGCTCCTTCCCTGCCACGGAGCCACCCCTGCCCTTCTGACAGAGCTGTCGGGATTAAAAGTAACCAGCTGCTAATTCAGAATGTCCCCAGGATGTGAGAGCCCCAAGACAGCCCATTTCACATTCAGCACGTAACAAAAGTCTGGTTGTCCTGCTGCAGTCCTGCTGCTATGCCTAAGGTCAGAGTGGCATCATTTTGCTTATTTTCTGTATTAGGGGCTTTTAAACTGCCTTCAAAAATCATAATTTTGTTTCATTCCACTTATCACCCCTATTCTGATGGTATTTCTAGCACTGCTTAAAAGTATTCTGCAAAAGAGCAATGAAACAGTGTTTGAGCTTTTTCAATGAAATCATCCAAATACGAGTTTTTCTGGTTTGAAGGTTCTTCCAGAATAAAAAAAGGAAAAGAATAGAATTCTGGATGATCCAAACCCCAAACTTCTTCTAAGCAAGGAATTAAGGAAAATGGTTTATTTATCTTTAAAAGATCAGTGTTTTCTTTGACTTTGAATTGAATGCTTTGTTGCACTTATAAAAATTTTTTCCCTCATATTTTCATTTTAAGCTGTAGAAGCATTTAAAAGAAAACCTTTCTTCCCAGAAAGTTTGCATCCAAAAATATTGAAACACGATAGCTTCACTAAAACAAAACATTTTGCTCAAAAAAAGAAAAAAAAGAGATTGGTTGCTTGTCCCAGTAGTTATTGACTCAAGCTTTGAGACATCAGCTTAAACTCTTGCTTTTTCACTCCCCAAATTGTGTTTGGGTTAAGTAAAACAATGTGCACGCAAAGACACCAAGGCCTTTTCCACCCATGAGTGAGCACCAACCACTCTGTTAAGCCAGTCAAGATCCTTGTAGATGAGCTGCTAAATCATGTTGAAAATACTCTGTGGGTTTTGGTGTTTTTTTTTTAATCAGACAGGAATCAATGCATTTGGCATCTGCAAAAAAACCCTGGCTTAAAATAAATCTGAGCCATTTTGGAACTGATTTTAGCGCACACACGTGTGCCTAAGCAAACTATGAAGAGAAATTAGCTCTAAAAGAGTCCATGTTTAGGCAAAAATCTGAGCTCAGGGAGAAAATCATCAATTTAGGAGGACAAGAGAAACTTTTGTGGGCACTGAAAGATTCCCAGCAGGCCAACAGCAACACAGTGGAAAAGAATGAGGAGCCTCGAGCAGAGAAAATGGAACTAATTCAGGCATAAAATGAGAAGGTCTCAAGTCAGCTTTTTATTCCACTCCCTGTGCAGGGGAAATACAGAAACACAGGCAGGGAGATCTGGGGAGAAAGGCAGCTTTGAGAAACCCCCCACAGGGGTTTGTAGGTTTTTGATAACCACACTAAGCAAAGCCAGGCCAGATCAGTCGGAGATGTAAAGCCCAAGTAGTTAAAACCTGTGTGTAAAATCCCCAAAAAACGCTGAATCTCCCCTCTCTGAGCTCCAGCACTTCATGGAGAGGTTTGGCTGACAGACAGAGCTGGAGATTTGCACGGACAGCTCAGCAAACCCACCCTGTCCTTCATCTCCACAGGAGTCCTGCCTCCTCCTCCACCTCCTGGTGACAGTGGAATATTCACCACGTCAGACTGGAAGTTGATCCCGCCCTGGGTCCTACCCGGAGCACAGACCAGTGGTGGATTCTTACAGAGGCAGATCAACAAACCTTGTGGAATCCTTCCTTGTGCCACCAATTAAAGTTTCAGCAGCTTGCTGAGCCAGCAGTGCTCTTGGAACATTTAATACTCCCCACTGGATGCTCTCCTTCCCCTCTATTTAAACTTTTCCCACTCCGCCATCCCGAGGTAATGACTTCCACAATTTAATTCCTTTGTAGGTGAAGTGTCTCCCTTCACTCTTTTAAACCACCTGCTGAGCTCCTTAGGCTCTGGCTAATCCCTGCTTTAGGAAGGAGAATGAGTGATCATCCCTCTTCACCCTCTCCAGGCCAGTTACCACCTTGCAGTTCTTTGCCAGGTTCTTCCTTTTGAAACAAAAGGTCTGTTCAACCCATAATGCCTTTTCCAACAGTAGGAGGTGCCCTGGGAAAAATATTAGAACAAGGACAGTCTGGATCATCTGCCTTCCCAGCCCTCACTACATTCAAATCATCCAACCGTAATTATTTCAGGAAATTCCCTGTTTATACATGATTTCTGTGCAAGGCTCAGTGTAACCCCCCTGTTTTCCTACAGGGAATGCCAAGTCTTCCACTGGGATTGGATAACCCCACGTAACAGCCCAGCCTGGGGCACAGGGCTGAGCAGGACCTGGTGCCCAGGGCACTGCTGAGCTTGGCAAGCAGAAGGCTGTTGGTGGCAACCAGTGCCCTGAGGGGGATTTTGGGAGACATGGATGCAGAGGAGTGGGGGAATCTCTTTCTTTGGCCAAATTCAAACCTCATCTTGAGCAACCTGACCTACTTCTGACCCTGTCTTTGCTTTGAGCATGACACGGACTCAGAAGCCTCCAGGTTGCCCTTCCAACTTCAGTATTCTCTGATCTGGATTATTTTTCTAATTTCCCACTTGAATACATGCAAACACTTATCATCCATATTTTTTTTGGCAAGACAATCTCCAGATCTCCTACCTGCCATGTGAAAAAGCTCCTGCTGTTTTGAGTCACATGTCAATAAAACTGAAAGGCAGCCACATGACAGTTTCCACCTGTGCCCTTATGTAAGAAATGAGTTTCCTTTGTTTGATTTGCTGCCATTTTAATCCAGACACGTTTCATATTCACCTTGCAAGACCTTTCATTGCCTGACTGTGTTCCTTTTCTCCATCTCGGGCATTACTCTAAGGCAGAGCTTAAGCAAAACCCCAACATCACCAGATGAACAGGCAGGTCTCTGCTATAAAGTCATCACAACTAAGGCAAAAAGTGGATACTTCATAGAATCACAGAATGGTTTGGGTTGGAAGGGACATTAAAGATCACCCAGTTCCACCCCCTGCCATGGGCAGGGACACCTTCCACGACCCCAGGTTGCTGCAAGCCCTGTCCAACCTGGCCTTGAACACTTCCAGGGAGTTTTTCCAGCCCTTCTCAGCACTGGCACACACGGAAGGAAGCAGACTGCTCTGCTCTGGTGATTCCACCTTTTTTTTTTTAAATGACAAAATCCTCCACGTGGAACGTACAATTTCAGAAAAAAAACCCCAAGAAGAAAGGGAGACTTGAAAGATGATATTACACAAATGCCTTAATGTGTGAAGAGCTGAACCTCCCTTGCAAACAGGTGTGAAACTGGATGAGCTTTAAGGTCCTTTCGCACCCAAACCGTTCTGGGATTCTCTAAGGTGGAGGTGCATCGTGGCTTGGTGTCCCAGTCGAGGTGGGAGAGGAGCTCTCTCTGCAGCCTGAACTCTGTCAGGGTCTGACGTCCAACCTGAGGGAGAATCACAGAAATACAATTGATCTCCACATCCTCTGACTGGTGGAGAAAAAAACCCTCTGTTATGGGCAGGAAGCAGCAAGACCCACCCTGGAGATGGTCCCTGTCGGAGCCAGGAGTTGTTCATACCACCACACCCAGACAAGCTCCCAGGATTTATGTGCTAACCCTGCTGTGTTTCAGCCTCAAAGTGCTGAACCCAAGCCCTGAGCCTGCCCCTCCAAGGCAACCACATCCCAGACTATTTCCAGGCTCAGACTGGGCAGCCTAGACGTGCTGGGCGTTTTCCTGCTCTCCCCGCCGAGCACTCGGACCTTGGACAGCAGCAGCAGGACTCTGGCAAATAGCTGCTCGAGCAATTAAAAAAGGCAAAATCTTCGTAGGCTGCAGTGCGTGCTGTGCTAGAGGATAGCTGGAAACTCGCAGCACTCGCTCCAGCCCGTGCATGAGAAAATTAACTCGTTCTGGGTGATGAGAAAAGCTGCCTTATCTGGAGCCACTTTCCCATCTTCTCTGCCGCTCTTATCTTCACATCTCTGTCCCTCTGAACGTGGTCAGCGGTCTGATAACGCAGCAGTTAGGGAAAGAGGGAGGAATAGAGTGGCCAAATGCCAGGCACTTGGTGACCGTGTGTGACAACACAGCCGTGAGCTCGTAAATCGTTAGCGCGGCTCGGGAGGGCTCTGCTCAGAGCCCGCGGTTTGTCCGCTCAGTGCAGGCAATCTGAATGCCAAACGTGCACTCCCAGACTGTGGAATGCCTCGGTCACTTCACTCCCAGGCCGAAGATTCGGGCAGCAGCTGCTGCCTGTGCTGCTGCGAACGTGCCCAGACAAACTGCAGCCAGCTCTCGGGAAGATGCGCTCCCTAAATTAGTGCCACTAAAAAAAAGGAGGATATCAGGATATTAGAGAGTGGCCAAAGGAGGGCTGAGGTCAATTAAACANATCTGAATGCCAAACGTGCACTCCCCAGACTGTGGAATGCCTCGGTCACTTCACTCCCAGGCCGAAGATTCGGGCAGCAGCTGCTGCCTGTGCTGCTGCGAACGTGCCCAGACAAACTGCAGCCAGCTCTCGGGAAGATGCGCTCCCTAAATTAGTGCCACTAAAAAAAAGGAGGATATCAGGATATTAGAGAGTGGCCAAAGGAGGGCTGAGGTCAATTAAACAGGTTTGTTCAGCCTGGAGGAGACTGGGGGGAGACTCATCAGGGTCTGCAACTTCCTCAGGAGGGGCAGCTCCCACCTCTGCTCCCTGTGACAGGGACAGGACCCAGGGAACGGCTGGAGCTGTGCCAGGGCAGGTTTAGGTTGGATATCAGGGAAAGGTTCTTCCCCAGAGGGTGCTGGGCACTGAGCAGGCTCCCCAGGGAATGGGCACGGCCCCAAATCTGCCAGAGCTCCAGGAGCCTTTGGACAACGCTCCCAGGGATGCACAGGGTGGGATTGCTGGGGTGTCTGTGCAGGGCCAGGAGCTGGACTCGATGATCCTGGTGGGTCCCTTCCAGCTCAGGATATTCTGTGATTCTGTGGTAAATTAGAAGCAATAGGAGGTCATGAGTGTGGTCCTGCAATGTCCCAGCAAAGATGCACGTGGATCACCCTGGTTTCCATCGGTCTTTAACTTCATGTTTCCATGCTCATGCCCATCCCAAGACTGTGTGCAGGTCACCTAAATGAGAATCTAAACCCTCAGGTATGGGTTCCATGGGAGAATGTTGGACAGTCTCCTGCTAATTTGGAAATTAATATTCCAGGATCTTTATACAGAGCTTCGGGAGGGGTTTTTTTCACCTCTTCTTAAAGGCTGAAGGAGAAATATTCCTGATAACAAGCTTCACTTTTACCAAGCATCACATTTCTATAGCATTGTCAAAAAAAGTCTGGGCTGCATATGGAAATGGATGCAGCTCAAACGAAACAGTTCTGGTTGACTCTCCTTGGAGACATTAATCAGAGTTTAGTGCTGTCACTTCTCAAGAGCCACTTTTCTGTTGTATCTTCAAGAGACATCAAAATGCCAACAGCCTGGAGCAAGAACAAATCCCGTGTGGAAACAGAGGGATGTTTCCCAGAAATCTTGTTCCTGGGATGCAGCCTCAAGGCCCAGCACCCTGGAGACCACCCAGCCCTGCCCCCTGACCTGAGCATGGCCCCCATGGCACAAAAGTCCATGGGGAAACAACTCAAAAGAGCTCTTTGGATGAGATTTGGGGCTGTCTTGGCTTTCAGAGCCAGGCCAGGACACAATGTCCTGCTGGTATGGTGGAAGAGTGTTGGGAGAAGAAAGGTGGGGACAGCCTTTGAGACTTCAAGGCCTTGTCAGCACAGTAGCGATATAAATAAATAAACACAGCATTTAAATTAAGAACAATTAGCTTGGGGCTTGGGATTGCAGGATCAAACCAAGGGCTGCTCCTGCACTCAAAGTCACTGGGAAGTGCGTAGTTCCAGGCAACTCCTGGGTTTAAGGAGCTGTTTGTGCTGCTCTGGGAGAAAGAAAGGTGTTTCTGGAGTGGACACCAGAGAGGTGCTGTCCTCCCCAGCAGCTTCAGACTGTAGCAGGAGTCTGGATGCCAAAATAACAACTCACCAATCCTATCAGGAGACAGATTTCCTAAAGTTTGTCTCTCTGCTCTTCCTCAGTTACTTCTTTATGTTTTTCCACTTAAATTCCACTGGAAATTAAGTGAAAACTGTCTGGAAGTGTCTAATGATGATGAGTCCTTAGTTTAACATCAGGAACACCAAAAAGCACTAACGAGCACTGGGAGGGAAATAATTAAAAAAATAAAAATAATATAAAAATGCGTTTTTCCTCTTGGGTATCTAATGCAGTTCTGTAAACTGGTCCTAACCAGAAAATCCCTGGCACTATCAGATTTTAGCCCAAACCCTTCAACAGTTATTCCAGACTTTTCCTGCCCTACTAGTTCACAACGTAAGGTAGTTTTTGAATAGGAAAACACCCTATAATACATTTCTGAGAAAGGATCTAGGATTGCATCTGAAAAATGAATAGCAGGAGTGATAGAGATGCAACAGGGAAAGCAAAAATATCCCTGTGAGAAAACACTGCCAGAACCAAAGATCAGGGGGAAAAAAAATCAAGCAAACAGAAATTCCGTGTGTGTGTGTGTGTGTTGCTTTTTTGAAATCACTGTGATGTCGTGCCTTTCCACCTCTGCTTTTTTTTTTTTTAACGTGGCACATCCTTCTTATAAAACTCACTAATACATCTTTTAAAAAAGCTTCAAGGAAAAACATATCAACAAAGATGAACTAATGATAACACTGGAGACCAGAGAAGAATAAACCAATACAACCAGCAGATGTAGAGAAAACAAATACATCAGCACCATCCCGTTCTTAGGTTTGAATCCTATTCCCCAGTCTCCTAAATCCTCCAAGAGAGCTGCAATTGGAGCAGAAACTCCAGCAATACTCTGCAGTGAGTGGAAAGGTTGTTCTCAGGCCCGGAGGTGAGCAAGTCTGGGGCACAGCCATGGCCGTTCGTGGGTTGCCACCCAAAACAGGGAGGATTTGGCAGGACAGTATTTAGGGCATGTCAGACCTGGGGGAATATTCTTCTGGCAACCTCCCCACGCAGGAATTGGCATTGTATCCAAATTAACTCCTCCCCTGCCAGGCTTGCAAGGAGGTTGGCCCAACCTTCGACCCGCGGCGCTTTGCTCCCGTACTGAGGAATTTGGGAACTGGGTTCAGGCCCTCACCGTGGGCTTTGGCAGCACAGCAGCGATGATTTGGAGAGTGAAAAGGAGCTCAAAGGCCTGAGCTGCTGCTCTGTGAAGTGGCCACGCTCCCTTTCTTCTACTGGGTCACATCACAGCACGACAGAGCCATCTCTTCCCACCGCCCATTGCCAGGAGAGAGCTTTAGGATCTCAACTTTGTAAGGGATGGTGTCTAGACATTAAAGGCTAGATGTTTCCTTGAATTTCTTTTAGGGAACACTTCAAAAGGATATGGACCTGACTGGCTAGAAAATTAGCTTCCTTTGCTTTTCACAGACCCTACCAGCCTTGCATTCCCAAATCCTGGCAGTATTTGGACACACAGGTTATCTCCACTCCCTCATCTCCCACCCAGAGTCACCAAAACACTTCCTCAGAGCCCAATTTACAATTCTCCACAGACCACAGGAACAGGTAGAAATGCTTAATTTTGGATTTCTGCTGATGTTTAAGGTGGTGGCACAATGCTCCCATTGCTATTGCTGGAGAGAAGTAAAGTTGGGAAGTTATTTCCTTGATCAGACGGAGATGTCTGGTGTGGATGAGATTAATTTCACCCTCAACAGGCTGTTTCTTTCCAGGCACTGTAGAGAGAGCCCAGAGGGATTTGCTTAGAGGAGGTGGCTACGCTGGAGGTATCTGAATTTGAACGGATGAATCCTCTCATGTGTAAAACTCTGCCACAGCTGGAGCTGTAACTGTGCCTTGGAAAGCTGAATCCAAACATTTGGCACAACTGCCAAGTGTTTTGACCCAGAAATACCACATATGTAAGGACTGCCACGGTCTGTGTCAGTGACACCATAAAAACCAGACCACAAAATGGGTTGGAAATCCTGCAGTTCCTGGCACAGAAAAGTAGGGAGAAATAATGATCAGGAGAATGCTCTGAGGGCTGGAGTACCTCTGTTACAGAGACAGGTTGAGAGAGCTGGGGGTGTTCACCTGGACAAGAGAGGGCTCCAGGGAGGCCTTAGAGCCCCTTCCAGTGCCTGAAGGGGCTCCAGGAGAGCTGGAGAGGGACTCGGGACAAGGGATGGAGGGACAGCTCCAGATCTTGGGCTGAAGTGGCCGTTTTGAGCAGTCTTGTGGTTTAATCTGAGTGTGACGGGTGCACAATTGCTCAGCTGGCCATGGAAAAGTCCCCAGAGGGACTGAGGGACCTCAGCCTTCCCTCCAACAATGCACTGACCCAAAAGAAACATCTCCCCGGCTTTTCAGTCTCATTACTGGCAAATTTAGCTTGCTCAGCCTCACTAATGTGACAAATTAGGGTCAAAGCTGACCCAGGAGGGTCCAACCAGATTCAAATGAGGTCACGAGGGGCAATCTTTGTTTTAATGCAGGGATTAAAATTACACACTCGCAACATCTTGCACGCCTCAAGGACTAAGTCGGTGACACCTCAAAAATATCACAGCTTTTAGAAAGCTGAGAAGACATTATTTGGGATTTAACCAAAAAACATCTCTCTGACTGACACAATGCCACCAGCTGATGGGAAGTTCAGTTCTCTCCCCACCCCCAGTGTCCTATAAAAATAAGTGATAGGGGGGAAAAAAAAAAGAAAGAAAAAAGAAGAAGAGATCATACTGAGAAATCTCTTGGCTGTCAAAACATCTAGCAGCAAAATGAAACACAATGTGGACAACTCACATTTAACACTTTTGTTCTTTACTGCCAGAACCAAGGCAGAAATGTTCCAGTTTAGGATCTGGACAATAAATCAAACAGCCAGCCTGGGAAAACTTCTTCTGAGTACAGAGAAAAGTTACCTTGATACCTACAGAGATGAGACCCACTTACATCCCTCCAAAGCTTTTATTAAGGCTTTCTCTGCACTTGTGCTATTTTTTCCCTCCTCACAATATCTCACGGCAGGTGGGAAGGGGAAAAAATAGTCTGCAGCCTAGTAATTAAATAGGCTTGGTTTTAACACCGCAAATTACAGCGAGATGTGTCTGTCTCAGGTATATCCAACGCTCCAATCACTGTCACACCTCGGTCATGTGCTCAGTCTCTCATCCCCCTGCCAGGCGTGCAGAGCCATTATCTTCACTCCAGAGGAAGGGAGAGGGGGAGGAGTGGAGGCACCTCCTGGGCACCCCACAGGCACCTTTGTTACACAACACCCTTCGTGGGCATAGCAAGGATAAGCTCCCCTCACGTTTTTGCCTTTCAGGAGCTTTTCAGCCCCCTCCCCATCCCAGCCTGGATGGTTTCACCACGAGGCCTGGGCAGTTTCCAGTTTGGCAGCAAGGCCCTTCCATGAGGTGGCTCTTTGTTTCCAGCACTACTCTCTTGCTCTCCCTGCTCAGGGTATTTAGAGAGAGCAGTCACACGGCATCTTAGCTCTCACTGGCATGGGGGGATGAGGCAAAAATCTTTTTGTCTCCTCTTACAAGACAAACTCCTTGTTCCTCTCCCCTTCACCTCTTCCAGCTTGGACCCATTCTCTGGACACAGGTGACCAGGAGAGCACGGACACAAGTGGATGTGCTCTTCCTGAGAGGTCAGAGGGAGCTTTCACACAGGAATGTTGTGATAGAACGGGGGGAATGGCTTTGAACTGGCAGAGGGCAGGGTTAGATGGGATATTGGGAAGAAATTCTTCCCTGTGAAGGTGGGGAGGCCCTGGCATAGGTTTCCCAGAGAAGCTGTGGCTGCCCCTGGATCCCTGGAAGTGTCCAACGCCAGGTTGGACGGGGCTTGGAGCACCCCGGGATGGTACAAGGTGTCCCTGCCCATGGCAGGGGGTGAGAACTTTATAATTGTTGAGGTCTCTTTAAACCCAAACCGTTCTATGAGAATGTGGGCAACTGGTGTGCCTGGCACTGGAACAAGCTGGAAAGCGAGGTTACCAACCTCTGCACCCAGCAGAGCAGGTGGGACTGGTGCACCCACAGGCCCTGCTTCTACAACAAATATCAGAGCAACTTCCTCGACCTCCTTGGCCCCAGGAATTGGAATTTCAAGTCAAGTTACCTAAATTTACTGTGTGTCTAGTCCTAAAGACTACTGCCATTGGTACTGTCTCACCAGCTGGGCTCTGCACACTCTCAGGACAGGAGAGTTTCCAAGAGCAAAGCTTTCCATGGCCCTTAGCAGATCCAAAAAAATCCCCCTTCCTCCCTGCACAAAGCACAGCTGCAGACTCCAAGAAATTCCAGAGAGGTTTGTGTTGGCCATGGGCTCGCTGAGGAGGCTTTTGGTTCAGAGAGGTGTTTGCAACCTCCAGAAAATATCCAGAGGCTCCATTTAGCAGCAGCTAAATAGAAACCCACCTGTCCTGCAGGGAACAGCCTCACTCCTATCCCACAGGAAGAGCTTTCACCAGGGGAAGCTGTGCTGGTACAAAGCCTGTGTGACCCACAGCAGCCAGAGAAGGCTCTGGAGCTGCCCTGCAGCCTGAGTTTTGTTCTTAAAACACCCACAGCTTTCCCCTGGCTCCCGTCACAGCCAGGATTGTCACTGGATGCCCCATTCTGCAGGAAGGGACACGGGAGTGCAAAGGCAGCTCAGCCACCTCCTCCTCCCCTGCCCAGCCTTGCTGCCTCTCACTGCACAACTCCGCTGCTGGAAAGTGCACCCAAGGCTGTCCACACCTCCAAAATACTTCCAGTGAAATACCTGCAGCTGGTCAGAAATTGGAATGGAGTGCACTTGGAAGGATTGGAAGGACAACTCAGCTCTCTACAAAGCTCCACTTATGACACAGGGCCAGCCTGGCCAGTTGTTGCACTCCCTGAACTCCTGTTTCTCTTCCAAACCCAAGCCTCTTCTCTCTTTTCCCTGAGATTTGGTGGATAAGGAAGAAATGATCATATCTAGCACCCAGGCTTCCAGTCAACTCCCAGAAAATCCCCACCGGAGATGTTTCTCCTTCATTACAACCAGGTTTGTGACCTGCTCTGCATAACCAGGGCCAAATGGTAATCACCACTTGTTAAAAACATATCAGTAATGCAGGCACCATTCCGGGATTTCGACCCAGAGGGGGGAAAAAAGGCTTAAAAAGCAAATAAAATAAACACATGTTGCATGAAGTGACAAGCAGAATAATCTAATTGCTGAGTTTTAAAAACAAAAGGAGAATCCGTTATCTGCTTAAAAGCAAGAGATGTCCCAGAACTCTGATATTTGCCAGTTTAAATGCCTCTTTGATTAGTTTCCTTGTTTGTTTGCTGTTTAGCCCACTCGAGTTACTCCATCTCCAGCTCAAATTGCATCTGTGTTTCTACTCGAGCAGAACACAAGTCACCTTGGAAGGAGCACAGCAGAAAATAATCTATTAAAAAAAAAAGACCCAACACATTGGCAAATCTCTGAACGGTAACTGAGGAACAGCTATTTCACTAAAACCAGCTTCAAGTCACTGTGCTCTCTCACTAGGCCAAAAAAATGTTCCTTTCTTGGGATTAAAGCAGCTCTCCTAAATGAGGCTGGCTATGATTGACGCCTTAATTGACTGGCACAATTTCATGCTTTAATAACTCTGGGCTCCTCAGTTTAGCCATGAATAAATTTAACTGTTAAGTCCTTGCGTATAAATCCTCCTGCCTGGAAGTTCCTTTTCTCTCTTTAAAATGTAAAACCCGGATTAAGGAGGCTCACCGACATGTCAGGAGCTGGGTGCTGGAATCTGCACATCCCCTGCTCACCACTTCCCCCAGTTCCTTCCTGGACCACCACAGCTGCCTGGAAAAGGGCTCCACGTGGGATGACTTCAGGAGAAGCCCTCAGGAATTTTGGTATCTCAGTGTCACACTGGTGTCTGGTCAGCAATTAGCAGGATAATCAATTTGTCCTGAGGCTGATGACCAACAGAAGAGCAGGAAAACATCTCCTTTCTGAGCAGCATCTTCTGTGCCTCTGGTCCTTGTCCCTGTCCCAGAGATGATTTACTCATGCTTGTCATTTTGCAAAATCTTTCGTGTGATAACTAAGGGGAAACTTTTGGACTGGCTTATCTCCTCCTGTCTCCCATCTTTCATGTAGGTGCTAACACTGGTCTGTGGTTGCAGTCCCCTTTTTCCCTGGTTTATAGGTTCTGGTAGTAAAGAAGGGTGAAAAGCAGCTCCCAGGCAGGCTCCACATTTCAGGCTATATTTTTAACTTTTCAGTCATTTTGCTTTTTTTCCCCCCCAATGTGTCTAAATCTCCTAATTTAGCAATAACAGCTGGTTCCTGAACTGAACACTTTTTTTCTAGAAACATCCTCCTCCTCCTCCAGCACCTTCAGTCAGGGATACTCAGATTCATATCAGGTTGCAGAGACAAAAAAGCTGCAGCTGAGAATTCAAGCGAGGTTCAGCATTCAGTGAAAATGCTGTGAATCCATCACTTCTCGGCGGCTTCTGGTTTCTCATCCCTGTGTCAGCACACACAACAGGATCACTCAGGCACCTGAGACTGCATTTGAGTGCCTCTAGTCTGGAAAGGCTCACCTCTTCCAAACAGATCTTTGGTTACGTGAGAATCATCCTCATTTCAAGGATCTCCCGTCCAGGTGCCCACCCAGCTCCACCTGACTCCTTTGTGCTGCCCCTTCCTCCCTTCTGGTCAGCAGCTGGGATGCCGGAAAACTCCGTGAGCAAGGAAGATGCCCTGAGGATGCTCCTGAGTGCTTCTGGATGTCAGAGAGCCCCATCAGAGTGACTGATCCAGTGGATGGTTGGTTCCTCCCAGGTGAGCTGGAGGAAAGCTGAGGCAGAGAGGAGGTGACCAGGTAAGAACCATTAATGGGCCACTTCTGCAGCCCTGAACTGGGGCTCTGGAGCCTTCCCTTGCAGGAGATGGGCTCAGATGTCCCCAACAGCCCCAAAACCCTGCCAGAAACAAAACTCCCTGATTGCCTTCTCTGCCTAATTAAAGGACGGTGGTGGATCACATTTCCTTGCTCCTTGTGCCAAAAAAGACCCATCAGAGATGGATAATTCATTATTCCACTCTACCCAGCACTTCTCAGGCCACATCTGGAGTATTCCAGGTGTGTCCAGGTTTGATCCCCACTATGCAAAAGAGACGTGGACAGGCTGGAGAGGGTCCAGAAAGGACAATCAAAGGACTGGGAATTTACCATGTGAGGAAGGGCTGAGAGAACTGGGTTGGGAATCCTGAGGCTTGGGAGAGACCTTAACACCTAAAGGGGGGCTGCAAAGAAGATGGAGACTTTCCTTTTATGAGGAGTCACACGGTAAAGATGAGAGGTGATGATACAAGACACTCCTGGGGAGGTTCTGAGTGGAAAAAAGAGGCAAAATTCCTACAATGAGGACCATCAGCCACGGGAATAAGCTCCCCAGGGAAGTGGGGGATTTCCCAATGCTGGGCACTTTCAAGATTCAGCTGGACATGGTGCTGGACCATCTTGTCTGGGTTGTGCTTTTGCCAGGAAAGGTTGAACCAGGTGATCCTTGAAGTGCCTTCCAACCTGGAATTTCTGTGATTCCATGAAAATCTGGATATGATACTCAGCTCGGTGGTGTTGATTTACTGACATACAACTTCTGCAAGGTTTCTCCCTGGTGGGCATAAAAGTGCTGGTGGATGTTGATAAAACAGATGGCTGGTTCCTGTAAAAAAAAAAAAAAAACAAGGTAATCATGATTTCTTGCTAATATATGGGGGGTTTATGTTTTCCGGGACTCTCTTTGTGTTGTAGGAATAGGTGTGGTGAAACCTCATCTCAAACCTAAGCTTTGGCCATGCCAGTCCTAAATTTAGACCTTGCCCCTTTTCTTAATGAAAAGCAAAGCAGGAAGGTGCCATAAGTAGGAAATTTTCCTGTTATTTCTGTATCAGTGCCTCGTAGCTTCTAATAATTAGCAAACCCTTCCATTTCATGTTGGCCTCTGATGAATCAAAACATCTCTGCTACCGAAGACTGCTCCCCTTCACCAAATGGAGCAGTTTTGAGGGATGCCAGGGGCAGGGAGGGAATCAACAGGGCTGGATAAAGGGCTGGGAGAGGCTGGATGCAGCCAGGGAGGATCCATCACCCAGCCAATACGGACACAGCCTGTAAATCTCAGAATCCCAGGACGGGTCAGGCTGGAAGGGACCACAGCGGGATCATCTGGTCCAAGCTCTCTGCTCCAGCAGGGCCACCCCAGAGCACATGGCACAGGACTGTGTCCAGAGGGTTCATCTCATTGAGTTCCTGAGCGCTTTATTCAGTGGGAACTCCTCAAGAGTGCAAAGGAAGGAAAGGGACCCTGAGAGCACCCTCCCCTCCTTGGAAACCCCATCCCAGCTAAGGGATGGATTGGTAGGGAATCCATCTGCCAAGGGGGGGATTGGTAGGGAATATCCAGAGTGACCTGCATTGAAGGTTACCCACAGCAATGCACAATTCTGATGAGCCCCAAACCTGCCTCATTTCTTCACAGGAACACTCCTGGGGTGAGCAGAAAATATTTGAAAGAGGTTGTGGCAGTGTGGCAGGAGGGGTGGGGCTCCCAAGCATCTCCTCCCGAGGGTTTCCTGCAACACTTGGCTGTTCTGGTGGCCCCTGCTCTTCTCCTTGCAGCCACAGGATCAGTCACCACCCACCACTGGGCAGGGCCAGCTCTGCCTCCTCCTCCTCCCCAGGGATGCAGCTCATCCTGCTCACACTCAGCATCCCTGAATCCAAACCCAGAATAAACCCTCGCCTCCTTCCAAAGGAAGAGGCTGCTTCAGCTTCAGCCTGGCCATGCCTAACCAACATCCTGGCTTTGTTTTGTCCTGCCTCAGTGCTCCCATGGCAGTGAACAGAGATCCACCAGTGGAGTTGGGAAAAATTAATTTGCTTGAAGGGAAATCAAATATGGGCTGAACTGTTCCTGGTTGCTCCTGAAGGAAAGGAGATGAGACACAACTGAACTGTGACTTGGGAGATGCTTCAGCAGCATTTAGGGATAAACAGCCTTTCAGAAGCACTTGTTGTGAAGAGAAACTGGCAACAGAAACAGACTCTTTTTGTTGGGAATAGTGGGAGGAAGGTAAAAAATAACAGTGGTGGAAAACTTCACCAGCTCTTTTCTACGCCTCATCTGCTGCTTTATTAGTACTCCTAAATCTGTTCTGCTAAGTATAAACATCACCAAATTTACATAAACTTCATTAAAAGCCTGTGTCTCAACTCTGCTGCTCCTGTAGCACACCCAGGAAATGGAGAACTTCAAACTCCTCTGCAGCAGAACAAGCAATGGCAAGAGAAACAAAACAACATTTTAAGGGCGTTTTTGCTTTTTTTTTCTGGTTTATTTTTTTATGCCTCTGTTGTTTCCCTGGTTCTGCACCTCCAAGGCTTGTGGGCGACTTCTCTTTCCCTTTGGGGTCCTTTCTTCCCAGATCTGGAGCAAAGCTTCCCATCTCCTCACAGTGCATTAAAACAGAGAAGAGGAATCATGATAAAATACCGAATGTGATGGACATTGCTCTTCTAAGAGCTTCTGTTTCCCTGCTGGTCCTGCTGCTCATGTCCCCAGGCAGGCAGATTGGAGACACCCAGGAGATGTTCCAGCAGTGCTGGTACAGGGTAATTCCTCTGAGAGATGCTGTGGGATTCGGCATGTGCTGGTGAGGAAGAAGAGGACCACATTTCTGGTTGGTTATCACTTGCATAAAACCTAAAGAGGGTTTGTTGCTGGCTGGCAGTGCTTGCTGGAGCCACAAGTGCTGGTTTCTCTCTGAGATCCTTTAAGGGTTTGCTGGGATTTGGGGTCATGCCCCTGGTGCATCCAGTGCCTCGGTTTCCCCAGGAAGTTTGACCTTTATCAGATTTGGGCTGTTATATTCCTGGAATTGTAGAACCATAGAATGGCCTGTTTTGGAAGGGACCTTAAAGACCATCCAGTTCCAACCCCCTGCCACGGGCAGGGACACCTTCCACTATCCCACTCCAAGCCNTTGGACACTTCCAGGGATCCAGGGGCAGCCACAGCTTCTCTGGGCAACCTGTGCCAGGGCCTCACCACCCTCACAGTAGAGACTTTTTTTCCTAATATCCAATCTAACCCCACTCTCAGTGTGAAGCCATTCCCCCTTGTCCTGCCATTCCGGGCCCTTGTAAATAGTCTCTCTCCATGTTTCTTGTCGCTTCCTTCAGGCACTGAAAGGCCCCAGCTCAGTCACCCCAAAGCTTTCTCTTCTCCAGGCTGAACAATCCCAGTTCTCTCAGCCTTTCCTCCCAGCAGAGCTGCTCCATCCCTCTGATCAACTTGGTTCTCCCTCTCATTGCCCCTGCATCAGTGCTGGAGCAAATCTAGGGAGGGAATCCACAGAAATGTTTAGATAGGATCAACTTCACCCTCATAACGTGATATCTCTCTCAAGAAGAGCTTCTGGCCAGACAAATTAAAGCTTGTCCTTCCCTTGACTCCCTCCCTGCTGCTTTGCGGATGCTCTGGTGGGAAGAAACCTGAGAGCACCTAAATTTCCTGCCAGATCTCCTAAAAAAGAAAGTGTACAAGTTGCTTTTTCATTCAGTAGAGAGGAGCAGGAGGTGAGGGCAGACAATTTGGTTATGTGCTATTCCATCAGCACAACATTCCCCCCTTGCTCCTGCCCTCCCCAAGCATCTCAAACGCTGCTGGGAACAAAGTGTCCCCCTCCAAGATTAGCCCTACCAGTGCTCATCAGCAATAGCTGTTCCCACCAGAGCTTCCCCGGATATTCCAGCTTGTGCCTGCTCTTCTCATACCAATTTTAAGCACTCCTGACAGCTTGAGGGAGAGGGTGGGTTGCTGTTGCCGCAGCTCCGCCGTATGTCCTCAGCCACGCTCCTTCCCCAGCTGCCTCTCCGTGCCTGGGCGCTCATCCAAGGCAACCTTTCTGTGAGAAAACGCTGAGCCTTCAACCCTGAACCCCCTGGGCAAACCTCAGAGCTGCTCTGGGGCCACACACCCTCTCCTGGACAAGGGGAGAGAAACTCTCCCACGTGCAAATGCTCCCACAATAACTCCAAGTCCTGCGCTTGGGCCGTGCCCATGAGCTACAACCACAGTGAGGAGGGCCCTGATCACCCCTTGTCTCCCTTCACCTCTCAGGTGATTTCATGAGAAAGATTTATTTAATGAGAGGGATTTGTTAGAGAGGTTTAAGAGGCAATCCAGTCCCTGGGATAGAAATAAATTCCCCTGTGATATTCAGGCAGGGACAACCACCAGGATGCAGCTCCTGTGAATGGTTTGAGAGGGGGGCACACTGCAAGTGTGTGGCTTTGGGAAAAAAAAATTCTCAATTAGGGCATGAGAACCATGACTATTTGCTGCCTGGAGAGCTGAAACAGGAGGAAGCACCAAACTGTTGAAAAAATTCTTTAGGGACCAAGCCAGACCCTGCTGAAGGGAAGACAGGTACCTGGGGAAGTTGGTGCCCCTCAGAGAAACCCCAGGCAAGAGACAGGCAATTACTTCCTAGGGGTGCAATTTCTTCCTTTCTTTCCTGAGGGTTGTATTACTGCTCTTTGCAAAAAACCTGCAGAACATCCTCGCTGTGATCACCCCTGCACCAGGGGATGTCTGGACACGGCCCTCAAAGCTTTGTAATCCCACAGCCACCAAACCCTCCCTGAGATAACGGGGGAAAAACAAAACCCTGCGCAGGCACCGGCGTCTGCAGCGAAGAGCCCTCTGGGTTCCAAGTATTTCCTTTCACTGGAGTAAATTATGTTTTATGCCTATAATTAACTGGGAGCCAGTACACACTGCGCTGGTTTTAAGCTGACTCAATGCTGTCTGCAAAGCTCAGTGTGATAAAACAATATTCAAATCAACTTCTTAACTGAGCTGGCGAGTGACACAATCTGGAGACGGATGCCAAGAGTGAGTGGAGGTTTGCAAAGCCCCGGGTGCAGGGAGGGATTTCAAAGACTTGGGAGTGTTTTCTTTAAAAGAGCTGGTTTCCAATCCACAGCCTGGGAGTTCTGGAGGGGTCTGGTTTCTGAAGGAGCTGAGTTCCTACAGTCTCCATGTAATGTTGTTTTTCTAGAAAAAAATAAAAGGTACCCAAGAAGCATTGGAGACATCTGAGGTTGGAAGGCACAGCTGCTGGGAGGTTTAGGTTGGATATTAGGGGAAATTTCTTCGCTTAAAGTGTTACCAAGCACTGGCACAGCTGCCCAGGGCAGTGGTAGAGTCCTCATCCCTGGAGGGATTTAAAAGTCCCGTGGATGTGGCACCTGGGGACATGGGTCAGTGGTGGCTGCTGGACTTGATTATCTGAAAGGGCTTTTCCAACCTAAATGATTCCCTGATTCTAGGAAAAGCAAAATCCCTGGAAACATTCAAGGCTAGGATGAACAGCAACCCGACCTAGTCAGAGATGTCCCTGCTCACCGCAGGGGGGTTGAAAGAAATGACCTTTAAAGGTCCCTTCCAACCTAAGCTACTCCAGGATCCTGTGGTCTCTTTCTCAGCCTTGCCAAGGTGTGAATAAAAAGCTGAAAAAACCCCTTCATTTAGGGGAGGTCTCCATGCTGGCACCTACTTGTGGGTCACCTGCTGAGGGGCTTCTGATGGTCCCTGGAGGTCACAGCTGTGCCACCAGTGGGGCTGGAGAGTGGCTCAGCCTGTCCAGGGGCTCAGGGTGGAAGATTTTCACCACAACAAAGTGATTCAACCTGGAGCATTTGCAGCTCCAGTGCCTCAGGAGGAGCTGCTGAAAGTTTGACGCACGAGGAGACCTCCCAAGTGCTGGTGATGGATCATGAACCTGAAGGTTACCTCCTCCTCTCCCTGTTTGATATGGCCAAGCTTCCAGTGAGGCTCCTAATAGCTGTTAATCCCTATTCATCACCACTTCTTGGAAAACACGGAGGTTCTGAAGGTGTTTGACTTTTCTAATGCCTGCCCTTTAATAGGATGCCTTTCCTTTAATAGACTCTTTTCTTATTGCCTCACTTTATCATGTTGGGCCCCACACAACTGCCAACCTTCACCATATTTTTTTTCTGTATGATAAAAACTAAGTTATAAAACAAGACTGGAATTGAAATGAAACTTTTTTTCATTTGAATGAAGTGGAAGCATTTCTCACTACTCTGACGGAAAACATTTTTGTTCATGGGTAAGTTTGGGAAGTTGATCCCGCCTGGAACAATATTCCTTGGTGAGACCACAGAGTCCTGCACAGACGAAGGCAAAAATCCTCCCCTTAGTTCTTGGTGTGGTGATGGGAGTCACCTCCATGCACAACCAACTTTGTTTCCTCAGGAGAGGCGGGGTTTCTTTGCTTGCCAGTACTAGTAAATATTTTAGAATTAGTGAAAATTTCACGTTTTAGATCAATATAATAATAAATACAATTTATGCCCGCAGAATTTGCAGTTGTGTCTGGAGAGTTTTCAGTGCAAGGAAAGGAGATTTCGGAGCTGCACTGGGGCAGGACAGAGGAGAGGAGGAGTGTTGGGGGTGGTGTGGTGCTTGTGACCCACTCCAGGCTTTGGGGGTGCAGATGTGGAGGCACCCCACACACCTGGGTGGGCAAACAGCTGAAGCTCTCTCAGGATGTGCTCAATCCTTTACTGGATGTCTGCACTTTCACCCACAGGGATGAAATCTCTGCCCCCTGTGGAGCAGGGCTCGCTCTCCAGGCCTCCTGGAGCCATCTGAGGAGGCTCTGGACCTCTCAGGAGGCTCTGGAAGAGATGTGGATGCCTTCAGCTCTGCTCCTAAGGAACAGACCATTGCATCACTGTGGTCCCCATCAATCCCACACTTGTCACTCTTTTTTTTTTACTTTAATGACACTGGACAGAAGGGAATAAAGGCCTCACTGTTCCTGACCCTCTGCCTGGGATGAGACACAATTCCAGGGAACATTACCCTGTCTCCTGCCCTGTTGACCCCATTTGGGAGTTGCAGAGGAAGCCTGGGCACAGCAACTATTGATCCCAATCCCTTCTTCCTCTGCTGTGAACACTCTGAAGCTTCTACTGACCCTTTACTCTTCAGTGAGGGTTCTGGTTTCCCACAGTCCAGATGGGTATCAGCAGTGGCAGAAGCTGTCTGGATGAGAAGCAAAAAAGAGATATAGCTGGAGGGCAGCTATTACATCCAAAAAGATGAATTAAAAAAAAAAAAAAGAAGAAGAAGAAACCTAATAAAATTCTAGCAAACTTCCTCGGGGAATGGAAAGAAGGGAAATAGACTTTAAAAGAGCAGATGTGACTTGCAAGGCAAGCACTTGCCAGGATGCACTTCCATTTAGCAAGTAGTTGCAGCCATTTATGGTATTCCTGTCCTCCAGCTGGTTGGAAGCCTGGACAAGGGGCCAGCAGGATGGAGCATGCTGGACATCCCAGTGTTCCCCTGCTGCTCCTGCAGCACCTCAAACTCACTCCTGGATTTACGCGGAGGCACCTCAGGATGACCATTTTGTTCCTGTTTCGTTCCTCTGGTGCAGTCCTGGAGGCCACGGTGTCTCCCAGGAACACCCAAGCGAAGGGAGGAGGGAACTGGTCCCACCTCCTTCCCCGGCTTTCCCAGGACACACCGGATGGNGAAGAAACCTAATAAAATTCTAGCAAACTTCCTCGGGGAATGGAAAGAAGGGAAATAGACTTTAAAAGAGCAGATGTGACTTGCAAGGCAAGCACTTGCCAGGATGCACTTCCATTTAGCAAGTAGTTGCAGCCATTTATGGTATTCCTGTCCTCCAGCTGGTTGGAAGCCTGGACAAGGGGCCAGCAGGATGGAGCATGCTGGACATCCCAGTGTTCCCCTGCTGCTCCTGCAGCACCTCAAACTCACTCCTGGATTTACGCGGAGGCACCTCAGGATGACCATTTTGTTCCTGTTTCGTTCCTCTGGTGCAGTCCTGGAGGCCACGGTGTCTCCCAGGAACACCCAAGCGAAGGGAGGAGGGAACTGGTCCCACCTCCTTCCCCGGCTTTCCCAGGACACACCGGATGGGTCTGCAGCATCCTGGACCCTCTGCACTGCCTTTCCCTGAGCTCTGACATCAGCTGGGATGAAACACATCCCGCCTGCTCTCCAGGATGCCACCGAGCATTCCTTTCTTAACTTCGGAGCTGTCCAGGTACTTAGAGATAATGGGGGAGCCGTAATGGATCACTTTGTGTCGCCAATCAGTATTTATTTCCCTTCTTCCCCAAACTGTGAGTTCTTGAAAGTGTTGTCATGGCTACTGAGGAGTGAACTTGACTCACTTCGGCAGCCTTTGTTCCCTCCGAGTGAGCTGAGCTAAAATTTGTCAAAGCTCTCCTGTCACCGGCTGCAAAAATATTGTATCTGTTTCATGAGAGGGGCTTCTTTTGTAAGCTGAATAAAAAGGGCACAGCAACAGTCCAAGCCCGCTGTAATGCGGGGGTTTTAGTGCCCCTGGGTGCCCTCAGCAAATAACTCCTTAATTTTTCCCTTCTTTCCAGCAATCTCTGTGCCACACACCAAAAGGTCAACCTCCTGTGGGGTCTCCTGCAATCTCTCTGCTGGGCTGGGTTACGATATTCTCTGTTACAATATGTTCTGATCAATGGGTAAAACTGGCGGCTCTTTATTTTAATGGAACCTCCACTGGAGGATAAATTCCAACAGGGTTTTCAGGAGCTCAGGAATATATATCATGGTTTTGGCTCAAATGAATGCATGACATAATTCCACTAAAATCAATGGAATTGTACTCCGGGATGCTTCTCGACTGCTGGTATTAAAGCTGCATGGATGTGGTTTATTGCTGCTTATTGCTTACCCTTAATCTGTTTCCATATGACCCCAGTCCCAGATCCATCACAGGGAATCCCCCAGGGCTTTGAACAACCCATGTGGAAATCAATGGGCAGAAGTGAGGTGGGGAGAGTTACCCCGTGTGAGTATTTAAGTTCCTGATCACAACGTGGCATCAGCACAAGCGGGAAACCAGCAGATGCTCTCCTGAGGAGTGTAGAGTCGAAACAGATGATGCAGATCTATGGCAGATACTGGTTTCTGTAGCTACCAGCATCAACAAAAATAATCTGGTTTATTAGGAAAGCTCCTCAGATGGCAGATTTGTCACCATCCAATAAATAGTCCCTTAACAGTCCTTAAAAAAACCCAAACTATTGAGTTCAAACATGCAGAAAGAAAAGAGATGTGCAAATACAGGCTTGGGAAGGAACAAGGTGAGACTGGGGTCAGAGCAGGGTGCCAGGCTGAATCACTCTCTGTCACAGCGACGCTCAGATCCCCACCCTCCAAGAAAGTTCCTCCTGCAGAAAGGCTCTGGGAAACGTTCTGACTCGAAATGGGGGCTGAGAGCTGTGCAGAACTGATGAAACCCCCTCGGCAAAGCCTCTTGGATGTAACGGGGATAGCACAAGTTAAATCTCACCCTATGAAAGGCTAAGCAGGAGGAAGAAGAACGTGCCTTTACTCCTTTGTTTTCTTACAGCGTTTCAGTTGCCTGGACATCTATATCATAACCTCCTGTACTTCACTGTGCCCAAAGATCCATTCTCCTCTGAACTTCCTTTACTTTATTGTGCCCAAAGATTCATTCTGCTTTGAACTTCCCAGCTTTCAGATGTGTGTTAATACCAGTGCCTCTCATCCAGCTATTGACTGAACCATATTTGCAGATGAAAACATTTCCCTCGTGTCTCTACTTCCCCCAGTTGCTTATTCATTTTGTTGCTTCTACTATTTTTCTTCACTAAACATCTTCCCACTGGAGGATTTCTGGTTCTTCCAAAACTCTCCAGCCACATATGGGACTCATAAAGTTGCTGTGTTAAAAGAGCACCCGGCCTCACTGGAGGACTCGAGTCTTTTTCCAGTGCATTAATCCTGTCAGGACCTGAGTTTCGTGATCTATTCCAGCCAAGCAAGCATCACTCAGAGTTAACTGCATCAGGATTGGAAATGGCACTTCTGGAACGCCCTGAACAGCCTTGGGAGTTGGTGCTGAAGCTCCTAAAGTACAAGAGAAAACTTTGCTTGGCTGTTCAGTTGGAGGAGAGCCTAGAAATGCTCCCCAGCACCAAATATTGCAGTAGGTGCAGCAAAAAGCTTCAAAACTCTGGCTTCTCCCTGACTCATCTGGCAAGCTTGCAAGCTGACCTATTGCTCATCATCCCCCCTGGCACCTGCCCTCACCTGCCCTTCAGCCTGGGGATGGAACTGGAATGCAAATAAGGAGAAGAAAACACTTTCCCATCCCAGCAGAAGTCAGATTTCAAAAAATACTCCCCATCTTTTTGAAGGCCAAACGGGTTCTCCGACGTCTGATGCAAACTCACACCTCTCCCAGATGATGGATGAGGTGGAGGAATGGGGGGATGTGGTTGTGGAACCTGGAAGTGAGGTCTCCACTCTGCAGCCAAACTTTGCTCCTCTCCCTTGCCTCAGGTTTGGAGGAATCTGTGATCCCACCCCAAACCTGCCTATTCCTTGGAGACAGTACAACATTACCAGGTTTGTCCTGCTCTGAAATGTCCAGCTTCGGTGTCATTCCCTTTTCATTGCTACCCACCAGTGATGCCTTTGAGTCTAAAGGGAAAATCTGAGGCTTGGTATTGGGGGAGAGGCATTTCTCCTGTGAGGACAGCCAAGAAATGGAACAAGTTGCCCAGAGAATTTGTTCCATCTCCAACTGTAGACATTTTCAAGACCAGTCCAGATACAAAATAAAGCCCTGAGCATCCTGGTCCAGCACCCAGCTGACCCTGCTCAGAGCAGGAGGTTGGAGCAGAGGCCTCCTGACGTCCCTTCCAACCTGGATTACTTCATGATGCCATGGCATTATGACCCTGTGGTCTTGTTAGGGAGTAGCCCAGCAACTCCAGGAGCTTCCAAGGTGCCAAAGAGGAATCCTCCTGGGAGGAAGTTGAAGGTACAGACATGGGGCCACTGTCCCACTGTCCATCAGCACAACCTCTTTTACAGCCCTCAGGCTTCTGCAAATCTTGCAGCCTGCAACGCTTCCTTTGTCTTGAGGACTCTGCTTTTTGTCCTAAAACACACTGAAAATGTGACCTTTGGTGAGGACTGTAATGGCCGGGAAGAGATTTCTGCTCTCAGCACTGAGCTCTTGCCTAAAACTGTAGGAGAGTGTTCCCACTTGCTTCCCTTCTCTGCTCTCCTCTCTTTAAACGGAGGCAATTTGGAGCCGCAGGATTTATAAATGATTTAGCCCAGTGCTGTGCTGAGCCACTGAAATAATCATTGGTTCTCCCCCACATCAGGACTTCTCACCAGTGGGGATTTGGACACGGGGTAGGCAGGTGTTTTGAACTCCCCCTTGTAGGTTTTATCCTGCCCCCACTCCTTCCATCTGCAGGAAAATGCAATAATTCACCTGTCCCCATTTCTGGATGTATTTTCAGGCACTGAAGAGCCTGACCACTCACTGTTAATCAATAGAGTTGGAGTGTAGCCATCAGTCTATTACTGTTTCAAGCTTCTTCAAAGCAGAAAATGTCTGGAAAAATGAAAGGCAGAGATGAAATACACACATTTCTCTGGTAATATTTCAGAGGCAAGGGCACAGCGGTAGCTTTCTTTTTTAAGCCTGTACCCTATATATAAAATATATTTGAGGGATTTGGAGAATGAAGAAAAATTAAAATAATTAAGGAGCTGACAGAACTGATTTAGAGTCAGGGGAAAGAGGCAAAGAGTGAAACATGTGCAGTGTGGTGGAACACGGCTGGCAGGGGTGGAAGGGACCTGGGGAAAGGGACCCTGGTGCTGCTCCAGGGAGGTACTGGGCCAACACATTTCCACCTTCACCCAGGGATGTTCTGAACTGGTGGGAAACCAAGAGTGGCCTCCTGAGCATGCCAAGACCCCTCGTAAGGAGTGCTGTGACCCCGAGCTTTGCAAATTCAAAGTCAGTCCAGGGCTCAAGCTGCGGTTCTGGTCCCTCAGTGACGTTTTCAGGTGCCACACTGAGACCCTCTCCACGCAGGTGAGGTCTCTTGGAGCAGCCAAAGCCAAGGATGTGAAATTCCTGGCAGTGGGCTGGAAGAGGGAGCAGTTTCCATTGGCACGGGGGCACCTTGGCCAGCCTGGCCAAACCTGCACCCCTCCCTTTCCTCCAGGTGACATCAAACCTTCACCTGCAGGGACACCAGCGGGAGAGAGGAGCTGAGGCAGCCTGGACTAGGCAAGGCAGGGATGTGCAGAGCCTCTCCCAAAGTCCTGGGTTATTTTGGGAAGGCGGCAGCTCCGTGAGCACGTCTGTGCTCGAGGCAGCAGATGGAGGATGCATAATTTAAAATAGGAGTGACCAGACGAAGGTTTTTCCATCTGCTTTTCAAGCACAGCAGTTGGACAAATCCTCTCACATCCGACAGGACTCACCCAGGAGCTTCTCTTCCAATGGACAAGTGGTGCAAGCTCAGACCTTCACAGGTTCTTCCCTCCTCCCTGAAAAAGGACAATCCTCTACTCTCCATTCCAAGCACCTCTTGGGAGCCAGAATCCTAAATTGTCGTGTTAGCCCTGTCCCCATTTGAATTAGGAGCTAGCAAGGAAAAAAAAACACAACAACATTTGATGTTTCTCAGGAAGCAACTTTATCTGCACCCTCAGTCTGTAGTTAAGAGCCCTTCAGAGAAATCAGATTAATTTCAGAGCAGTAACCAGCCCTTTCTCTCCTGCAAAAGCTAATTCAGTTATCTGGAGATGAGCAGGCACTTTATGGCACATGAACCATTCAGGGGAGATTGGACACAGGAGATGACTGAACATTTTTCACTGAAATGCTTGGATTTTCCCACAAAAAAGGGCAGAAGCACAGAATGATTTGGTTTGGAAAGATCCTCTAGTTCCAACCCACCTGCCATGAGAAGGGACACCTTCCACTAGACTTGAAATAACTTTTTAATGAGGAATATTTTATGTGGAAGACATTTAAACACACAACTTTGGAGATCCTGGAGTCCTGCTTTGAGCAGGTGAGAATCAAGACTTCCAGACATCCCACTCCTTCCAGACATCCCACTTATCCATCATCTCTTTGAATGTCTCCAGAGCCACTTTTACTCCAGCTAATAAACATTTGGACACCAAAGATGCCCTTCCTGCAGTGATGAGCTGCACAAGTCCATCTTCTGGTGGAGGTTTTGCTCACCTCCCTCAGAGAGATCAACCCATATTCTCCTTTATTTCCAATGCCTGCCTCCATCCCAAGGAAGTGCTTTTCCTCTAACGTGATTAGGTACTCACTGGCAAGCTGCCTGGAAAGCAAAAAAACTGGGGTGGAAAAGTGGATTTTCCAGTGGTGAGAGCAAAATTGCACACTGGTCTCACTTCAAAATGTTTGCACAGCTGAAATATCTGTGGTGTGAGAGATTCAGAGAAAGAGATGACTCCTCCTCCACCCCCTCCTCCTCCTCCTCCTCCTCCTGCTGCAAGGACACATTTTTCACTAAGGAGGCTGATGAAGGTCATTGCTCACTCCAGACCAGTTTGGCCACTTGAAAGCCGCCGTGGGCTATGATCCTTTTTGTGCCTTTTGCAGCCTCTCAGCCATCTGGACAGCTCAGAAGAGGCATCTGTTCACTCTGGTTTCTTGCTGGGATGGAGATGCTCCTCCACGAGCTGAGAGCCAGCGGAGTTTATCCTGCAGTTTTGACTCCACAGCCTGGAGTCACCCCAGACTGGTTTGGTCACTAACAGGATGTGCCATGCTCCAAGTGGAACATGGGCAGGGGCAGAGATCCCAGTAAATCGATGATCTTACGGGTCTTTTCCAACCTAAATGATTCCATGGAGGACTGGGGAGAGCAACACCATCCTGAGGGCAGGACCACTCTCATGGGTCTAAAATGGACAAGACTGGACAGGGCTTGGAGCAACCTGGTCCAGTGGAAGGTGTCCCCACCCAGGGCAGGGGGTTGGAATGAGATGATCTCTAAGGTCCCTCCCCACCCAAACCATTCCATGATTCTAAGATGATCCCATGGGCTTGTGTGAACTGCACGCGGCTGGAATTGAAATGGGGCAGGAGGAGGAAAGGCACCGACTTAGTGAAGGCAGGTGACCCTGTGAAAGCCTCATCAGATTCTTGTGCTCACCACGGGAGATGTGCAGAGCTGCAAGAAATATCTACAGCACCTGCTCAGAAGCAGGACCCACCCTCAGACCTTCCTTTGTAGGTTTTTTCCAAACTTATTTCCGATCCCTGCTCCCAGAGAGGGCCTGAAATACTCACAGCATGTTCCAAGCACTTTCCCAGCCTTTAGTGCTTCCTAACTGCAAAACTAAATTCTCAACTCTTAGTGGGTAGCGAATGCATCCAGTGAGTCCTACACATCACAACGCTTTCACTGTGGGAAGCTGATCTTTTCCTTTCCTCCTTTATCCCAGTTTTACTATTCCTCATGCTTTGTGCTGGCTAAATGTTAGCCTTCTTCCCCCTAGGACACACTGTCCAACTTCTCAAGGGACCCAAGTCTGGACACCAAACCGCATCCAAGGCCAGTGTGAAGCCCATGTGAGTCCTCCAGTCCCTCACCCTCAGCCGGTGGGAGGAGAAGCCAACAGGCACCAGTCCAGCGTCTCCACCATTTGCCCTGGAGATTGGGAAGGAGGATTTTGTCACAGTCTTCCTGGGTTTTTACCAGCAGATGTCCAGACAAACTACAGTGCACATCAGCAGTGTTGGTAACTTAGGAGAGAACCTGTGGGCTGGTTGTACCAGCCACCTCATCCAGGAATTGATGGAGTGCCCAACAATCCCATCTTCCCTTGGTCCTGCCTTTGGTTGCTTCTGTTGAATGTTTGAGACAACCTTCTCCTGTGGCTGAGCTGCTGCTGACAGGGTTTATCTCCATTTTTCTTCTTTTCCTGGACCACGGAGCAAGTAGGAGCAGCTTCGTGTATAAAATAACAGCTCATCTTCTTTCAACCTGCTGAAAAAACTACAGCTGCCTCAGCAACCCCTTCCTGCCTCCAGGCCACAATGCTGGGAAGCAGAAATGTGGGAAAAAGGACAAGAAACGGGAGTTTTACCATAATAAATGTCCATGCACTTAAGGAGCACATGTTTGCTTTCACTGGGCTTGATTCCAGCGTATGTTCTCCTAATTACCCAGAGCCGGGGCCCCTCCTGGGGTGTGTTTGAGTGCCAGGGGCTGCATGAGATGGAGCTGAGTTGGCTCGTTGAGCTTCTTAGCTACAGCTGCTTGCAAGTGTATTTCCTGGAGTGGTTTCCATTTGGGAGTGGGTTGGGTTCATCACTTTCAGGGGAGATGTTTGTTGCGGGGAGGGAAATCGAAAAGGATGTCTTTCCCTGGAAATGTTTGTCCTTGTAAAATGAAATGAGGGACAACCCCTGCTTGGAAATAACTTGTTTCTGAGGTTTATCACACTCATTTGGCACCAGTATCATCAGATAAAGGTCTGTCTGTTAGTGGCAGATAGACGCTATCAGAATAAAATAGCTCAAAGGCATTTCCAAGCTGGCCTCTCACCGGAATGTTCCTTCCACGGGGAAATTTTTACTTTTCATCTTTCCACAGCAAAACCTTGCTCTTAAGTTCCCAAGAAAAATTGCAATCCCCACCCTGTGCTGCTGCCGACCCTCAGAAGAGCAGTGAAGGGGAAGGGATGCTCAGTGATTCCCAAAAATGCTGTGTGGCCTCCTCTCCTTTGCACCCCCAGGGCACTGTGAGCTCTCCACAGGCACAACAGCACCCGGCTCTTCCCGTGGATTTCCTGCCCTGCAGACCTTTGCTGCCTTGCGAGGGGAGAGTGTGTCCTAGAGAAGGACATTTTTCCTTTCCTGGCAATATTTACAGCAGAGAGCATGAGCTGAATGCAGCAGAGGCCTGGGGAGGATTGTGCAAGGGTGATGAGACTTCTCCTGCCCTTCCTTTATCAGAACTTCGTGCCCTGGGGGATCCCACGTCTCTGGGGCCACCATGGCAGAGCAAACCAGAGTTTAGTGAGCTCATTAAAGAAATGGAATCTTTTCCCTCCCCTCAGGAGCGTTGCCTCCTCTGGCAACGTCAGGCAGGATCTGAACTGTCCTGCTCTGTGCCTTCAGCATCCCTACATTCTATATCTATATATGAATATATTGGACATGAATTTCTTCCAAGGCTGCATCCAGCTCATCTCTCCTTGGCCCAAGGCAGGAAAACCAACTAAGAGCCAAATTGTCATGTCCAAGCTCCTCTTCTCATCAGCCTGAATCATGGAATCATTTAGGTTGGAAAAGGCATCCAAGACCATCGAGTCCAACCTGTGACCAATCCTCACCTTGTCACCAGCCCAGAGCACTGAGTGCCACATCCAGGCATTCCTGGGACACCTCCAGGGGTGGAGACTCCACCACCTCCCTGGGTAGCTCATTCCAATGACTGACAATCCTTTCCAGGAAGAAATCCTTCCTGATGCCCAACCTGACCCTCCCCTGGCACAGCCTGAGGCCCTTCTCTCTCCTCCTGTCCCTGTCCCCTGGGAGCAGAGCCTGACCCCCCCCCCGGCTGCCCCCTCCTGTCAGGGAGTTGTGCGGAGCCACAGGGCCCCCCCTGAGCCTCCTTTTCTCCAGGCTGAGCCCCCTCATCTCCCTCAGCTGCTCCTGGTGCTCCAGCCCCTTCCCCAGCTCCTTCCCTGGACACGCTGCAGCCCCTCAATGTCTTTCCTGTCAAAAGAAGCCCAGAACTGGACACAGAATTCAAGGTGCAGCGTGTAAGCCCACACAGTTCTCACGGAGGCTCCACAACCTCCTTCCCCTTCCCACACGTCCACGCTGGACAGCACTGGCCATTTTGCAGTGTGACCCGTGTCCTGTCCAGGCATTTCCAGTGAGGAAGAGGCTGCAGTGCTCGAGGGCAGGAGTGGTGGCTTCTTTCCACCCTGGGAGCTGATGGAATCAATTCCCGATCCCACCAGGACTCCTGAGTGGTGACTGCAGCTCCCTCTCACACACCTGCACGTGCCTTGCTCGCCTCTCAAATCCTTCACGCTTTTCCCTTGCACCCAAATTCCCTTCAGTCAATCCTCCTTTCCCCTCAATCTCTTTTCCACCCTGTAACACACTAAAACAGCTGTGCCAAATGCATTCCCAGGGCTGGAATGGCTGTAGATCCCGGAGCCTTGGGGGCTTTAGTGGGGCTGGGTGATGGTAACACCTGCCTTCCACAGCACACCAAAAGCACGGGAGTGCCAGCAATGAACCCTGTGTGCAGCTGGGTGGGGCAGGACTTGCCAAACCCCACGTTAGAGGCACAGGAGTTGAGGGGTTTGAAGAGAGGAGCTGCTTCCACTCCCCGTTGGGTCTGGGGTTGCAGGGGGGTACTTTGTTACAGCCCCCTCAGAAGCATCACCTGCTGGGATGTGCTGGGTCTGGGGCTGTGGGGGGACTGTGGGACTGAAGGATGGAAGGGCTGGAGCCCTTTAGGTGCAGGCAGCTCATACATGAGCGGGCAGCAAAGCCCTTCCTCGCACAGGAGCATCCCAAAAACTGGGGTACAGGATAACTCACCCCTGTCTTCATCTTAAAGAGCCAAGAACCCTCAAGGTATTCAGCCCAGGGAGGCTTTCTAAGTTTTTTTTCCCCCTCTTTTGACACATTGTCCCTCTTGGCATGTTGCCCCATTCCAGGCTCCCCAGGGAATGGCCACGACCCCAAATCTGCCAGAGCTCCAGGAGCGTTTGGACAACGCTCTCAGGCACAGGGTGGGATTGTTGGGGTGTCTGCGCAGGGCCAGGAGCTGGACTGGATGATCCTTGTGAATCCCTTCCAACTCAGGATATTCCATGATTCCATGAGGTTAAGTAGGTCATCATCATGGAAAGATAGCTTAAAAAACCCCAAATCCTTATTTCTTCCTGGATCCTATTCCTCCAGAGGAAGGGCTTCATTGTGACACGTGGTCAATTAAAAAAGCCCTTAAACAAGACGTGGACTGTCCCAATCACCCACAGTTCCACCACAGCAGCTCTGCTGGCCATCCTGGTCTCTCCAGACCTCCCCAGTGTTCACCACTTGGTTGATTCAAGGATCTCCATATTTGCCTTGCACGTGATTTGCGAAATGCTGGACTGAAGGACACCTTGAGCAGGAGCTTTGTACTGATGAGAGTCCACTCAAAATGTACATTTCGAAAGCTGGCCTGGACCCAAAATGCGGTATATGACATCAAATTATGGTTCAGCTCTTGAAAAGAAAGGTCTCCTCTGAGCCAAAGCTATTTATGTGGACTAATGAACCCAAAGCAAAGCCAGCTGTGGACTCGTAGGCACTGACTGGTTTTGGTATCAGCAACACTCTGGATGTGTGTGTGCTCAGACCAGCCCAAAACTGCACAAACATTGACCATTTTGTGTGTCCTCTTTCAAAAAACAAATGAAAGACTTGAAGTTTGGGTGAAATCTCTGCCTATTTGTCAATCCAGGAACTTTCCCATGCGGTGGACCACCAAGTTTTCCACAAAATATCACAGGGAAGGTGAAGAGCCCTCGAGTCCTGGGACTTGGCAGGCACTGGTGGAGGAGAGAAACCCACTTAATCCCTCAACTCATGCCCCCTAACAGGATTAACCACTCATAAAATTTGGTTCTTGCTGTTTGGAGTCAGTTATAAACAGCAATTGCTGCAGGGAGGGAAGTGACACTGGGGAAGTGGCATCTTGTGGAACGTGCAGAGATTTTAAATTCCTCTTTATCCTCCGAGAGGCAAAGGCTGAATGGATTTTGTGAGTGTGGGGTTTTTTTTGCTTTTAAAGGGGAAAGGGTGTGGGGTTCTCCCATGGCAGCAGGGGTCTGAGGAGAGGGAAGCAGGGTCAAATCCTTGAGGAGAATTCAGCTTCTTCAGCAAAAAAATTCCAAATTTTCTCTGAATCCAGGCAGGACCACAGGAGATCATTCAGACCGCTACGAATTCTCCTCAGAAGCCCTTTCTGCAAAGCTGCTTTCATTTCCGAGCTACTTTGGAGATAGGAAGGTACCAGGAGGATATTTTCAGACTAACATGAAAGCACCATTTTTTCAAGCAGCGAAAAACTACTTGGGATTTTTTTTCTTTTTCTTTTCTGTGCACTGCCCAAGAAATGTGTCGTCAGCTCATCCCTGTGCCAAACCTTCCTTATTTACATGTATTCCCAGGAGGGGATTGACTAAGCTTTCCATTACTCCACAGCATCTTGGCTCCTGCACAAAACCACTACAGGGTTTGGAGGACTAAAACTATATAAGGTTATACTGAAGGGGAGGTAGGGAAGTTGCTGTCAAGTGAAGGTGACTTTGCTTTCCACCGTAATCTGGCTAAATAAATGGATGAATACTAATTTTGCAATTTTGAGTGGATCCCAGGAAGGATTCTTCCTAAATCTGGGAAACTGTTATTTGATCCAGCACTGCTGCAAATAAATGACCTATGCTACAAAATGTATTGATTTTTTTTTTTTGTCACTTGACCCTTTCTCTGCCTGGAAATCATCCCACCAGGTCCTGAACTCTGCTACCTCCTGGCAGAAAAATCTTCCATCTGAGTTGTAATAAACACAATTATTTTTGGCTTCATTGTATTTCTAAAGAGAGCCACAAAGAACGTAAATTCAGTTATAAAACCCCAGGAAATCCGAGAGACGCGAAATAGAAAAGCGCCACATGTGGCAAACACGGTCTGACAGCTGCAAAATAAATAATTCCTGACTATCAAGGAATCAGAGCAGAAATCAGCCATGGCCGCAATCTCTGCGTTGTAAAGAAAAGGATTTAAGGAGCTCGGGAAGGGGAGTTTATCACCACATTGCACATTTTCCATCTTCACTGTCGGATAAAGCAAACTCCTGTCCGCAGCCATCCCTGTTCCCAGGGCGTCCCAGGCTGGGATAACTCGGATGCAATTTCCCTGTCGTGGCAGAAGCAGCTGTTCTGCTCCTGATCCGCCTGACACCACGAGAGAACGAGCGCCTCTAATTAACAAGGAGGGAACAGGATGAATTAAACCTCGAGGTCTGAGTCATTAACAATTGAGAGCATTTAGACAAGTCGTTTTCCCTGCAGTGTGGTGTTATTATTAATTACAATGATCCAGCAGGCAGATATTCCTCGGGATCCATAGCAAGGTATTAAATATTGCAGGGGGATAAGTGTGTGCTTTCAATCCACAAGAAAGGCTTAAAATGATACTGGTCCCTGTAGGGCCTGGCACAAAGCATCCATGTGCAGGTTCCCAACCTGGGCCAGTCCCTCTGGCTGCTGAGGAGGAGATGTCCAGCTGACAAAATTCATAGAGATTGTGCCTAGTGATTAACCAGCATGCCGAGGATGGGAAATCCCTTATTTCAGGGATATAAATGTGTATATATTTCAGGGTTTTACAGCTGGGTGGCCAGAGGTGATGTGTGCACAGGGGAGGTGTCAGAGGGGTGGGCTGGGGAGCAAGGGATCATTGCTTTGCCCACTGGGAAACTCTTGTCTCAGCTCTTCTCCAGCATCCTTGCCCAGGAGTCCAACACTGATGCAACCAGGAGGTAAAACCTCTGCGGGTTGGAGATTTTGAGCGTTGGATTTGTGGGTTCCAATACCAGAGGTTGAAAGGGAGCCTGATCCCAACCTGAGGACTGTGTTTGTTACGTTGGATCTGTACTAATTCTTCCCTGCATCACTTGGCTGCAGGAAAAGGTGCATTTATTTATTTATTATTTTATTATTGAGGCCTGTCAGTGCTTAATGGGGGCCTATATGAAGGATGGAGGCCTGTTGCAATAGGACAAGGGGTGATGGTTTTAAACTAAAAGAAGGTCGATTTAGATTAGATATAAGAAAAGAGTTTTTATGGTGAGGCTGATAAACACTGGCACAGGTTACCCAGAGGAACTGTGGCTGCCCCATCCCTGGAAACATTTAAGGTCAGCTTGGATGGGGCTCTGGTGCAGTTGGAGATGTCCCTGTCTGTGGCAGGGGGACTGGACTAAATGACCTTTAAAGGTCACCTGTCACCCAGATACCCATTTTCAGAGATTTTCCAATATTCAGTAAAACATTTTGAAAACCTTCACTGACTTGAATTTCTCAGTGCTGCTCCTGAAGGAGCCTCAGCTTGGGATCCTGCTTTGCCCCCATCACCCAGCCTGATCTGAACTGACGTGAACACGTCGGTTCCAAGCTCAGTTTAAATTGCAGTCTCTAAAACCTCTTCTTTTCTTTCCAAAATAAAGTCTGAAAAACCTTCACCTCCGTGACTCCCTGTGATATTGTGTGTCCTGCCTCATTGCACATTACACCACTAATCTTTTTCTCAGCTGCAAACACCACTGTCAACGATTCTGTATCATCAGCTGGGTCACTGGCAAAAATGTGACGGCCAGAGAGAGCCCACAAGCCCCCTGTGTTATTTCAGCATCAGCTCTGCATTGATTTTGGCCAGGAGGCCAAGGAGCAAAGCCGTGATCCATCCCTTCCCGTGTTGGAGTTGGAGAATGACCCATGAATTTTGGGCAGGCAGCACCACACAACATTCCTGCACCAAGAGAAACGCTCAGCTTTCCTTCCTGACATCCCTCCTCCTCTCACCCACACACCCACTCACACCCGATTTATTTAAGCCCCCAGAGAACAAACCAGGAGAGGAAAAAAAAAAAAAAAAAGAAAATTATCTCTGAGACAAAGCGGATAAAGCAAAGTGATCATGGCCAGAAAGTTTGCAGAGCCCAGCGAGGGGTGTTGTGTGGTTGAGGATGTGGTTGGGACCACACTGAGGGGTGCAAACGGCCTCTCCACCACTTATCTCATCGAGGCAGAGCTATCACAACTCTCCCACACACCAGCCCTCCTGCAGCCCGGCGGGGTCTGAAACACAAAATGGCCTCAAACTTAAAAGGGAATTATTTATTTACCGTGCTGCGAGATATTTTTAATTAAGGTTGCAGCCAGAACTCCGCCAGGCGTCCGTAACCAGCGTTAAGACACCTCGTTATTGATTCAGAAGCCTATGAAATTTGGATGGGCTATTCAGCAAAGTGATGCTGTTTTATTGTAATTAAATTGGGTAGGATTAAGTTTCTGGAGAGATGTCCTCACTCCAAAGCACTCTGTGACCCACTGACTCTCTAACTGACCCTTGAATTGCCTTCGGAGAACAGGAAGGTCTTGGAGGTCTTAAGCCTCTGGCTCCTGGAATCATGGAAAGCATCACCGCCACAAAAATCACAACACCTGAGTGCTCTTGATTCCAGGGAAGGGAGCAACACTATCTCCAGGTTCAATGTGCATGAAGAAAAGGGGAAAAATCAAATTATTCCATGTCTTTGGAGCCAGTCTCAGCCGTTCGGTGTATTTGCCTCACTGTTTGAACCTCCATAATTGGTGCTATCAAACGTCTCAGGAGGAATGTGCAGTAATACACTCAGTCCAAGAAATCACACAAAACCTATTCCTGGCTGGAATATGGAGGAAGGAATATAATCCCAGCCCACTCTGAAGCACTTTTCATCAGGCGAGGTTTTCTTTCTCTTGCAAGCCTCTGTTTCCATTTTGATTTAATTTTAAAATAAAAAACATATAATCTAAACTGTTGCAGCAATTTTTCATGTGTTTGAAAACCACAATGAGCAAATATTTTAGGAACAGTTGCTGTAAGAAAAAAAAAGAAAGAAGCTGTGGAAAAAAAAAGAAAGCAAAAAGCAAGGATTTTCTTCAGGGGAAAAAACGCCTCTTCACCCAAAGCCCATGTTTGGCCTTTTCCTTAAGAAAGAGGAAAAAAAGACACGGTTCAGTAAAAGCTGAACATTCAAAAGGGTGTGAAATGAGCTGGCGTGAGCATTAGCCTTGTTCTGACTCTTTTAAAGTCTCAACTCACCTAATAGCTCTGTTTCTTTTCAGCTCTGCGACAGAGGAAACAATTTGTACAAATGATTGCTTGGAGAAAGGCCACAGCAATTTGTATATGCTAATCAGGTTGTACCTGCCAATCACGTCTTATTTTCAGTAGTATCTGTGGTTTGCAAATGCAGAGAGTCAGAGCAGGGGATCTATTCATAGACACAAGCCAAAATAGATGTATTTTCTCTGGTCAGAGGCATCACAAAAGCATCCTCCTTAAAATTATGCAACCGTTTGCTATTAGCAGTGATTCATGGATGCCAGCCGGAATAAATATATAAATAGATAAAGCTGATCCCTGGGACATTCCTGAGTCATCTGGAAGCCAACCTTTCCTTTTGGGGGACAGTATGACCCAGCTTTTCCCTTTGCCAGTTGTACTACTGTGAAAATTAGATGTGTGTGTGTGTGTGCCTGTGCCTGGCACAATCTGTAAAACAGCATTTTTAACACTGCAAGGAGATGCATGGCCAGAATTAATACCAAGGCAAGAATTCATACCAAGGCAAGAATAAATATTAAGGCAAGAATTAACACCAAGGCAAGAATTAATAACAAGGCGGAACAGCTCAAATCTTCCAACTCATCCCAACTTTTCAGGCTAATTTTGCATTTCAGTTGAGTCACGTTAAAGGGACCCAATTTTTGGCAGGGCTGTGCCAGCATCTCCTGCTGATGCTCATAGTCTTGGGAAATGCTTGACACTTTGGAAACCTGGTCAGAAAGGGGAAATTATTGCATCCGTCTGAGCTGTTGATGGCACCAGATCAGGCTCTGTGTAATTCAGCGGGGCAGTGCTTGTTTAAGTGGATGGTCCTTGACAGCAGAACAAGAGGGTTGTGGTTGCTCTGGGTGCACTGCAGAGCCCTGGGAACCCACATCCAGCTGGCTTGGCGCTCCCAGAGCTGAACTCCCTGAATTTCCTTATTTCCCTCCCTTTTTGAAAGAGAGGAATGCTGCCCAGGGTTGGGAGAGGAGGCTTAGGGAGAGATCAGTAGGATCTGCCTGGGATAACCGCATCTCAGGCTTCACGAGCTCCTGAAGAGCAGCAGACAGGGCCAGGGGTAAGCTCAGGGAAGGCTTTCACCTGCAGCTGCAGGCTGATCTCGTCCTCTCTGTGGCGGAGCTGAGAAGCCCTGGTGGCTCCAGGGATCAGCCATGGACCAGCACCTGGGGAAAGGTGGCCTTAGGACCATCCACTGCCTCCCTGACTCGGGGCAACAGCATGAGGGAATAGCAACGGGCTGCCCAGGGAAGTGGTGGAAACACCATCCCTGGAAGTGTTCACAAGGAGTGTGGATGTGGCACCTGGGGACAGGGGTCGGTGGTGAACAAGGTGGTGCTGGGTTAATGGTTGGACTCGATGGTCTTAGATCTTTCCCAACCTGAATGAATCTATGATGGTATGAAATTGTTCCTGGTTTGGGAAAGCTGCCAGCAAAGTCTTTCCCTGGAGCAGTTTCACTCCGGCAGAAATGCCAAGGAAAACATCGGCAGCATGGGAAGCCTGGCCACAAGCCTGGGGAGACCCCTCCCTCCATCCTGCTTCTGGTGCTGCTTTCATCTGTGTCATCATCCATCACACGGGCTCTGAGATGGTAAAAATGAATTTACTCACCCATACAAATTGTTGGTTTTCCCGTGAGCTGGAGAAGCAGAGGTCAGGTGTTTTTGGAGCTGCCGGAGCAAGGTGTCAGCTGCCCGTGTGCGTCTGAGAGCAGCTATTTATGAAATTTCTAAGCCCAAATCCTTACTTTAGGTTTCTGCTGCTTTACAGAGTGTGGCCTCAAGCTGTCACCTAAAGCGAATTCCTCCCTTTACTGGACTGCAAAAAGCTGAGCTTTGGGGTGGAAATCTCAGCTAATGCAGCAGCCACGACAGCAAGAGTTGAGTTCATACTCCACAGCTGCCCTCTGCTCCTTGGTCCTTGTTCCTTGAGATATCCTGACCCAAATGGCACCTCCTTTCTCTGAGAGATGAGTTTCCACACCACATCCATCACAGCCTTATTTCTGCCCCAGTCTCTCTTTTCTCTGTAGTGGCGACACCTGAAGTTCCTCACTCAAGAAATGGCCCTGTTGCTTGTGGAAATCATAAACACACGAGATTTGCATTAAAACTACTGGGTGGAAGTCTGAAAACTTGGAGTGTGTGGGAAGACAGGTGACGTTTAGGCTAGAAAATATGTTGGTGATGGTGTCTGAGATGCTTCTCTAGTGTCTGGAAATCTTCATCAGGGACCATGAAATTGGCTAAGGAGTATTGTATGAACTCAGCTTTCATATTGCACCCAGGATCCCAAATGTTTTAAATTATCTGCAAGGAGAGAAGAGGGAAGGGGGATGAAATTGGGTGCCCAGCTTAATTCTTAACTGGAAAAACCTACAGAAATTGAGGCCACCCAGTCCCAGACACAAAACCTGCACACAAAGCACTGCCCCCTTGACCAGACACAGTTTTACCAAGCCACCGCCTTGCGCCTCTCTCCCTCTATGACATTTTTCCAGAGACTTTGTCTCCTCCCATTCCATCACTGATCACCGGGTCCCAGACAAACCTCCAGCAGCAGACGCTTCCCACCACATCAGACTTCTCCTGGCACTTCAAGGCACTGGAGATGGGAGAGGAGAGCAGGCAGAACCCACCCCTCAGACAACCAACGCCACAAGGAGGGAGACAAAAATAAGGGAGAGGACCTCTTTTCTGCTTGTCTAGAAAGTGGCAGGGAGACTTTTTGCCTCTCAGACTCTGAGTCAGATGAGTCAGGATGAGCCAGCTCACCTCTCCAGGCCTGCCTTTACCTGTCAGCTGGATTTTCCTTGTTCAGTGCAACGCTGGCCTCTGAGGGTTTGAGTATTCAAACAAAAATGCAACAAAGGCAACAACAAACACCACAGCAACCCATGTCTCAGACAAGTAATGCTACAGGGAGAAAGACAAAAGTAGGGGAGGGAACCTCTTTTTGCTTGTCTAAATAGGTTTATTTATAGCTCTGCCATGGCTGTGCAAGGGCAGAGCTCTGACTCCAGCCAGCTAAAGAGGCTGAAACCAGATGTTTCTTCAAGTTTTGGGACTATCCACATCAGCTTTGCCAAATATGCCACGTCTCTTTTCAACATCAAGTGCTCAGGGACAGTGGCTTGCTCCATGTCTTCACCCTCAGTGTTCAGGCACTTCCTTGGACACTGAAAACCAGCCTAGAATCCAATGAGGAAAGGTGTCTTCGTGACAGCTTCCCACTCATGGAAGATGTCTCTGGAGAGCCCTGTGTTGCTGCATTTTGGCTCTGCCTGCCTGGGGTTTGCGCTGCAGGCTGGTACCCAGGGACAGGCACACCCTGGGGCCTGGGGGAGCAGCCATCACCTCCAGCACAGCAGGACTGGGCACTTCCAGGGGGGACACAAACCCGGAGGGAAAAAGAAGAGTCCCTCTCCAGAGGGGCTTCTCTCCTGGGTATCCTGCACCACAAAAAACTACATTTATAGAATCACGGACTCAGAGAATGGGTTGGGTTGGAAGGAACCTTAAAGACCATCCAGTTCCAACCCCCCTGCCATGGGCAGCGACACCTTCCACTATCCCAGGTTGCTCCAAGCCCCGTCCAACCTGGCCGTGGACATTCCAGGGATGGGGCAGCCACAGCTTCTCTGGGCAGCCTGTGCCAGGGCCTCACCACCCGCACAGGGAACAATTTCTTCCTAATATCCAATCCAAATCTGCCCTTCTTCAGCTCAAGGCTACTCCCCCAATTCAGTCCATTCCCCTTTTTTAGTCTCCTTTGTAAAGAAGAATCCCAGTGTGGCTCTTTCTTCCACAGGACCTTGTTTTCTGAGCTTAGAATCCACATTTCAATCATGATTCCTGGTCCCTGTGAGCTGTTTTCCCACAGCACACAGCGAATGATTTTCTCCAGTCCTCAAGGGGCCCACCCAGAAATGCTGTGATATATAACATGTATTGGGATGGAGCTAAGGAAAAAAAGCCCTCTTGAGCAATTATGTCTAGGCACAGATTTATGGATTCATGTCTCCCACGCCCTGCCAATCACACCGTGCTATCTCCAGTTCCTACAAAGCCTTACACTCCCTAATCATAAAAATAAGCATGAAAGTTAACTCCAATAATGAGCAGTCACGGAGAGTGGGTTCAGCTCTCTAAACACAGCTCTGGGAAATGCTCTGGGTTCTCCCAGCTGACCTCCAGCGCTGTCTCCCTCAGAGTGAGAGTTTCCCACAAATCCTCTGTTGTAGCTGAGATGGCTCAGGGACCCCAGGCCTTCTCAAAAGGCACTATGACACTTGTGTCCAGGGAAACAAATACCACTGGTTCTTCTGTGGTTGTTTTCACTTGTCGGACATGGATGCGTTGGAATGACTCCAGAGGAGGCCACAGAGCTGCTCTGGAGCCAGGCTGGGAGAGCTGGGGGTGTTCACCTGGAGAAGAGAAGGCTCCGGGGAGACCTCAGAGCCCCTTCCAGTGCCTAAAGGGGCTCCAAGCACAGGGAAATGGCTTCAGACTGCTAGAGGGTGGGTTAGATGGGATATTGGGAAGAAATTCCTGTCTGTGAGGGTGGTGAGGCCCTGGCACAGGGTGCCCAGAGAAGCTGTGGCTGCCCCATCCCTGGAAGTGTCCAGGGCCAGGCTGGACGTGGCTTGGAGCAACCTGAGATAGTGGGAGGGGTCCCTGCCCGTGGCAGGGGGTGAAACAAGAACATCCTTAAGGTTCCTTCCATCCCAAACTATTCCATGATTCTACATAAGATCACACCAGTTGGGCTCTACACTCATGATGCAACTATGATAACAAATTGACTTTAGGTTGAAAATGCATCATTCTGTGCCCCGTGGAGAAAACAAATCTGTTTTCCTCTAGATTTGTGTTCATGAATGATTGGGTTTGCCTGTTGAACCTGATGAGCAATGAGCGAAGTGGCTCTGTGTTCCCAACAGGAAGTACTGGGAGTCTGGGACGGCTGAGCTCAGGCTGCATCCTCTCCTCAGTGCTAGCATGACTAAGGCTTCTCTGTGGCCATTTTTCTGGATGAAGAATGTGCAAAAAAAAGAAAAAAAAAGAAAAAAGTCTTTGAGATAATTTCCCTTTCGTCAACTGTGGGGCTCAAGAGCAGTTTGGGAACACAGACGGAGAGGCTGCTGCTGCTTTGGGGCAGGATCCCTCTGCCTCATCACATCATCCTTACTGTGGATGTCTCCACTGCTGCCTCACCTCACTGCCAACACAGACAAACCCACATTTCCTGGGCACAGCGAGACACACGTCAGAAGTCAAACAAATTGTCCTTCCAGCGACTTTTTCACTCCACGAACCACAGCAGGAGCTCAGGGTCAGGAGCTCAAACAGATGCATTTACCAGCCAGGCATTTCTGGTTCAGAGAGGTGAGCCCTACAAACACCCAGCCGTGCCCATAGGAACCGGAGGTGATGCCCATGGATGCCACTCAGTGCTATTTTCAGGTTTAATGACTTCACTCTTTTATTCCTGGCCTTTTTCACACCTTACGGTGAGCTCAGGACAAGGTCTGGATCAAATTCTCGATTATCACTGCTTCCCCAAGGACTGGGATTGCCCTGTTCCTCCTAACACTCACAGATACTCTGGGCTGAAGGAGTTCACCTCAGTGACTCCCACTACACAGATTTTCAAACCACAGACCTATGGGGACAGCAGATTTGAAATTGGCCTATTTGGTGTGATTTTAAATGGTGAGTCCAGCCAGGAAGCTGGGGAGGAGGGGAAATAAGGCCAAACAGCAAAGTAAAGCACTGAGCAGCCTTTGTTTGGGTTGATGGATGCTGTATTTGTACAGATCAATGATCCATTGCACCACAGAACAAATTCATTACAAGCAATGCATGATTTTAACTGTAAACTTTCATCCCCTTGGGTCTTCGTTATTCCTGACAATTCCTGACAAAACACCTATTTTTAGGTTCCCCCCTCCTGGCTTGGCCATCCTTATCACACAGGTCTGTGAAAACAACTCACCAGCTCTTTTCTGGGCTGGACATAAACCCCGGCCCAGTCCTTTGGACAGTATTTCATAAGGAGCAGTTAATCACCTTAACTCCTCCTGCCTTCCTGAATAAAAGATTCCGAGTGCTTTTGCTTTCATCTCCGTACAAGTGGAGAGGGAGAATCCTACAGCTCATCGTGTGAATACAACAGACACTCCCGGTGAGAATCCCCTTATTCCTTTTTGCATTTCAAAAGGCAGCTATTGTGCAAAAATGCATCTTAAAAGCCCCCGAGCACTGGGGTTTTTTGCTTTATTTTCCCTTCCCTGCGCCTCGGTGGATTTCATCTAACAAACTGTCATCTTCGGCTGGGTTTTGGGCATAATGGGTTTTGCTGCTTGGGGATTTGGGGTTTTTTCCTAGCAGCCCAAATCTTTGCTTTTTCAGCCTGTGGTGTGGCTGGGATTCATCTCCCGGGCTTTTCTTAGGCGGGGTCAATGGCACAAACATTTAGTCCCTTACAGGTGGACACTGGAGGTGCAGAAACTCTGGGCCAGATCTACGGGGGTTTTTTGCCTACCCAAACCCAGTCTCTCTGTCACTGGACGTGGTGACCCACGTTTGTGGTGGCTCACAGGACTGTGCCCACATCTCCAACATTTTAACCTCATGAGCAAATTCAACACCACTTTAGGAGCATTTTTATCTTTGCCTCTGCATTCTACCAGCGTCTGCATTTTAGCTCCAGCCTGGCTGAGTGCAGCCTCCTCCCAGTCCACTATCCATATTTCTGCCTCTGGGGGAATGCTGGACCCTCTTCCTTGCTCTCCACCACCACCTTAGTGCCTTTGTCTTGTTTAATCTCCTTTTCTTGGACCCCAGCCTTCAGCCCAGTTCTCAGGCTTTGTTCCATCCCAAACTGGTCTCGGGAGTAGCTGTTAGATAACAATAAAAGCTGGAAGCTGAAGCTGCAGAAAGGACTTGCCCTTGGAGGAGATTTCTGCAGCCACAGGAGGCATGACTTAGCAGAGATCCCATGAGAAACCCATCATTGCAGGAAAGACAGTCATGGTTCATCTGAGCAGGCATCAAACTCCTCAGTGCTTCACTCCTCCATGGCAGCCGAGCTGCCATCGGTCCTGGGGGACCTGCACATTCCCAGAAAATCAAGACAAAGGGTCACAGGAAGCTCTAAGTGGCTCTAAAAGCCCCAGGCTCTGTGCAGTGAGTTGAATTTTTAATATCCAGAACCAGTCCTGGGGCTGCCCATGCCCACGTTCAGTGCAGGGGTGTTGCAGGAAAAATGTCATTCCAGCCAAATTTTCCTCACATGCCCCTGAGCTGAGGTGGTGAACAAGCTCTTCTGGTGTCCATCTCCTCCCTCTGTTAAAAATTAAGCTTTTTCTGAGTGCAACTAAATAGCTCCAAGGGCTTTGATGAGGTTTAGGGATGGAAAGAAATAAGGGAGGCTGTGGATTTATTGTGTTGTGTCTGCTTCGTTTTGCACCTCGGGAACATCAAGAATAAACTGGGTTGGCAACATCCATGGCTGACACCTCCAAAGGTCCAACTCTGCCCTTATCAATAATATCCTCAGCACAGAATCATGGAATTATTTGGGTTGGAAAATTCCTCCAAGGCCATTGAGTCCAACCTGTGCCTGATCCAGACCTTGTCACTCAGCCCAGAGCACTGAGTGCCACATCCAGCCCTTCCTTGGACACCTCCAGGGATGGGGTCTCCACCACCTCCCTGGGCAGGTTCAATGCCTGACCAATCCTTTCCATGGACAAATTCTTCCTGGTGTCCAAATTCGTCGTGATGCCCAAATGTGTTGTTATAAATGTGCTTATTGGAGCTGTGCCTATAACCACACTTGGAAAAAAATAATAAAAATTAATTATTTGGACACTGAGAAACAAGTTCTTAAAAAGTACCTGGGATCTAAAGATGTTATTGTATTGTATTATATTATATTATATTATATNATATTATATTATATTATATTATATCATCCCAAAGGGTATTTTGAGCATCTGTTAAAACAAAGTCAGCTGAAAAAATTAAATGGAACTTTCAAATGAGAAAATTGAAGCGTTTTCATGCAAGACTGCTAAAACGTTTCAGTTGTCAAAATGTTTCAGCTTGCGCATCTTTCCAGCTGAATTGATGGGTGAATTAACAGGAATTCAGGGAATGTTTCTGACAACCAGATGAGCTCTTTTGGTTGTATCTCCCATTGCCCTGGCTCCAGAGGGAACGGGCCAGGTTCCGCTCCACCACAAATCTGAGCTGCTGCTCTGACAAATGCAGCTGCTTTTTGGGTGAGCTGAGACAAGACCTGGCTCCCATCATTCCAACCTGGGACTTCTGCCCTTTTGTGCATTTATCTGTCAGTGCTGGGGAGCGAGGCTGCAACCAGCAGAGCTCCGTGCAAAGACCGAGGCATCCCGAAGGAGCTGGGGCTGTTGGGTGTGACCGGTGGAAAGGAGGAAAAATGTCAAAACCAGCACGGTGGATGCTGATAACAACCAGAGCCTGAGCTCTGGCTCTTCATCCAGACATGCTGGAGCTCCAGAGATGCTGAACTCCAACCCCCAGAACGCTGTTCAGCCTGGAGAAGAGAAGGATCCAGGGAGACCTTCCAGCACCTTCCAGTGCCTAAAGGGGCTCCGAGAGAGCTGGAGAGGGGTTTTGGACAAGGGCCTGGAGGGGCAGGACAAGAGGGAATGGCTTCAAACTGACAGAGAACCCANATGGCTTCAAACTGACAGAGAACGATGGGGTCAGGGTTAGATGGGATATTGGGAAGGAATTCTTCCCTGTGAGGGAGGTGAGGCCCTGGCACAGGGTGCCCAGAGAAGCTGTGACTCCCCATCCCTGGAAGTGTCCAAGGCCAGGTTGGACAGGGCTTGGAGGAACCTGGGATAGTGGAAGGTGTCCCTGCCCATGGCAGGGGATGGAACAGGACGGTCTTTAAAGATCCCTTCCAAGCCAAACCATTCCATGATCCTGTGATTCTCTTGCTTCCCTTGAAGGGTTTTAAAGGGAAATATTTGACCCTCCGCCTGCTTGGCACAAAGGAACTCAGGAACTAAAATTCATAACTTCTGGATACCAAAAGCTACAACCTCTGCTGCTTATCCTTCAGTACAATCTCTCTCCTACCTATTATGCTTTTTCTTTTACTTATTATCCCTTTCTTTTCCCTTTCCTCACCATGGTCCCAATTAGGATTTCCTCCACTGGTCACAAGTACCTGCTCCTACAGAAGCACAAACCTCTCCCCAGGCAAACAGTCTCAGTTTGGAGATCTGCTGGTTCTATTTCAAACCCCAGCATCAACCCCAAAGTCTGTCTGACTTCTTTCCCAGGGTTTGATAGAAGATGCAACCTCTACCTACATACCTTGACCAGCAGAGAGAAATCTAAAGATGGGAAAAATCAGGGATTCTCCACACTTCTCTCAAAGTTGAGAAATTAAAGATGAAGTGCTGAAATTCCCTTCTTCCTCCACTCCCACATCTCACTGTAAAGCATAAAGGGACATTTCAGGCCTGGAACTGCCTCTGTGTGACCAGACAGCAGCTGACAACCTGGGGCAAAGTGCCCGGATCTCCTGCCACTGGCGGTTTTATCTGCACCATCTTTCCCAGCTACCATCCCACATCCAGCCTCTCCAGGGCTGAACGAGCCCAGCGCTGGACTTTTGCATGCCCAGGCCAAAACACCATTTTCCTGTCTAAAAAGGGCTTGATTACATTAAAAGACCCTTTGAGGATGGAGACTCCCTAGGCAGGAGGGAGCCAAAATTCCCGGGTTCCTCTCTAATCACTGTGCAGTGCTAAATTGAGGCTTTCCAGCCTCTTGGAGAAATTTGTAGGCGAGGCACCGGAAAGGCTCTGGAGGCTGCCGTTGAATTTTGATGATGTTCATCCATTATGGATGAAGAGGTTTATGTAAGAGTCTTTCCCTGGCGTTCATCTGAGGCCAGGCTGTCCTGGGCTGCAGCTGGTAATTCACAGAGCATGGGAAGGGGGAGCAGGGGCAGGAGGAGGGAGAAGGGACACGGAGCTGGGATTGCTGCTTTTCTTCTGACAACCGGGACCACTGCGCTTCCCGGGAAAAAGAAAAAGCCTCCAGCACTTAATAAAACCTTGTCCTCCCTGCAAGGTACATCCTTGCTGTGTGAAATATGTATAAAGCCTCTGTTTGGACATGGATCCTGCTGTGTTTTTCGGAAGCAAGAACACCTCTATCTGTCAGCTTTGCACCTGGTAGAAAGGGAGACTTTGCATGGAAGCACTTCCCTCCCATCCTCTTGGATGATGCTCTGGCCACATTTCCCCTGTGACTGGTGAGCCAGCCAAGCCTTGCTTGCTCTGCTCTCTTTAAACAGGAAGATTAATTAAGCCAGAGAGTTTGCTAATGCTCTGTTAGATCTGTCCACAGACAAGGCAGGGAAATGAACCACAGTTAATTAGCAAAGGTATTATTAATAAAGCAACCGGATCAGAACTTGCCTGGATGGATAATCTCTGCCTGTCCCTCAGCTCAGACCTAGAAAGCTTTTTAGAGTGTCTTTGGACATCTCTTTTATTTTCTCTTCTTGACTCTGCCATCCATCATGGAGGATTTCCACATATTTGTTCATTTTCCTACAGGGAGATCAAACAGACAAGTGAATGTTGACCGTGTCCTGTTGACACCCGGCCTGTGTTTGCAGAGCCCACACTGCCTGGCTGCTGCAGAGGCCTGCGTTGTTTCCATGTTTCCCTGCCTTTGGACAGGGCATGGGAAGTGTTCAAGGTCCTAGAAGGGTCTTCTCACTCTCCACAACTCCCTGACAGGAGGGTGCAGCCAGGGGGGTCAGGCTCTGCTCCCAGGGAACAAGGGACAGGATGAGAGGAAACGGCCTCAAGTTGTGCCAGGGGAGGCTTGCATTGGATATTTGGGAAAATTTCTTCCTGGAAAGGGTTGTCCAGCCCTGGCACAGCTGCCCAGGGCAGTGGTGGAGTCCCCATCCCTGGAGGGATTTAAAAGCTGTGTGGATGTGGCACTTGGGGACATGGGTCAGTGGTGGCCTTGGCAGTGCTGGGGGAACAGCTGGACTCAATGATCCAGGAGTTCTTTTAAACCAAATAATTCTCTGATTCTCCAGAGGGATGAGATGGGCCACAGGTAGAGAGGCCACCACTTTTTAGCAGAACTGCCCACAGACACGGAGCAGCAAAGCCCTCTGTAGCCAAAGTGCCTCAAAGCCAACAAGGCATCTCATCACCCTGATATAAACACACATGCCAGGGGTGTCACTGCAAGATATCCCTTGAGGAGCCCTGTCACAGCTGGACCAAATCACAGAGGCCTTTACACCCTCCTAGTGCACAGAAAATCCCATCTCCAGCCTCCTTTCCTGTAACGCCTCACCCACACAGGAACAAGCCCTTTCCAGTCCTGTATAGTCCCTGAACAGTCCATTTCCATGGGAAGCGGCATTATTCCAGGTGAAGCTGCCCCTCAGAGAGCAGAGGACACTGTGCTGCCCATCCTGTGCTCCCTCTCTGCTCTCTCATGTCCCCAAACATGTTTGCGACCCTGAGCTCTGCTGCAGGTCAAGACGACACCTTCACCGCGCTCACCTTCATCAGCAGCTGCATCTCTGCCTTCCCTGCCCCCCACAGGGGTTCCTCTGCTTTCAGAAGTTCTCCATGGGTACAGGTGTGTCCATTTGCATTACCTTCCACTCAATTTGAGGCTCCCAGCACATCCATCAACAGGGCTGTTCCCAAAACACGTGGGACTCACTGAAGCAAGAGCGAAGCAGAGACATGGCAGAACAGTCCCTGTGCTTTCCAGGATTTTCTTGTCTTCCTCACAAATTTCTCCAAGTGGCCTGGAAACACTGGGTTGGTATCACAAGGTTGCAAATTAAAAAAAATTGAGGATAAAGCCACGGCCTAGGGAGAAAGTGGCTGCTCGCTTTTCTTTTTTGCTCCTCCCATAACTGCATTGTCTTTACTCCTGGATTTCCTGTACTTTCCTGTATACGGAATTTCCTGTAAAATCCTATAGGTTTGTCTACGCCTTCTTCAGATTCCACTTCCCACTGTGACTTCCAAAAATTCAGCTGTAGTTTTAGCCACCCCCAGCTAAGCTGAGTTCATGTCTCAACATCCCCCCGACACCACTGGGCAGTTAAACCTGACTTTGAACACGAGGAGAGCTTTTTCCTGTCTGAAATCTATGCTGGAAGCACGATGCTTTTTTCATCCCAAGGGAATCTGGAGTACCCAGAGCCAATGGATCAAACTGCCAAAGCGATGGGAGTGACCTCCTGCATCCAGGCTGCAGGCACGGGGAAAACAGGCAGCAGGGACCTCTGCAATTCCCTGCTCTTGGATTTTGCTCTTACCTGAGCATCTGCTCTTCCTTCCTCCCACAATGGTGCGAGCACCAGCCTTAGAGGCGAGGTGAGTTTCCTTAAGACCCATTCCAGGAAGGTCTAACTCATGTCAGATAAGAAAGACAAGGTGGGAGCTTTGGGATGAGCTGCAGGACACGGGATGGGTGGAGGCAGGGCCAAGCTAGTGATAAAGAGAATCACAGAATCATGGAATGGTTTGGATTGGAAGGACTTTCAAAACCATCTCATTCCACCACGTGTGCATCATGTGCAGGGACACCTTCCACTATCCCAGGTTGCTCCAAGCCCCGTCCAGCCTGGCCTTGGACACCTCCAGGGATGGGGCAGCCACAGCTTCTCCGGGCAACCTGTGCCAGGGACTCGCCCCCCGCACAGGGAAGAATTCCTTCCCAATATCCCATCCAAACACACTCTCAGTTTAAAACCAGGTTGAATTCAAGGCAGGACAGGTCCATGGTAAAAAAAGTGAGAGATAACGAGAGCGTGGTCAGAGCTTGTTTTCTTGTACCTGTGGCTGTTTTCAGCACCAAGCACCTGCTGTCTGGCAAGATCCATGAGTCCAGGGAGCAGGGAAGGGAGAAACACCACGCAGAGACACATTCCCATCTGCTTCTCTCCAGCAACAGGCAGAAACAGTTGGAAGAAAGCAACATTTTCAGCTGAGATGACAAGTTGCTGCGTAGGACATCACACCAATGCACAGCCAACCCCTCTGGGCTCAACCTCAGCAAAATCCTCTGGTGTGACCCCAACAAACTCCGAGGGGAAATCACCAGAATTGCAATGGAGAAGACAAAAGTTCATGGCTCAAGCACTGCAGCCCCTGAATGACTCAAGATCTCCCAAATGGAGGATGAAATCAGCCCAGGGATGGCAAAGAGAAGGTTAAAGATGCAATTCCCTGCAAGTCCTCTCACCAGGCATTTACCTATTTATTTTCAGGTGCCTGGCACAATTCATAGGGACCCTTCCACCTCCAAGTGTAGAGCCTGCAATTAATAAATCTCCTTTTATTCCATGAATGTGGAGCCATCCTCCAACTCTGGAGGGTGTTTCCAGCAACAGTGTGTGAATCAAAAAAAAAAAAATTAAAATCGAGCATTAAGGTTTCAAGTGTGAAAAACCAGGGACTCAAATGACCATGATCCAGGTGTAATTAAGCCACTGACGAGCATCTTTTGGGTTGAAGAATGCTCAGGTCCCCCAGCTTAACTTGGTGCATTGTTAGAGGGAGACAGCTGGCAAGAGAGACAGGTACTTTTTTTTTTTCCCTGTCACGAAGCCAGCAAGTCTCCTCTTCCACAGCAATTATTTGCCTCAGATGCCTAAAAATATAATGCTCTGGGATTTGGAAAACTTTTATTTTTTAAAACAAAGTGAACGCTTTGAACTCTCTTGGCGTGAAGCAAGTCGGAGCTCGCGTGGATTTTGTCTCGGCGCAATCCCGAAGCCTACCCAAAGCCCTGCTTCAGATTTTAGCCTGCTGTGGACTGTTTCAGGCAATCCCATCACTCTGGAGGTGTTAAATCCGAGTTTTTTGCTCACCTTGGCTTTGCCGCCACCGCATCCCGGGCGGAGGTGAGGGGGGCAGGGGAGGCAGCGGGGCCCGGCGCTGACTGAACACCGCATCCCGCCGTGCCCGCAGACGGAGCTCCACCGAAAATATCCCCGAGGCAGCAGCTGCAGAGCCCGTTTTAGCTCCAGGCGTGCCTCCAGCCCACACGAGCCCGTGGCTTCTCCACCAAGCCTCTCGCGGGATGCAGGCTGGGTGCTCTCCTGCCGGGTGCTGACAGCAGGGCTAACGACCATTAATCCCTTTTCTTTTATGATGTAATCTTTTTTTCCAGGTTCCTAAGGAAAGAAGAGTCGTCCGTGCCTACCACCCCTCTCCTCTGCTTTGATCTTTGCCACCTGTTTCAATGGGGTGGAGTGAAAATATCCTTGCCGGGAGCAAAGGGATGATCTTAAGGAGATAAGAGCCCTTCCAGGCATCACCACTCACAGGAGATGATCATCACAAGCCAGACTCCAGCTTGCAAAGAGCATTCATGTTTCTCGTCTTCCCCAGGGGGAGATTTACATTTTCCTCCTCAAAAGCCTCCCCAGCAGTCACAGAGGCATAGAATCATAGAATCATCATAGAGCCATAGAAGGGTTTGGGCTGAAAGGAACCTTAAAGATCATTTTGTTCCACCCCCTGCTATGGGCAGGGACACCTTCCATTAGACCAGGTTGCTCCAAGACTGGTCTGGGCAACTTGTGCCACTTTTTTACCATCCTCATTGTAAAACATTTCACCCTAATATCTCGTCTAAATTTCTCCTCTTCTAGTTTAAAACCATCATCTCTTGTCCTGTTGCTACAGACCCAACTAAAAGTCTGTCCCCATCTTTCCTGTGAGCCCCCTTCAAGAGATGAAAGGCCACAGTAAGGTCTCCCCGGAGCCACCCTTCCTCTGCATCCATGGGTACCCCGCGTCCCCAGCCTGTGTGTCACCAAGGAGGGAGGGGTGGCTGCAGGTTTGTTTTCCAGTGCTGTTTGGAGATCCCAAAGCTTCGGATGTGTGAGTCATTCCCAGCACTGAACCCACCCGTGCCATTTCATAAGCCCTTCCCTGGGAGTTTATTCGGCTGCTTGGCTTTCAGCTACCGATCCGACGCTCCCAGGCATGTGCTCTGCAATCTGTGGGAGGAAAATACTTTCTCAGATCCTCCCGGGTTCGCCCTGAACTCCTCAAGAAACTGGGAAAGGGATGAAACAGAGCGTTTCCTGCCAGCAGAGGGGATTTGACCTGGCACTAAACCCATTGCCTGCAGAACAGTCGCTGGAGAGGAAAGAAAGGACGGAGAGGAAGCGCACAAGTCCTTTTCTGTTCCGTATGCCCGGGCTCCCAATGATGGAATCCAGTGCCAATGAATTATACAAATGCTTATGCAATTAGAAGGAGCTACAGTCAGTCCTCCTGCAGCCAAAAATAGCTGTGTGCACCAGCAAAGGGCCTGCCTGCCTTCACATCTCGTTAGGAGGAGAAAACACTCCGGGCTGGTGAGTGGGAGAAGTTTCAGACAGAACAAAATATCCCTGGCTGGGAATGCTGGAGGACAACGAGGCACAGGGTCAACAGACACAGCTGGCCCCACATCCTCCATCCAAATGGGTGTCTTGCAGTCATGGAATCACAGTCATGGAATGGTTTTGGTAGGAAGGGACCTTAAAGATTATCTAGTCCAACCCACTGCCATGGGCAGGGACACCTCCCACTATCCCAGGCTGCTCCAAGTCCATCCAACCTGGCCTTGGGCACTTCCAGGGAGGGAGCAGCCAGAGCTTCTCTGGGCATCCTGTGCCAGGGCCTCACCATCCTTAAATTCAGGTCACTGGATGACCTTACAGGTCCCTTCCAACCCAAATCATTCTGTGATTCTTTGAAAGATGGCCCTGAAATTTTCCCCTAAGCATCTATACTTCCAAGTGGGAGAGGGTTGGAAAACGGACCACCCCCAGCAATCAGACCTGAGGGAAAGGTCCAGACTGATGGGAAAGGTTCCCATGGGACAGAGCTGAGCACAGCTCTAACACTGTGCTGGCGTTTGGGCAGAAAGACGTGGAGGTTTAACCTGAATTCACAGTAATCTTCAAAATGGGATTTGGAGACACCCACCCTCTGTGCTGGCCAGGGCATGGAGAGGAGCCTGAAGGAGAAGGGAAGCAGAAGTGCCATCTGGGCTTGGCAGAGACGCTCCTGAGATCCCTGTTCTTGGCAAATCCCAGCACTGCCGAGGCCTTCCAGGATAAAGTGGCAACGGACCAAACATGCCAACTCAGCTGCACTTGGCCCAAGGTGCAGAGAGGGGTGGAAGGGGGCCAGGAACGCTCTGGGAGTCCATGGAAGTCACCAGAGATGTTAAATCCTTCCTGGCAGCAGCGCTGCTGCCAGAGCGGGAGGCGGATGGCTGTGAGCCCCAGAAATGCCACCGTGGCAGGAGGATGATGAGGTGGGAAGATGTCGAGTTGGTACACACCGTTCTCGAGCAACTTTGTGGAAAAAAAAAAGGTGGAAAGACAAGAGATCAGCAAGCAGATTTTCTTCTGGTGGTCCATCCCAGGTTGGGAAATATCCCACGGACACACATCTGCGACCACAGAGCACAAGGTGAAAATCACTGATGAAAAATTGCCAACAGCAAAGCTCAGAGATGGCAACTGGCCCTGGATGTGCAATCAGAGCTGGAAAACCCACCTTTCCCACCTGTGTCACACCTGACAGCCTCCCATATTCCTGAGGGCACCTCAGGTGGCTTCTGGCACAACGATCGGGCCACCAAATGACACCCGTGCCCTGTGGACACCGTGGTGTCTCAACGTTGGCAAGACCACACACTGCTGATGGTGGTGGCGACACTGGAAGAACTCACCCTGTCCCCAGACACCACCAAAGAGGGACCAGCAAGATTCCTGGGATTTATGGCACAGTCCAAGGGTGGTCACTTGGTGCAACATTTCACATCTCAGTTTGGGAAGAAAGCAGAGGCTCCAAGCCCTGTGTCTGGGAGCGTGTTTACTATTTGGGAGCGGGAGGTGTTGCACGCAGCAGGATCTACCCACCCTGCCAGTGAATTCATGTCAAAGTTTAGCTCATGGAAAAAACATATTGTGGTAGATAATGTTCTTGCTGACAAGCCAGATGTCAAAACATGGCAGGATAATGTTACTGAAAGCCTCAGCTGCTCTAAAAGGGAAGCGAAGAGATGATTGTTCCTTCGTTAGACATCAAAATTTGATGGCATATCACTATGACTGAAAGGCTCATGAATGCTTAAAATAAAACAGGGCTAGAAGTTGCCTGGGATATCATCAGCTGGGGAATTTCCTGGGAGAGGCTGACCACATTTGGTCTCTCTCCTGTGCATGCTCAGAACCAGGAGATGGGAAGGGCTGTTGTGAGCTCTGCACACCTCTGGAGGAGCTGGTCCACCACAGATGAGTCCAGACAACAGAATCAGAGAATCCTTTAGGGTGGAAAGCCATCTGAGATCATCCAGTCCAACCAGCACTGCCAAGGTCTCCACTAAACCATATCCCCAAGTGCCACATCCACACGGCTTTTAAATCCCTCCAGGGATGGGGGCTCTACCACTATCCTGGACAGCAGTGCCAGGGCTGGACAACCTTTTCAGTGAAAAAATCCTTCCCAAAAATCCAACCTAAACCTCCCCTGTGCAAGCAAAGGTCTGTCTAAACCCATGTCAAACAGTAGCCCACAGTGGGTGGCTTCAGGACCACGTGAGAGCTGCCAAAGTCTGAGGCAGTGACAAGCAGCCCTGCCTTTCCCGGGACACACCACTGTGGTCACTCACTGGACTTTCCATGGCAGGGCTCTCTCAGCCCATTTCTTGTCTGGGATGTCCCCAGGGAAGGCTGGTGAGTAGCTTTGCTCATAGCAGGTCACAGGTTGCCTCTAGAAGAGGAATTGGACTTTAACACCACCGGGGTTTTTTTACCAATATCTAATCTAAAGCTCCCCTCTGTCAGTGTGAAGCCATTCCCCCAGTCCTGTCACTCCATGTCCTTGTTAAAAGTCCCTCTCCAGCTCTCTTGGAGTCCCTTTGGGTACTGGAGGGACCAACAGCAGCTCAGTCAAAGGAGTCACTAATTTTGTGACACCTCTGTGACCCCAGTCCTGTGACAGAATTGCTGTGGCGGGAGCACCAGAGAGCTGTGAATCATCAGCTGGATCATTTCTTGCTGTCCTGCCAAGGTTGTAAGGAAGTGAGAATCCTGAAAAGCATAAAAATGAGAGGGTTTGGGTTGGTTGTTGGCTTTCTTTTCCTGCACAAGTGTCATACTATTTAACTTTAATTTTACATCATAGAATCATGGAATGGTTTGGGTTGGAAGGGATGTTAAAGATCATCTTGTTTCATCCCCTGCCATGGACAGGGACACCTTCCACTATCCCAGGTTGCTCCAAGCCCCATCCAACCTGGCCTGGAACACTTCCAGACACTTAACAAAGGCTCCATAGGGGAAGCTCTCCCACCTCCTTTGGGCACTGGTACGAACACCAAAACACAGAGGGTGCTGCAAGTGGGGTGGGAGGTTACCAGGAATGGAGGGAATTGCCTGCCTGGTTTGGCAGGGAGAGCCTTTTGCTCCATGCGGATTCAGAGGTCTGGAAAGCCCAAGTCTGCTGCACGAGGTCTGTTTCCCTCTCGTGCCACGCTGCTCCTAGACTGGTGTCTGAACATCCTGGATGGATCATGCCAGAAGGATAATACTGGGCAGATGGACATAAACCACTGCTGAATCTTGCCCAAAACAACAGGCAGAAATCCCTCTCATGATTCACAAGCAGAGGCGTGTAAATCCTGCCCACAGAGGGGCTCAGGTTAGATCAGCTCCAAGGACCACGGGACGACCGCCCAATTCCCCATCATTTCCTGCCCAGACCAACGTGCCAAGCACCAGCCTTAGTTCTGCCATGAAAAACACGGCTCCAGGGTTCCATCCAGAGCAAGCATCATCCTCTTCACGAGTCACAGGACAAGCAGCAACTGTTGAGGCTTCTTTTGAACTTTGCTGGTATCACTTATGTACATTCAATGCTCCAGCTCCATCTGTCTCGCAAAGATTTCCCCTTGACATCAGCTCTTTGTGGAATTTCTTTATCAACTTCATTGTGTCTTTTAGCACAAAGGCAACCTGCCACGGCTCTTCCAGGAGGTTTTGTAGCAAAATAAAATGGAAATGATCCTGTTCTTAATGCCTTACCTACTCCAGGAGTGATTTATGGGTGTTGCTGAATGCACGCAGAGATAAATCTCAGTCGGTTTCGCCTGGCTCATCTCCTGAACATCTCTGAAGTAAAGAAAGAGAAAGAGAATCCAAACATAAAACTGGAAGAGAGATCAGCTCAGGAAAAGATGGGGTTCTTGGGGCAACCCATCCTCTGCAGGATCTCAAGACTGTGAGGGAAGCTGTAGGTGCCATTTCCCTGTTTTACAGATGAGCAAGCAGAGGGAGGTGGTAAATGCTGTTCCCACTTGCTTGTGAAGGGGTTAATGGATTTAAATAAATAAAAAAAATAAAAAGTGCCACATTTTCTCAGTATTGGAGATTCCTTCACTCTATAAAACAAAAAAATTGTGCACTGGGTACAAGTTTCAGTTCACGCTCACACATCTTCCCAATCCCAAGTGATTTCCTTTCACTAAAAAGGAAAGAAACTACCAGGTCATGCATTTATAGCACAGCAGTTCTCACTTTCTCCAGCACTGGCTGCCCTGTGCACACCAGAAAGCCTCTCAGGAGGACACACAGCTCTTTTGGCCAGTACAGCTCCAGCTGGTGCTCCCAGGACTGGTGCAGCTGCACAAATCCTGGATATTCCCTGTGTTTGATGCTGTCCCCACAAAGCCCAGAGCCACAGCAGATCTGAGCTTGCTGACCACATCTGCCCAGAAAAGATGGATCAAAGCAGCCACGCTGTGCATGCAGAACAAAACCCAGGTGGAGATGGAGGGAGGTGGGGCTGTGGGGCTGGGGGCTCCTCAGCCTGGGCCTGTTCCTGCCCAGGAGCACCGTGCTCAGCACCAGCACCTGCAGGAGCCGCCAGCAGCCCCATGTCCCTGCTCATGGTTAAAAAGAATCAGTTAAAACATGAAAAAGTAGATCCCAACAGAACTGAGTGCCTTCAAATCCCTTTTGCTCCAGGCTGATCGCCTGGGAGCAGCACTGACATGAACCTCACATCCTTAATTTCGTGTTAAGGAGCGTTTTGGTGCTGATCAGAACACAAAGCGGGGAGTGGAGCCGGCGCACAGAGAATTTGGTGGTTTTGTTCCCAAAATGATCTCCTGTTTTTGAACACCTCACAGAGACACAGCCCCCACAACCTTCTCCCAACGCTTTTTACGTGGAAGCCCTAAAACAGCAGGCAGATCATTTTCTCCACTTCACAGTGATGAGGAGCAGTTTATTCATCAGCTGTCGCTTTTTACCACTTCCTTTTAGGGTGTTTTAGACACCTTTTCAGGAAAAGGAATCTGGGAATGCTCTTAACCACCCCCACACTTGACTGGAGGTTTTTACACTGAGCCAGGAAGGTGACACCCTGTTACATCCTCGCTGTGTCTGGGCACCAAGAGGGGAAGGGATTGATGCAAAGCCATCCAGGCTGGCTCTGGAGGGAGCAGGATGCAAGGCCAGGCCTTTGGAGGCTGTGAGGATGGTTTAACTACAGACTTTGCTCATCTCCCAGCAGTGCCAGTCACAGAAGTTGCCCACATCATGCCCAGCCAGGCAGAGGTGCTCCTTCAGTGCCAAAGTGGGGGTGACAGCATTTTGGCTGCTGTCAGCACACACCCTTTGATCCCACATGACTCCATATCAGCATCCCTATCCATCTCCATCCAAGCGTCATCCCAGCTCTCTTCCCTGCTCCTCCATCCTATAGAATCATTTAGGTTGGAAAAGCCCTCCAAGATCATCAAGTCAAACTCTTAACCCAGCACTGTCAAGGCCACCACCAACCCATGCCCCCAGGTGCCACATCCACACGGCTTTTAAACCTCTCCAGGGATGGGGACCCCACCACTGCCCTGGGCAGCTGTGCCAGGGCTGGACAACCATTTCTGTAAAGAATTTCTCCCTAATATCCCAACTTAAACCTCCCCTGGCACAACTTGAGGCTCATTGTAAATGCAACTTACTCTCGTGAGGTCTCCATCCTGGATTGCAACAGGGAAAGTGATCCAAACCCTTCCTGCTGCAAGAAGCCCTCCTTCCCCAGGAGATGTCACCAGGCCTGATGGCAGCCACCCCACACCCCCAGACCCAGCTTCCCTCTTACATCTCCCACCACCCTCTCAGCATCTCTTTCTCCTTTGCTCCCCTCTTCTGCAAACCCTCCGGAATCCAGAATTTATGTCCTTGAGTGTCCCACCCACATGGTTGAGGCAGCATCAATTGGCCAAAAACCCATCTGAAGCTTTCTGAGGGCACCTGGGCACCTTCTGGCCGTGTGTTATCCCCACTCAGCTCAGCCGTCCTGGGTAAATACCACAGCCAGGCTGAGCCAACCTCAAAAGGGGCAGACGGAGGTCCAGGAGGGTGAGGGAGTGAAAAACGCTGATTCCCACCCCACCCAGCCCTGGTTTTTAGGCAGTCCTCTTCACCACACCTCACTCCTCACCCACCTAGCCCAGAAGAGAAGAGCAAGTCGGCCCCATCATACCAAAAAAAACATTCCTCTGCTTTCAGCCCTGAAAAATTAAAAGCTCCTTGGCCTCTGAGTGAAAGGAAGTTTTCCCACACAATAGCTCAGATCCCATTAAAGCAATGACAAGCAGCCACTTTGTGCTTCACTTAAAATTTAGCCAGGAGGGAAAATATTACTTTGGATGGCAAGAAGAGATTGCTTTTAATCGAAACTCTTTCTGCTCTGAACTGCTGTTGACACTTAGTTTTCAATTAACAGTTCCACGGGTTTTAGTTCAGTTCAAGTCAAGGCTGTAAAGTGAGGGAAAAAAAAGAAGCAAAATCAAATGAAATCAGAGCTTCTGGCTGATCTCGGAGAAGTTCAAAGGGATTTAAATGCAAGTCTGGGTGGGTTTTTTCCTTCATATCCTTGAGTCAGGGGTGACTTTGCCATTTCCAAGTCCCACATGGTCACCTTCACAAACCAGTGAAGGAGTGAGCTTGGGAGGGAGCTCTGAGGTGCACAGTCCACCCCTTTGGGTCAACCTGAAAGTCAGAGCTGGTTGCTCAGAGCCTTTTCCGGGTGGGATGAACATTCCAGCAGTGGCGGCTGCACAGCTTTGGGGGGAGGTTTGGGACATCGGGGTCTGGCTGCAGCTGGGATGTGCCCACCCTTGGTGTGGGAGGCATGGCCACGCATCCATGTGGCACAACAGCCTGGGACAGGGTGGGAAAAACATTCCTGACAATGGAGAAAGGCGTAAATCAGGTAAAATCACTGCAAACACAGATTTACGGGAATTGCACTAAAAATACTTTATATGGGCAAAGTGGGAACACTCCTTTTTTATAGAGATGTGTTTTACTGGTAGCTTTGGGAGTGCTGGGTTAATGGTTGGACTCGATGATCTTAGAGGGCTTTTCCAAACTCAGTGATTCTATTCGGTACATAAAGTCAAGAATTTGCTGTTGGTATAACTTGAATCACAAGTCTGAGTTCAAAAAAACGATAAAAAAAATTTTTTAAAGTAAACAAATTAAAAAAAAAATCAAAGCTGTTTTTCTGACAGTTTCCTCCAGCATTCTTAGACATGAAAAAAATCTCTCCTCACCCACCAGCATGACTGGGGAGGTCATTTCAAGTGGAATTGCTCCAGCCAAGAGCAGGAGGATGCTGGAAGATGTTTGCTCCTGGCAAGCTTCTCCATGGGAAAAGCAGTGGGAAAGGAGCAGCCCCTGCAAAGCCCAGCCCTCAATCCCAGCTCATGGCAGAGTGGTCCAAGCTGCAGTCAGCAAGTCCTCCCAAAGACATCAATCTTCTCATTACAGCCTGATTGAAGCACTGGAGCTTTTATTGTCTTTGGTCCCCAGAGGTCGATAGAAGGAATGTCCTGATGGTTGGGCAATTTATTTGACTCGATGTAATAACATCTCAATGGGCCGTGAAGACAAAACAAGATGCTCCATGCTCCAGTCTATCCAGAGGCTGAATTTGCCCCTTTTTCCTTTCATCCCTGGTGATAAAAGTGTAGCTCTCCCAGGTCCTCCAAGCTATTTGCTCTAATATTTTACCCACCAAGACAGAGGTAAGTGCAGCTCCACCCTTAAATTCTGGGTGGGTTGGTCGCTATCATTTTGGTGAGGTTTCTCTGGGAGGGGTGAAAAAGGGAAAAGTTGATTTTACTTGTGGATTTTTGCTTCCCTTTAGCGCAAAGAGATTATTTAAAAATTGTGCCAGAGAGGCTTATATAGTTGTATAGTCTTAAAACTGGCCTTGCTCTCGATCCAGATAAACTGTCCACCCTACAGCACATCTGGGAGGAATTTCAGCCCTCTGGAATTCAGAGGCCTGAATTCTGTGGCCAGCCCTGCCAGAAACTCACCCCGTGCCCCTGAGAAGGTCACTCAGGCTGATATTTGTGCAGAGAACACTCACCAGTGAGCCACAGAATCACAAAATACTTAGGGGTGGTAAAGACCTCTAAGATCAACAGGTCAGCCCAGCACCACCACTTGAGGACGCGGTTTAGTTCACCACTAAACCATGTCCTCAAGTGCCACATCCACATGTTTATTGAACACTTCCAGGGATGGGGACTCCACCAGTGCCCTGGCAGCCTGTTTCAGTGCTTAACAACCCTTTCCCTGCCTTACTTTGCAACCAGTTTGGCGTGAATAACTTCACGTGCCTCCATCTGTTCCATCTGTCAAGACTGCAGAACAGTTGAGGTGGGAGGGGAGTTTTGGAGGTCTCCAGCTCAACTTTTGGATCAAAGATAAGTCACTCTAACACAATTTATTGCCCTTGGTCATGTCCAGCAGAGTTTTGAATGTCTCTAAGGATGGAACATCCATAGCCTCTCCGCTCCCCTTTTCCTATATTTGACCACTCTCACAGTGGAAACATTTCTTCTTGGATCTCACTGGGTTTTTCCCTGGCTTCCCTGTGCACTTCCTGTCGACTCTTGTCCATCTTCTCTATAACCCTGCTTTAGGGGTTGTAGACACAATTTGGCTCCACCTTAGACCTTCACCTTTTCTCTACCAGTTCGTCACCTGTCTTGCAGCCAGAGAGGGGACACTGGGTGTGCTTTGGGACACAGCTGCACTTCCTGTGGGCACCCCACCACTTAGATGACCTCAGAGATCCCAGAGGATTGGGTCCAGGAACCTGGGGCATCCCCTTTGGGCCCTTGTGGCCTGAATTTTTTTGGAACTCTTAAAACTCTGCAGCATATGGTGAGGTTATGAAAAGCTGGTGTTTTACACTGAAAGCAGGAAGGCTTAGGTTGGATATTGGGAAGAAATTGTTCCCTGTGAGGGTGGTGAGGCCCTGGCACAGGTTGCCCAGAGAAGCTGTGGCTGCCCCGCCCCTGGAAGTGTCCAAGGCCAGGCTGGACGGGGCTTGGAGCACCCTGGGATAGTGGAAGGTGTCCCTGCCCATGGCAGGCGGTTGGAATTGGATGATCTTTAAGGGCCTTCGAACCCAAACCATTCCAGGATTCTGTGATTCATGTTCTGCAAAGTGGTGGCTTTCCAAGTAATGAAGTTCAGTCCACCTGATTTATTCTCTGGATCAGGATGTGCAGCAAGAAGAAAAAAACAGAAAGGGAGGAGAAAAAGGGGGAAGCAAGGGAGATGTGAATACCAGCATGGAAAGCTGATGTATGGTGGTGGCAAAATGTGTCTGCTCAGCTCTTCACTGGATTTCTTCCATCTGAATTTGAATGGAGAAGGATGCAATTCACTGTGATATCGTAGTTTTGGTGTCCAGTGTGGGTGGGAGAAGATGTGCATGATAAGAGAACTCCAAAGATGACAGCAAATTTTGGAAAGAATTTTTTAAAATGCCATTAGAAGTGGAGGTGGCCTTGCAAGTCCTGGAGGCAGGCTGTGGGGATGGGTGAGTATCCAAGGTGAGGCATGGCCAGAAGGTCCTCCTGTCAGTCTTCCAGAGCTTTCCCTCCACACATCCTTGGCAGGGCCAGATCACTGCTGCTCTGCTGCTCGCCAAGAGTGTGCCCGCACTTTTCTCCATACCTGACTTAGCTTCTATATTAAAAAAAAATAAAAAAAGGTTAAAAAGTTTTGTTTTGCTGATTTTGTTTTTGAACACAGCCTAACAAAACTCCAGATAATGACAAACAAGTGAGCAAGACTCTGGCACAAGCAAACGAGATTTAATCTGTCAGCCCGTGGGCGGATGGAGCAGGATAGCGCTGGCTGTATTTTCTTAAGGTGGCTCTTTCCATCCCTGGAGCTGCTTAAAATAAAGCAGATGGGAATACAGAATTATCCTCAGTGCTGAAATATGGTGCTGCATGCAGGAAATGTTGCTTTTTGTGGAGTCTCTGCTCTGACACACTGAATCCACACCAGCCACTCAAGCACTGACTGGAAAGCGATGGCCCAGACACTTCAGTGGCAGTGCTGGAGCCAGGGAATCCATTCCCCCGGGATGTTTGAGCCTGATTTAGGGGTTGGAGGGTTGAAGTGTATGAGGAAGGGTCACCTGGGCTCGATGCCAAAGAACAAGCCCTGGTTAGTTTGCAGATAGAACCCAGAAATCCTTCACTCTGTGTGGGCTGCACAGGGCTGTCAGTGTGAGAGCTCCTGGTCCGTGCTGGGATCCAGCCAAGAGTTCATTTAAGGCACCTGGACCAAAATCATGGAGCTGTTGAAGTCACCCCATGAGCCAGGAGGTGGCAGTGGCTGCTCTCCTCCAGGTCCTGCTGCATTTTTTTCTTCCCCCTGACCCAGACCGTGTTGGGCAGATAAAGGTTCAGCTTGGTTCACACCACAGACCTGTTGCATTAAAGCAAGGGGTCACACCAGGGTGGGCAGAGAGACAGAACCCCAGAATCCCAGAATCCCAGAACCCCAGAATCCCAGAACGCTTTGGGTTGGAAAAGTCCTCTAAGACCAGCAAGTCCAGCCATTCCCTCAGCATTGCCAAGGCCACCACTGACCCGTGTTCCCAGGTGCCACATCCACAGGGCTTTTAAATCCCTTCAGAGATGGGCACTCTTCCACTATCCTGGGCAGCTGTGACAGAGCTTGACAACCCTTGCCATGAAGAAATTTTCCCAATATCCCACCTGAACCTTCCCTAGCACAACTTGAGGCCGTTCCCTCTCATCCTGTCCCTGTTCCCTGGGAGCAGAGCCTGATTCCCCCTGGCTGCCCCCTCCTGCCAGGGAGTTGTGCAGAGCCACAAGATCCCCCCTGAGCCTCCTTTGCTCCAGGCTGAGCCCCCCCAGCTCCCTCAGCAGCTCCTGGTGCTCCAGCCCCTTCCCCAGCTCCGCTCCCTTCTCTGGACACACTCCAGACCCTCAATGTCTTTCATGTTGAGAAGGGCTCAAAACTGCCCCCAGGATGTTTGTCCTCTCTCCACAGGAAAAGTTGGGAAAGGTTAAATGACTTGTCCAGTGCCACACACAGAAGCTGTGGGAGAAATGGATGAGCACAACTCCATCACAGACAGGACCCTGAAAGGACAAAGCTCTCAGGCACAGGCTGGGATTGTTGGGATGCCCTGTGCAGGGCCAGGAGTTGGACTGGATGATCCTTGTGGGTCCCCTCCAGCTCAGGAGATTCCATGGTTCTATGAGCCTTTAAAAATCCAGGAGTACCTACAGATGAAAATAGGATCCCACGGGCATTCTCATGCCTGAAGGTGATTAAACATCTTTTCAGCACCTGCCCCTACACATCCTGTCCTTGTGTTTCAGAAGGAGTTGGGAGAAATCACCTTCCTTTTCCCTGTCCCTTTCTCTTGGCTATCACCACTCTGCGCAGGCTCGGTGGGAATTTGTCCAGCTCCTGTTTTGGGGAGGTCACTGCCAGACTGATGGAGCCCATAAAACCCCTGCCTTGAGACAGTTCAGCGGCTTCAAAAGGCAACGACCAGGGGATGGCAGCAAAATCCACCACTGGGGAAGCCCCCAGAGCCAGTTTTCCCAGTCCTTCTTGGCTGGGTACCACTGCTGGCACCAGGAGACAGCAGTGCTGGGGCTGCCAGTGCAGAACCCAACCCAAGGCTGCAAAGGGACAGGGATGAGGGCAGGTAAAGTGGCCTTTTGATATTTACCTGGCTGGGAATATGAGCTCTCAGCTCCTTTTCTCAGGGTTATTTTTGCTTTTCTATTGAAAAGCAATCCCTAAAAAAAAAAAAAACCCAAAAACAACAAACAAACGCAAAAATATAATTGCAAAACACACCAGGATATTTCCATTTCTTTTTAGCTGAATCCTCCAGGGCTGGATGTTTTCTGTGGAAACGGAGGAAGGTGGATGGGAGGGGTTAAAAAATAAAAAAGTTTGCAAAGCCAGCCTTTTCTCTTTTTTTTTTTTTTTTTTTTGCACACACAAATATATATCAATATATCAGGGGAGGATTGAGCTGCGCTGAGGCTGCAGCTTCCCAAGGCTGTCCCTCTCCAAGCAGCAACCTGTGCGGATGCTGGGAGAGCAGAAGGCACACGGGGCAGGGAGAACAGGCTGTTCTGCTGAGGGATGAGGAGATCTCTGCCTAATGAATTGGCCCCGTTTCCGGAATGACTGCCAGGATGAAATGGGGTCTCTCCTCCACTTATTCATGTGAATTGGCTGGTTCAAACCGCCCTGCCTGTGTCATTTCTGGGATGAAAAAAAGTGAAATGGGAAGAAAAGGAATGCGTCTACATTTATGTCTTGGTAGGAATTTTGGCTGAACCCCATTAAAACCAAGGTAGATCAGGGCTTTTTATCAGGGCTTTCTAAAGTATCACCTATCTGGCATCCTATTCCTTGCTTCTCCCTTTTTTGGAGCAGGTAAAAACTGCAGGAGGGAGGAAAAGAAAACTAAAGGTGTGAGGTATGGGGGTTTTAAAAAATGTTGATATTTTGGGAATTTTTTTTTGATAAAGTAAACATTTCCTGATTGACTTTCCCCACTCTCCTTTCTAATCTCCATCACAGAATCATGGAATGGTTTGGGTTGGAAGGGGCCTTAAAGATCATCCTGTTCCACTCTCCTGCCACGAGCAGGGACACCTTCCACTATCCCAGGTTGCTCCAAGCCCCATCCAACCTGGCCTTGGACGCTTCCAGGGATGGGGCAGCCACAGGCTCACCACTCTCACAGGCAAGAGTTTCCTCATAATATCCACACTAAACCTACTCCCTTTCCACTTGAAGCCGCTCCGCCTTGTCCTGTCACTCCAGGCCTTGTCCAAAGTCCCTCCCCAGCTCTCTTGGAGCCCCTTCAGGCACTGGAAGGCTGCAATGAGGTCACCCCAACGCCGTCTCTTCCCCAGGCTGAACGATCCCCATTCCCTCAGCCTTTCCTCGCAGGAGAGGTGCTTCATCCCTCCTGTCGCTAACACCCTGCTCCTCCTCCTCCCATCCACAGCAAATATTCAGCCCCTCAGACCTGAGAGCACGGATGGAGGGGACACCTCCCCACCCATCCCTATTTCTGGAAAAGGATGGGGTCAGTGTAATCCTCCTGAACAGCAGATTTACCTGGGAAGCCGCCCCACCGAGAGAGGATGGATTCAGTGTGTCGCTTCGAGGTCAGCCTGCACACAAATCACATTCCTGTGTCTCCAGTGTAAAGAGATCTCTTAGGACTGTAGGGTTAGGATTGAAGAGTCTAATAAGGGGAGAGAATTAAGCCTGCAATCACTTGGACTGATTTAAATTAGGGGTTTTTTTTTTTTCCTCTCGCTTTGATTAAAATAAGCCGATTTTCTTTTCCACCTGTGTTTCTTATGCAGGCAGAATTTCCATTAACTTCAGTCAAAGCTTTTTTTAACTTCTTGAAGCTAAAACTTCATGGCGTCCCTTCATCCTGGTTGCCAGGATTTTCCTTAGCACATACCCACTCTCGTGATATTAATTACAATATCTCCCTGCTTTATGTACCAGTCCCCTCTGTTATTAAAATGGACCTCCTGTGGGCCTTCCTGCTCTCTTATTAAAGCACACTGACCTTCGTTATGTGTACCAGAACGTAATGAATATTCATTTTGGAAAGGTGATGATCTGGGGCTTACATTGTCCGCAGGAAGATTTAGGTCAGGCATAAAGGAAACCCTTGCTGTGACAGGGACAGTGGTGAACTGCAAGGGTTGGCAGGTGGGGCAGGGCACGTGTCCCATCAGGGGTGGCTTTCGAGCACACCGCCAAATATCAGGGATGCAGCAGGTAGAGATGATGCTGATTTGGGGCAAATAGGTGGGATCCTAGGCAGCCCTTGCCCTTTTGCACATTTCCTATGGAAACGGGAGTACTGGAAATCTTCCAGTAAGTCCTACCAGTAACCATCCATTAAAAGGGACAGCACAATGTTTAATAGCATAATTTTCAAGCTCTGGACTAATTGTACAGTGCTTAAATCAAAGAAAAGACAAAGTAACCTGGGCAGTCATCTCTGGCCATCAATTCATTCTCCAGCCCTGCATTAATGGAACTAAAGACAATACCTATCCCCATCACCCTGAAATATTAATTAATATCCAGGAAATCCTCCAGCAGCCATGCTGAGCTCATCTCCCCACTTCACAACCCAGGTTAGAGTTGGGATAATGCCCAGCAACAGGATGGGGAGTGCCTGAGGAGCATGGAGAAGGCTCTGGGAGCCCTGGGGCTCTGGCTGGAATTCACTTTGCTGACCCTCACAGGTACTCACAAGGTTTTCACATCCTCCTCTTGGCTTACAGGAAGCATTCTTTGAAATTCCTCGGGTCGGGCATTTCCAAGCACAAACACAGGCTGAGTGGAGAATGGATTTAGAGCACCCCTGAGAAGGACTTGGGGGTGGACAGGAAGCTGGACATGCCCTGTCCATGTGCACTCACAGCCCAGACCTCCCCATGTCCTGGGCTGATCCCAGAGCGTGGGCAGCAGGGGAGGGGGGGTTCTGCCCCTCTGCCCTGCTCAGGTGAGACCCCACCTGCAGAGCTGCCTCCAGCCCTGGGACACAAAATCCGAAGGAGCTGGAGCTGCTGGAGAGAGTCCAGAGGAGGCCACAGAGCTGCTCCAAGGGCTGGAGCCCCTCTGCTCTGGAGCCAGGCTGGGAGAGCTGGGGGTGTTCACCCGGAGGAGGTTCCAGGGAGACCTCAGAGCCCCTTCCAGGGCCTGAAGGGGCTCCAGGAGAGTTGGAGAGGGACTTTGGACAAGGACCTGGAGTGACAGGACAAGTACAAACTGACAGAGAGCAGGGGCTGGTTACACATTAGTTCGATTAGATTGATGAGAATTATTTAATTCTTCCCTGTGAGGGTGGTGAGGCCCTGGCATGGGTTGCCCAGAGAAGCTGTGGATGCCCCCTCACTGGAAGTGCTTAAGGCCAGGTTGGACAGGGCTTGGAGCAAGCTGGGATAGTGGAAGGTGTCCCTGCCCAAAGCAGGGGTTGCAATGAGATGGGCTTTAAGGTCCCTCCAACCCAAACCAGTTTGTGAGTCTATGATTTGGTTGCTCGTGGCAAATGAAATCCAGTGGATCTCATTTTTGGGGTTAGTGGCTTTGCATCTCTCTCCTGGGGATTCAGTTTAGCTACTTTAGGATCTGCAACTCAGGGCAAAGATCATTTCTGAGCATCGTGACCCCTGCTGGAGACAGATCCCTGCAGAAAGAGACCCCTGCAAAAGTGCTTTCCTGACTGCTTTTGAGGGACATTTGTTGTCTGGGTTTCCCTGCCCGTTCCTTTAGAATATCATGGAACATCCTGAGTTGGAAGGGACCCGCAAGGACCGTCCAAGTCCAACTCCTCAGAGGCCTCAGACTTCCATGACTGAACACACACTGTGCATGTAAAATACAGAGAGACAGCAAAAGACTCCTGGTACCTCTGGCAAAGTCCATGTGTCAGTTCTGACCTCTTCCCACCTCCATGGGGGATCCCAGCTGCCTTTCCCAGGCTGTTCCCACAGCCCAGGGTGCTGCATCAACCTCAACCATTTGTCCCTACAGCCCACAGTGGGTCTACACCACCAGCAGCAACTCACAGCCTTCCAGAGCCTCCTGGAAATCTTCCTGATCTTTTAAAGCTGACCCTGCAAGGAAGGCAGACAGGGCAGTATTTTGGGGACAGGGGGATGAAATAAATTATTTTTCCTCTGAAATGTTCTGTACATCTTTCCAGATGACTCCTGGAAGCCTGCTGTGCTGGTCATCGAAGAACACAAGGAACTGGATTACATGTGCCTTGAGTGTAATTCAGCCTGACAGAACTCACCATTCCACGTTCCCCCAGTTATCCACAGAGCAGGCACAGCACAGACACCTGCTCTGTTCCCTCTCCCTCACTGCCCAACCAGCACTAGGTAGGAGCACCACCATTTGTTGGGAAGAGAAGGCAGTTCAGTCCACACGTGTAACACTGGCAATAAATTCAGCACCAGCAAGGACTGGTGCCTCCTGATCCTGCTGGACTCCTGCTAAGCGCTTTGATTTTAAGGATTTCTTTAATTTATTTTTAAATAAAGTTACTCCATCTTCTCCTGCGCTCCCCTGACTTCCTCCAGCAACATGATCTATTTGGATTAGCTCCAGGAAGATGAAAGCAGCCTTGCTGCTCCCAGAGTTATCTGTGTACTCCACGCAGTCCGAGGAGAAAAGCAAATATTCCTGGTCGCTGATGCAGCTCTTGGCCTGATGACAGCATGGAGCTGCTGAACAGAGCAGTGTTATTTCAAAGACAGATAAGGAGACTCTGCAGGCTGCATCCAAACTCATCTCTGCTTGGACACGCAATTCCTTCTGTTTCACGGGCATTTGCAGAACTGCATCAAAATTCAGGCTGGGCGGTGCCTTGTCCAGCTGAGTGTTGGACAGCTCCAAGGGAAGCAATGCCCCCAACCTCTCTGTATGTGGTCCAGCATTTCACCAGCCTCACCGTGAAAACATTGTTCCTTGCCTCTCAAGATGGAATTTCCCTTGCTGCAGCTTATGCCTGTTGCTCCTCATCCTTTTGCCACAAACCTCTGAGAGGAGTCAGGCTCTCCCTTCTCTATAATTTTAATTACAAAGCTGAAAAGAGAAATTAGATCTCACAAGGCAAGACCTCAACTGGCCAGGTTGTTCATATTCACGACAGAAAGACAAACAGACACATGAAGTGAAGTCAGGCATCACTGGGGCAGGGAGCAAGTGGACCTGGGCTTGTGCAGCCTCTGAAGAAGTCTGGGAGGGAGATGAACTCAGGCAATGAACAGCCCACCTTGGGTTACACCAGTATTTCTAATGCTGCTGTTGTGCAGACACATCTCTTGGTGATAAAAAGATTAGCAGAAGCCAGGATCAGGTTCCTGGCCCATTCCACCACGTGCTCACAAACAAGGATGGAAGGCACAGGTAAAGGGATTCTGAGAACAGCAGGAAAAAGCCTTCAGAGGAGGGGAGGCTTTGCCCCAGAGACAAGGGGCACCCCACAATTCAGCCTCTAGCCAAGACAAAATAAGAGTGCTTTCTTCTGTGTTGCATCCAGAAGGAGAAATGAAGCCTGTGACTCAAGCTGCTCGTGCCAGAACCAGGATGTGAAATGGTGAGCAACATTCCCACTAAGTGGAGTTTGCAATCCAACTAAGCACCCTGGATTTATGTAAGTTGGCTGGAAAGGCGGATTTTTGTAGCTAAAAGCCTTCCCTCAAGCAGCAAACACATTTCAGCTGCAAGTCCCCATCGGTCTCTGGGGACAACCTAAGGGAGGCACTGCTGGGTCACAACTGTTCCCTGTTCTTCACCTGCAGCAAAGAAACAAAATTGCTTTTCGGAATCTCTGGTTTTCTTTTCCTTCACGCTGCCGGATACGTGGAGAGAGGAGAACAGTTCTTTGTTAATTTGGGCTGGAAATCCTGATCATGCGGGTCGTGCTGTCAGCTGAGTCACAGACTTTGAGCGACATTTACTTCAAACGGAGCTGACGCCCTGAGAATGAGATAGTCTTTGTAATTAAGCGGGGTTTAATAGAAACACGGGAAGGGACAGGTGAAATTAAAGCGCGGCTGCAGTGACGGACTGTTTAACTAATGACTTGTAAATTGGTTACAATTTACATTTTGAAAAGATACAGGAACTCATTAAAGCTCTAGACAAACAGCTCGATGGGCAGGAGTGGAGGGAGAGCTCTGCAGTGGGAGCAGCTCTGAATGACAAAGACACCCAGAACAAAAGCAACCTCTGAACATTCCCACCACCGCTGTTTGTAGGATGGTTGTCTTCCCCAGGACTGACTTTGGGAAGACAGCCAATATTTTAATCTCTGATTTTCAGTTACGAAAAGCCAGGCACGGAGGAGTAACCTGCCTGATGATGGGACTGCACTCAGGTGATGCAGGTGGAGTTAAGGCTTGGAAAAGACCTCAAAAATCAAGTCCAACCTGTGACCGATCCCCATCTTGTCACCCAGACCAGAGCACTGAGTGCCACATCCAGTCCTTCCTGGAACACCTCCAGGGATGGGGACTCAAACAGGTCTTTTCTAGGAATGTGTCCATTCCCAAGAAACACTAGTTAAGAGTCATCTGGAATAGTTTATAGCCAAATCAGATGAAAAGAATGTAGCTGAACTGCTGGGAAGACATCCAGTGCACAGATGGAGCCACAGCCACACAGGCTGAACCTCGTGGTCAGGGCACTAACCAGGGACAGCCCGTGCATGGAATCAGGGACATCCAAATCCAACACCTGTGTGGCTTCACTGTTCACCACAGAGCCTTTGAAAGGTTTTGGTTTTGTGGCCACAGGAAGGAAAGTGTCTGAATTTCAGTTGTAGGGATTTCACTTCACCACTATTTTTTTCTTTAATCCCCTGTTAGCACAACTGTCTTGATCTCCAAATATTTTTGAAGTACTGCTCAAAGAAATCCTTAGCCTGGCTGGATTTCTTTTAGATTTATATCTTTACTGGCATTATTAGTTTCAAATCTTCCCCCAGGTTTTAAGGGAAAGAGGCCTTTATCTGATCAAGTCTCACTCCTGCATCACTCAGACATCCCGGCCCAGAAGCAGCTGTGGCTGAACCAGACCAGACACTCAAATCTTCGGAGCAGAAATGAGCTGCCACGAAACACAACACAGAGGGAATCACCTCACAGGGATTTCCAACCTTCAAACCCACAGCGCCTCATTGCTCTGTGTGACCTCAAAGGAGGGTGGAGACACGTGGGGGTCGGGTTCTTCTCCCTGCTAAAAAGTGACAGGATGAGACGGATCAGCCTCAGCCTCAAGTTGTGCCAGGGGAGGTTTCTTGATGGGAAGGGTTGTCAAGCCCTTGAAAAGGTTTCCCAGGGCTTTCAGCAGTGACCTGGGAGCACGCAGGACACAGAAACCCAGGGCTGTGGTTCTGCTCCTGAGGCACAGCCCTGACAAGCTGCCCACTTTGCACAAACATCTCAGTAACTCTGGAACGAGAGACAAACACAAGCAGGACCTCATTTTCCTCTGCCACATTTTCATCTTGTTTTCATGCATGCCTTAATTTTGTAGTTTTGTTTTCAAGAATTAAGACTGTATTTTGATTATGGCCATTACCTGTATTTCAGTTTCTCTCTTTAAGGTAAATTTGAAAGCTATCTCAAGCGACAATAAACCATCTTATTTCTCCTAAAACAAGCAAACCAAGTGGAGCAGTGAGAAGGAAGCAGCAGGGCCTCAAAAGATCAAGACAGGTCTCACAAGCTTCTTCAGAGGCTTTGGGGAGGTGCTGAGCTCCAGATGGTGCACCGGGGTCCTGGGTGGAGCTCACTCCACATTTGGGGTTCCCAGCTCATCGCCCTGCAATCATAAATTACACCTGCAGCTCTTTGGCTCCCTGACTCAAACACCTCCCAAAGCTGATCCTGCAATCCAAAGTGCTTCCTGGAAGGTGCTTTGTCCCACTGGCACAAAGGAGTGGATCCAGAAACGCTCTCACCCATCAGCACATTTAGAGAGTATCTGGAAGAATACCAGAGGTCCATATCCAAGTGGGAGGGAGCCGGCAGGCAGCACTTGCATCCTTTCTCCCTGTAAATAAATTCTGCTACACAAAGGTTGCATTCATGCTGGAAATCAAGGAGTGCCCAGGCACCGGGAAGTACATCCATGTGAGAAAATCGTCAGAAAGTCCCCCTGCACAAACTTGGGTGCCAATCTGCATTTTCCTAGACAATTCCCAGGCGTGGTTCAACGCACAGAGCAGTCCAAGAACAACTCCCAGCAGGCAGTTTGCATCCAGCCACCCTCTCCTGGAAGGCAAGGCAAGCTGACAAGTGTGGAAGAGGGCGCTTAGTGCCAGTTGGCCCCAGGTCCCAGGATACACTTAGTTCCTGGATGCACTTAGTTTATTAGCACAGATGAAGCTGAATTGCCTCTACTTAGAGGCTCATTACCGGCCATCGATACCTGACGCCACCGCACACTCACTGAATCGAAGCCTCGGGGCTGCTCTGCCAGCTGGGTGAGTTCTCCTGGCTGCTACAAAGAAGTGACGATCACTCACATGCGGATCCGCCTCCAGCCCCAGCAGGATTTAAATTTAAAGCGATCTTAAGTGTAGAGGTGGCACTTGGGGATGGTTCAGTGGGGGACTGGTTCGACACTGGGGGAATGGTTGGACTTGATGATCTTGGAGGGCTGTTCCAACCTTAACGATTCCATGATTCTGTATCATTCCTATACACAGTGAGGCATTTGAGGGGGAAATGTGCTAATTGACCTTTAGTCAAAATAAAGAATAAATTGAACAGACCCCTATTTTCCCCCAAAACTGCCTGTGCTGGGATCAGGCACTGCCCCCACGCTGGGTGAGGAAATTGCAGAGGTCTGGCAAATACTGGATTATTGTGATTAAGGACTTAAAACTACTAGGACAAGGGGGAATCTTTTTAAACTAAACAAGGTTTAGTTCTAGATTAGATATTAGGGAGAAATCCTTCCCTGTGAGGGTGGGGAGGCCCTGGCACAGGTTGCCCAGAGAAGCTGTGGCTGCCCCATCCCTGGAAGTGTCCAAGGCCAGGTTGGACGGGGCTTGGAGCAACCTGGGATAGTGGAAGGTGTCCCTGCCCATGGCAGGGGAGGAATGAGATGGTCTTTAAGGTCCCTTCCAACCCAAACCATTCCATGATATTCCTGCAATATTTGCAAGACTGAGTGGAACAAGTCACACTCCAGCAGCAGTCACTAAACTCAATCACCACCCACAGCTCGTCACAGCCTTCACACACATTTTCCCAGTGTCCTGGTAGAAAGCCAACTCAAAATCCTCTGGAATTTACACGGTTATCAAAGAAACCTAAGGGATTTTTCCAGACCTAAATTAGGAAAAATATAAAAAGGCTTCTGTAAAATACATCCCAAGGGATGTCAAATATTTCAGAAGACTCTTGCGTCGTGATCAAACTGACCTGAGCATCCCATGCTCCGTCGTTCCTCGGTAGTTTAAGCTCAGTTTCTACACGGGATATTGGTGACACCTACAGGAAAGACCGATCTGCTCCCTCTGCAGCCCAGAGAGGAGCAGGTGACATCCCATCATTAACATCATCTCCTGATTAAAGGCCGTAGGGACCCTGCAGGCAAATAAAACACTCCTCACTCACTCAAGTGTGGCTGCCTCCAGGGCAGGATGACAAACAGGGTCTGGAAATCTCCAACTTCCCCACATCTGCTTTAGGCAAAGCAAAGCTCAGATTGCAGCAGAATTAAACAAAGTAAATTAAAAGTAGAATTTTTGTAATATTGCTTGTTTCTGGAGGCAGCTCTTGAGGTTTCAAGCAGTGTTACAGGACTGCAGAACATTCCAACCTTAGAGCACATATTTCTTAAGAAGTTCAGTATGTTCTCTAACCAGAATGGATTTTAAGGAAGTGAAACAGAGTTGGAGGCAGGTAAGGGTCAGCCTCTTCTCCCAGGGAAAAAGTGACAGAACAAGAGGAAACAGCCTCAAGCTGTGCCAGAAGAGGTTTAGGTTTGATATGAGGGAAAATTTCATCACTGAAAGGGTTGTCCTGTCCAGCCCTGGCACAGCTGCCCAGGGCAGTGGTGGAGTCCCCATCCCTGGAGGGATTTAAAATCCATGTGGATATGGCACTTGGGGACATTGGTTAGTGGTGGCCTTGGCTGTGCTGGGGGAATGGTTGGACTCGGTGGTCTTAGAGGGCTTTTCCACCCTAAATAATTCTATGAAATCCAAACAGAGCCCTCACACCAGCTACTAAAAAAAAAAAAATTAATTCTACCCCAGCACCTGAACTCTCATTAAAGAGTCACCATTTCTCAAACTTGCCAGAAAAGACACAGAAGAAAACTCCACACTTTTGTCACTCAGGATTTATTTTTACAAGCAATCCTAACCCCACACGATATAAAATAACCATTGTCTGAGGAGGACCCTGAAAATAACCACCAGGAGAGCTCCAGTTCATAATTTCCCTAATTTTGTAGAGCTGCCATTCCCCTTGTGCCTCAAAAGTTACCAGAGGATTGTGGTAACACAGACTCTTTCCCATGGGAATTTTTCTCTTCTCCTTCCTGTGTTTTGTAAATAGAGATAAAGCTTGGATGTTATTGAAAACTGTCTCTGGAAAGATGGGCGNGATGGGCGGTTCAACCTGGCCAATTGGCCTAGGGGGAGGTTATGAATTGACCCAATCTGGATGACCTTTTGAAAGTCTGTATTAGTTTTAGAATTAAATAATAAATTCAGATTTCTGCCTCACCCGATCCAGCCTGATTCTTTTGCTCTGCCAGCGGTTCAACAGCGACAGAGGATGTGTCCTTTCTGACACACACTGAGGATGTGACCAACCTGTGAGACAGAAACACCCCTTGAACACAGAGGTGCTGCCCTTAGGATTTGGGGGTGTTGGGGGGTAGATGAGAAGCTCTACGTGCCCCGTCCCAGACATCCCACAGTGCCCTGGGCTGATCCCACAGAGTAGGCAGCAGGAGAGGGGAGAATTCTGCCCTCTGCCCCACTCAGGTGGGACCCCACCTGCAGAGCTGCCTCCAGCAGCTACCAGGTGATAGAATGAGATGGTCTTTAAGGTCCCTTCTACCCCAAACAATTTCTGGGATTCTACGAATGATTTCCAAATTAAGATTTGAAAGACTATTACTAAAACTTTTCAATAAAACATTCAGCCTGCAGCTCAGCTCCTTTTTGAGAAATTTCCACCGTGCCGCTGGTTCTACATTGCTAAAATTTAGCAAATCTCCCAGCAGAAGCTGTTTTCAATGTGGCTGACAGATCTGAAAACTCACCTCGAGCTTGTGACAGGAACACAGGCAGCTGTGGAGTCCACAGCAATGACTAATTAGTTAAAACAGTCCTTTTGATCATGTTTAGATGTCCCATAGCCTCTAATTTGCATTTTCAATTTATTAAAACACTTCCGCCACCAAGAGTGCTTTAAAAGGCCATACTAAAGGCATCTCTGAAGCAAGAAAGGGCTTGATCAGCCAGAACTTCACAACCACAAAGCAAGTGAAAACTGGCAAAACCTAAAACACTTCCCTCCTCACTCACAGGGCTGGGGCAGAGCCTGACAGTTTCAGATCTAACAGTAGGTGACCATCAAATGGGGGAAAGTTTGTTCTCCATCTGCAGCTGCAAGTTCCTGCCTCTTTTTGTGCTGAGACTCGCTCTGATCTAGAAACCAAATCCAGAAAAAGAAAAAAAGGAAAAAAGATGAATTAACTGCCTCCTCTGGCCTGTTGCATGGAGCACTGGAAGCAGCACAAGGGAGACACAGGAGGCAAGTCCTCATTTGGCTGGACACCAGCATTAGACCAGCCTGAAACATCACCTACAGCCAAAGCCCACCTACCTGTACTGGCTCTGCACACATCAGTGCAAATCTGATTTTTAAACAAATCACACAGAATCACTGAGGTTGGAAAAGACCTCCAAGATCATCGAGTTCAACCTGCGACTCATCCCCACCTTGTCACCCAGCCCAGAGCACTGAGTGCCAGGTCCAGTCCTTCCCCGGACACCTCCAGGTGTGGAGACTCCACCATCTCCCTGGGCAGCCCCTGCCAATGCCTGACCATCCTTTCAGTAAAGGAATTATTCCTATGTTCAACCTGAACCTCCCCTGGCACAGCTTGAGGCCATTTCCTCTCGTCCTGTCTCTTGTTCCCCGGGAGCAGAGCCCCAACACCCCTCTGGCTGCACCCTCCTGTCAGGGAGTTGTGGAGAGCCAGGTCCCCCCTGAACCTCCTTTTCTCTAGGTTGAGCCGCCCAGAGCTCCTCTGGGAACTTCAGCCCCCTCTGAGTAACTTTGTTCCTCCGTTTCTACCAAATCAAGCAAGATGACTACATCACACAGCTGGTTTTGGGCCAGCTCAGTGTCAGCCTGTCCAATTTTGCCAGGGGCATGTTTGCTTTGGTTCAGGCCAGGTCAGGACATCATTCCTAACGTGCCACTATGCCGGGCAACTCCAGCTTCATCCCATTCCCGTATTCCAGAAACCTAAAGGCAGAAGACAGAGACTACTCAGAGGTGTAACTTAAACTTCACCATTGCCAGAGACACCGCGACAGCTGTCAGGGCCTGCCTGGCGTGGACCCAGTGGGGAGTCACGGCTGAGGATCTCCCCAGCCTGTGCCCACCCGCCGTGTGTTGAGGACGGACACCTCACCAGCCGCCCACAGCAGCCGTGCTGGGGGGGCCAGGCCCGCGGGCGCCGGGCTCACGGCCGGTTTTGCCACACAGCGTTTAATGCCTCCTTTAACTCCTGCTTTAATTTCTCCTTTAATTCCTCTTTCCGCGCCCTCCCTCAGCGCCCGCCTCAGGGATGCACCAGGACCCCTCGCACGGTCTGCCCGCGCCGCGCCTGCCCCAGCGCACCGCGTCCGCCGCGCCGCGCCGCCACAGGCACCCCGCGGGGCAGCCCGGGCGCGGGGGACCTTGCGGCAGGGGAAGGCGACGGGGCGTACCAAGGGTGATGTGGGCGGGGCGCTGTGGCAGGATGGACGCGGTTCTGCTCGCCGCCGCGGCCGTGCTGCTCGCTGTCCTCCTCTTCTTCGCCACCCGCCTCCGCGGGCAAGCCCGGGCAGGTGGGTCGCGGCGCCGAGCGGACCGGCAGGGCCTCCCCCCGCCCCTCCGCGGCCCGTTCCGGTGGGCGCGGCCCTGCTCTCAACCGGGTCCGCACCGGGCGGGGGGGGGGGGGGGGGGGCGCATTTCCCGGGAGCCGCCAGGGGGCGTCGCACCTCGGGAGCCCCCTGCGGGAGACTCGCCATGTTGGGGGGGGCAGGGGATTTTGGGGTGTCCTGAGGGTTTTTGGGGGGTCCCGGGAAGAGTTAGGGGGTGTCACGGAGGTCTTACCCTGCCCTCTGTCCGGGCTGCTTCGCAGGCCGCGGGGTGGGGGGGTCGAGGCCTGGTGCCGGTGCTGTTGAGGGGCTGAGGGTTCCCGGCCTGAGACGGCCCCAGGGTGAGGGGCGCTGGGTTGGAAGTCTCTGAGGGCTCTGTCGGGGGCACTGTCCAGGCCTCTGGGGGGGTTCTGGGGCTGGGAAACTGTCCCTGAGACTCCTGCAAACGGGAAGAGAAAAAGAGAACAGATCCCAGAGGATCGCGAACCGGGGCACAGAGTTTATTTGGAGGCTTGTCACTAGTGGTGTCCTCCAGGGAACTGTTCTGAGCCCAGTATTGAGTAACTTTTTCAGCAGTGACTTGGGCGACTGATCGATGCTCCCTCAGCAAGCTCGCTGATGCTACAGAACTGGGGAATGATGATACAAAACTGGCCGATGCTTCAGAGGGATCTCGACAGGCTGGAGAGAGGGGCAGGGAAGAACTTTCTGAAATTCGACAAATACAAGTACAGGGTCCTGCACCTGGGTAGGAACAACCCCAAGCACTGGCAGAGACTTGGGTCTCATCTCATGGAAAAGTCCTGGGGGTCCTGGTGGACAATAAGCTGTTCCTGAGCCAGCTGTGCCAGAAGGCCAGTCCCAAGAAAACCAGTGGGATCCTGGAGTGCATTAGGAAGAGCATTGCCAGCAGGTCAGGGAGGGAATCCTGCCCTTCTCTTCAGCCTTCTCAGTGAGGCACATCTGGAGTGCTGTGTCCAGTCCTGATCTCCTCAGGACAGGAGGGACATGGAGCTTCTGGAGTGGTGTCAGCAGAGGCTGTGAGGATGGTGAGGGGGCTGGAGCATCTCCCTGCCCAGGAAAGGCTGAGGGAGCTGGGGCTGTTCAGCCTTGAGAAGAGACCCAGTTGAGAGGGAACCTCATCCCTGTCTGTCCCTCTCTGCAGGGAGGGGCAGGGCAGGGCCCGCGCTCTGCTCCGTGGGGCCCAGCACTGGCACCAGAGGAACGGGCAGGGACTGATGCCCAGGGAGCTCCACCTGGACAGGAGGAAGAACTTCTTTACTGAGGGCACTGAACAGATTTCCCAGAGAGGCTGTGGAGTCTCCCTCACTGGAAATATTCCAGAACCATCTGGACACAATCCTGTGCCATATACTCTGGGATGACCCTGCTGGAGCAGGGAGGTGGGCTCATATGACCCACTGTGGTCTCTTCCAGGCTGACCCATTCTGAGATTGTGTCCCTGGGGCTCCTGCTGCAGAGAGGGAGGGAAATTGGCTGTGAGGTGACAGCCCAGCCAGGCCGACAGGAGGGTCTGCACCTCCCTGGCAGATCCTGGGCTCATATTCCCATCAGACATGAAGGTGGACAGGCCCCTCTTCACCCCTTCAGCCCGTTTCAACTGAATTTCACATAAGTGTCTCACTTCTGCTCCTTTTCCACCTCTCCCTGGTGCTGGCCATGAGTTGAGATGTGTTGTGGAAACAAGTGGATGATGCAGCACTCCAGCCCTGTGTCACTGCTGACCATCGTTAGATCAGAGAACCATTTGGGTTGGAAAAGACCTTTAAAATCACTGAGTCCAACCATAAACAACACTGCCAGTTCCACCCTGGTGGAAGTGACCTTATGTGGGTGGGAGTTGCGTGTTGTGGGAAGAAGTCAGATGTGGCAGTGAACTCACTGACCTTGTTGTGTTCTCACAGTGGAAGAAGGGAGGTTCTTTGGCTGCCAGGTGTCAAATTAAGATGTTTAACCAGGACAAACACTCAATTACTGGTCAATATCACCACAGAATTTGGCGATATGGGGTGTTTTGGGGTTAGAATTTGTATTACTTTCTTTTGGGGGAGTAGCTTTGATAATTTTTAGTTAAGAAGAAAGAAACCTCACACCTGTTAATACAAACACAGTCATTCAGTGCAAGACTGTGCTGGTAAGGAGTCTGTATTAACAGGAAGTTTTGGTGATAATAATTAAATTTTCCAACGCATTTCTCACACACTTCTGCTTATACAGACCTGGCCTAAATCTTTGTCTTAGAAAATTTTGAAAGCTGATGTAATTTAATTGGATTCCTAACGACTTAGAGATGAACTTTCGGTAAAAGTAAGGGATGCCTGTCCTGGAGAAATACATCATTTCCTGAGCTTGACTCCTGTCAGGATTTAGATAAATCAGAGGCTGTGGAGCTTGGGAGGATTGATTTTAAGCATTCAGCGTTCTAAACTGAAGCCCAAGCATTTGTTCTAAATAGTGTGAATTATTTTTAAAAAGCTTTAAAACTGATTTTGAGCAAGTTGGTTAAAGTTAGTTTACATTCAGGATAATTTAATCATGTTGAAGCCTTTTTCAGTGGTAACTTTTTGCTACTTCCAAATCAGTCTTGCTTTTTTTATTGTGGTTTTAAGATATTTTCTTCCTTAATAAACTGGTTTGTGGCATGATAAAGCTCTTGACAGAATTTCAGCTGGTGGGGATGGCTTTGTTCTCAGTACACAACAGAATTTTTCAAAACCACTGGGGCTGTGGTGTATTTAATATCTACAAAATTTAGTCTTAAGCAGGAATTTGCTTTCCTATGCTGTTTCTTTACATGGAAAATGGAGGCTGCCAGAATTCTGCCAGGAAATCTGTGTTGCCATGTGGAAAAGACTTGAAACAGGGAGAGTTGACCTAAAGAAGTGGTGGGAGCTCTCACCTTTCCTTGTTCCTGTCCAGGGATTGGGCAGCAGCTTCTGTTTATGTTCTGTCTTGGAAATTGCCTTTTTAAACTGTTCAAGACTTGCTTGCATTAGGAAGCTAAGGATCAAGAGAGGTAAATCCTCTACCTTGTATTTCCTTTGAAAGGCCATTAGGAGCAGCACAGTGTTTCCAGCAGGATCATACCTGGACGTGTTCTGTTGAGAACAGGGGAAAAAAAAAAGTAGCATTTCTGAATTTTATAGGTGGCTGCCACATCTTTTTGTGATAAGCTGCACTAGGCCAAAGCACCTCCCAAGGAAGCTTCCACCTGTTGCATTTTGAATCCCTTTCTGGTTGAATTTCACAGGTTTTGCATGAAGGCAGAAGGTGCTGGATGATGCCAGCGTGGTGGGAAGTGCCGCCAGCGTGGTGGGAAGTGCCACCACGTGTGAGGGTGCAGCAGGTGGAGCTCTGTCCCAAATCTGCCAGCCCAGGTGTCACCTGCTTATCTGCTAGAACGGAGAGGAAGGTGCTGTGATAGGCAAGGGATTGCTTCTTTAAAAAAGCAGTTTTGCTGTAAATGACTGGAAGTTTGCAAAATTTTGTGAAAGGACAGATCTCTCCCTGGAGGGTGTAAAATCAGATCCTTAGAAGTCTGGGCTGGGAGAGATTTCACGGTGTTCTTTGCAATGATACAACAGTGGTGCTTCATGTCCAGTTCAGGAAAGATTCCTGCTTTCAGAGCACAGTTCTGTTCTCTCTCCCTTCGGGAAGGAGACACAGCCAGAGCCTGCCAGTGGCTGCTGTGCCCTGGCTGACGAGTCGGCTGAAATAATCTCTTCACTGCACTGATGCTTCTTGAGCACAGAGGCAGAGATGCTGTGCCCAGCAAAGAGCTGTTCCCTGGGCTTTGAGGGGCCGAGTCAGACACTGGACAACACAGATTAAAATGCAGCCTGAACCCGTGTCCATTTTACAGACAGCTGTTGAATTTTTTGTTTGTATTACCTGTTAATTTGAGGGGTTTATCTAATTAATTTAGCCTGGCCTGCCATTCTGCAAAGCTTGTGGTTCACTTGTCTCGCCTATTTAAAAGCTGGCCATTAATTTTCACTCAGATGGCTCTGTATCAAGGCTAATTAGTCCTCGTGTGACTAATCTCTGCATGATCTGACTAGCCTGGGGTGCCACTTGTGAGACCTCTGCAGCTACAGGAAAATGAAGAGATGTGTTCAGATAAGTGCAGCAGCCAAACCCCGCCCTGTGCTGCAGGAGGAGGTGGAAAAAAAACCCCAGCAGGGACAGACCCCAGAGAAAATAATTCTTGAACTCAAATCTGATGGTCCAGATACAGGAAAAAGCAAAAGTGATTTTTAACAGTGTCTCCTGTATTCTGTGAAGCCACCCCTCTGTGTGTGATACAGCTCAGAGGGAGAGAGAGCATGGCTTAACTTTGTGAATTCTACAACAAATGATGTGTCTGCAGTCACGTAGACAAATCACTGACCCCTGAAGAACCAGGTACAGATGTGTTACAGCAGAGCAAATGAGGATCTTCTCCTCCTCCTGTGAAGGACAGGAAGAAATGCAATGAGTAACATTCATATTTTTTGAATGAGTGCCTGGCAAACAGAATCTGTAGAATCCTCAAATCTGGAAAAGCCTTCTAAGATCGCTAATCATTCTCCCAGCACTGCCAAGGCCACCACTAACCCCTGTCCCCAAGTGCCACATAGCTCTTAAAGCCCTTCAGAGATGAGGACTCCACCACTGTGTCAGGGCTGGATAACCCTTTGGGTGAAGAAATTTTCCAAATATCCAATCTAAACCTACCCTGGCACAGCTTGAGGCCGTTCCCTCTCATCCTGTCCCTGACCCCCACCCTGGCTGCCCCCTCCTGTCAGGGAGTTGTGCAGAGCCACAAGATCCCCCCTGAGCCTCCTTTTCTCCAGGCTGAGCCCCCCCAGCTCCCTCAGCTGCTCCTGGTGCTCCAGACCCTTCCCAGCTCCGCTCCCTTCTCTGGACACTCTCCAGCCCCTCAATGTCTTTTTGTGAGGGGCCCAGAACTGCCCCCAGGGCTGGAGGTGCCCCAGCAGTGCCCAGCACAGGGCACAGGCACTGCCCTGCTCCTGCTGCCACACCAGTGCTGCCACAAGCCAGGTGCCATTGGCCTCTTGCCCCTCTGGGCACACACTGGCTCATGTCCAGCCAGCTGTGTGCTACTGAAAAAGAAACTGCAGTCAGGAGAAATATTTTAGGGACTGGAAGGAAGAAAAAAGCTTCATTAAAACATTCTTTTCCTACCAAATCACGATCCATAGAGGCTGGGTGTCTCCTGTTAGTGTGAATGATTTGAAGATCTGAGAAGTATTGTCCAACAACTGCCTTGTGTGTTTGACCATGGTACCAGTCAGGTTTGGTGGGGTTTGCTACATTCCGAGCCCTGTCCACACTGGTCACTTTGAGGAATTTCCAAGTCTCCTGTAGAGAATTAAATGGAAAAAAAGAGGAGAGCTTGGTTCACATGTTTTTCTCTGTGAGGGTTGAGCTCCTCAGTTTGAAATAAATACGTGGCTTATAAATAGATTCCTCTTTCATAAAATGCAAAATAGTCTCTGTTTCACAGGACAACAGGAACCAAAAACAGAATGAATGAGTGCTGGAACTGCACAGCTGATCTGCTGAGCAGGACCATCTTTGGAATTACTGAGAGACACTGAAGCTTGCAGGTGAAAGGATGCTGAGGTTTGAATTGCAGCATTTCTCGAGAACTTAGGAAGAGAAATACTGCATTTGTATAAAAAGCTTTTTGCAGAGTGTTTTTGGCATTTATTAGCGTCCAAGAAGTGATCTGCTGCTCTGCCATTGCAGGAAAATGTTTCCTGTAGCATTCAAAATAAGCATTATCACGCTGTGAAGAAGACTGGGCAAGCCTTGAGGCAAAATGATGGGAGCTCTGGAACCTGCACTCTGTGATTTCTCCCAGACCTGTTTTGTCTGCAGAGGTGGCTGGGGACAGGAGGGTGACAGCAGTGTGACAGTGCAGTGACTCAGTTCAAAATGTCACAGCGTGTTGGGGTTGGAGTTTGTGGGGGGCCTGCTGACATCCCTGCTGCAGCAGCCTGAGCTGCCGAGGGCTCTGCTGGCCAAGTCCTTCCCCAGATGGCTCAGCTTTGCAGCCCTGCCGAGCTCGGGGCTGCAGCTGTGTCCTTATCAGTACCAAAGTCAGCATCAAAGCCGGCTGCTTTGAAGGCTGAGGTAACTGAGGTGAGCTGCAGGCACACCTTTGGCCCTTGCATAGACTCAGTCACAATGAATCTCATTTTCTGATCGCAGATATGCTAACAGCAGTTTTTTTAGGAAGGCATTATTTGGATCAGAGGATGCTGGAGACTTGGCACGGTGTGGGGAGCATTTTGTTTTCCTGCTGGGACACAACATAATCCGGCAGAGCACAAAATAAATGTGTCCTGAGTTGAAGTAAATGAGTAGTTCTGCAGCTTTCCATGAGACCATTTGACTATTTGCCTGAATTAAGGCTTAAGAGTTATTACTTTGCAGGGTTGAGCAACTAACAGCATACACAAATATCAGTTAGGCTTATCAACAGAATATGCAAAGCAGGTAGCAGAGATGGTGATATTTTACCATTATCTGATTTTTTTTGGCATGACTGCCATAGTTAATAGCAACAGGAGGCCTCAAAAAAAACCCTGCCTGCAAGTTTTCCATGGGAAAACTTCTGAAATGAGCCAGAGGTCAGTTCCTTCCTCCTAGCTGCTCCTCTTAGGATATTCCTCATTTGCCAGATCTTAATTAGTAACTGCAGCATATGCAGAGAGGATGGCAGTGAGAGCTGCAGTGACCTTCGGTGTCCTGTCTGTACCGACCTGTGTTTTGGGGAGTTTAAATCAGTTTAAATCATTTCATCAGAATGAAAGTAATTGTAACTGTTTATTTTGGCTGCAATATGTGATCCTTATTTGCTCTTCAGGTTTTGTTTCAGGTAGAATGATTTACATATTCCTCTCTGAATCATTCATGCTCCGAGGTTTCAATCAGACGAATCTAAGTTTACACAAGTACAGCATAAAAATAAAACGAAAATAAAAATTAGAATACATTAAAAAGGAAAAAAAGCCCTTCGGGTCCTTGCTGTTTGGTAACTCAGAAATGGAGGCGGGAGGGAAAACCAGATTGAATGATTAGATGAAGTGGGAATATTTGATTTCCTTCTTGCAGCTGACGAGGAGCACCAGCAGAATGTGGCAGCAGCAGCAGCAGCGGCCAGGCCCCGGCCCCACGTGGAGGAGCGAGGAGAGGGGATGCCCAGGCGCCGCAGGAACATGGGGAACAGGCTGATGGCCCAGAGGAGAGCTCAGCAGGCAGAGGAGTGGCTGGAAGGTAACATTTGCTTCTGTTCCTCCTGCAAACACTGAAAGAAACCTTGACAGCAGATGTTAAGCTTGGGGAAGGGCTGCAGCTGCCTCCTGGAGGAAGTTGCTCGGTTTTGCTGATGGATTATTTACAGCTTGGCCATAATCTGGTTGACTGTCCACCTTCTCTCCCTACTTATCTCTAGATTCCATTTACCTTTAGCTGCAGTCTCTGCCTCTTTCTGAGGTGAATCCTGGCTGTTCGTTGTGCCAGCAGTGCATCACAAAATACCCTTCCTGTCCTTCCTAGAAACTGCCTTTTGTATTTTCTATTTAGCCATGCAGATCAAATTTGGGAAAACAGAATCCACACCTTGCATTGAATAACAACCTGTAGTAAATTACTGATTTCTTGCAAATTGGAGGGAAGCATTAATTCCCCAACGTAATCTCTGCAAAATGTGGAGTGTTTTTTTTAAGAAGCTATCCAGGTGGTGGTCAGGATCAAGAAAATTACCTGGAGATGACCACAGACTGCAGCATTTTGCCAGCAAGTTGTTGACAATGTATTGTGTAAATCCTGTGCTGGATTTACAGTTCATAGCTGCATTTCTGTGGTGTGGTTGTAGACAAAAATACGGTGATAAATAAAATCCTTCTACACCCTGTAAGCATCACTCCCTTTTCTGGTGAAACTTCACACATTATTATCTTTATTGCAGGGGAGATGATATCACCATGATTCACCCCACTGGATTCTTTCTACTTTCAGATCGTGGGTGAAGTGTTCAGGCTTTCTGCTCAAGTGGGGTTTGCTTCACTTGAGTTTGCAGTGGAGATCAGGGTGTCTTTGTGGTGCGAGAAGGTGAAAGCAGTGAGCACACAGCTGTGTGATGCCTTGATTAGGGACTGGTTGCACTTTGTTCAGCTTTTCTTGCCCTGCAGTTTGTAGAAAGCCTCACGTTGGCAGGTAAACGTGCTTTTCCAGCTAATTACGTTCAGCAGCCTCACAGATGGAGAATGGACAGGTCTGAACTTTTCAACTTTGGTTATTTCTTCTCGTGTGATAACATCCTGGAAAGAAAATGGAATTTAAAAATACTTGGTTTTCAACTCCAGACATCAAAAGTTTGAATGCTGAAGGCCGACAGTGAAGCTGTCAAAGCAAACAGCTCATCTTATCTTACTTTGTCACTTTAGTAATAGAAGAATCTGTGTCATTGGGCTTTATAAATAATTCTTTTGCAGCTCTCTGTACATCAGATGCAAGTGCTGCCGCTTTTGCATGAAGTTCCCTTTGAAATGACATGCCTTCTTTTATTTGTTTTCTCTAATTTCTTACCCAAATTAAAACAGCTTCTTGCTTTTTGCTTCTGTTTTGTGCTTCTGTGTGCGGTTTTATTCATATTTTGGGATGGTTTTTCCGAGTGGCTGAGCACAGGTGCACAGCAGGAACACGAAAGCCTTTGGAGCACAGGCTTGAGCAGTGGAGCTGTGGAGAGAAGCATCTGTCCCTGGTTCCCCAGCATGGAGGTGTTTAGTGGCCATTATTGATTGGGATTAGCCACCCTCTGTCATGAGCTCTCTGTGCTGCAAATCCTTCAGCCTGGCCCTGAGCTACCTGTGTTAGTGTGGGGTTTGGGTTTCTTTTCCCCTTAGACAAGGACGTGTTACATGTTTTGAAGCTCCCTCTGTGGACATCAGACATAAACCTGACTCACTCTTGGATTTACCCCCTTTGTGCATTTTCTCTGTGTCATTGCGATATGGAGCAGTTTTCACTAACTACTGCCTGCAATTGAATCTGTTGGAATAAGAAGTTTTCTCCACAGCAGAATTTTGTTTTAAAAGAATTATACTCAGTGGAAAGAAAGAGAGCCCAGAGCATGGAGTGATGTGCAGTGCCAGGCCGTGCAGCACCAGGGCTGAAGAGCAAAGTTACTTGGCAGTTTAGACAGGAACACAAAAACAAGCCAGTCTGGTTTCTTCACTCTTGCCTTGTAAATGCTCACACTTCTTTAGAAAACTTCTGAACATCTGCAACTGAAGTGGATTTTTTTTGTATTGTTGAATTTGTTGCGATGTTTTACTGGTAAGTTTCTGTTCCGTGTGTGGAATTTCCACTCTGGGCCTGTGCTGAACTTCGGGCAAAGCTGCCTAATCCTGCTCTGTGTCACTGACTTCTGCCAAGAAGTGATTTCTTCACCAGCCCATTGCTGCAAGATGCTGAGCACTGACCTCAGGGAGGGTGTGAGGATGCCCTGACCATGCCCAGGTTCCTGTAATAGTCCCAGAGTGGAGTCAGGTGGGGACTGCCGTTACCACCAAAGTGCTCTGCCTGTTGGGAGCCAGTTCTGCTGACTCCAGGAAGTGTCCTCAAAGCAGCCCTTGCAGACTTTGGAGATGTGGTTAGCACCAGGGTTTTCTGTTTTCCACCTAACAATCAGATTTCTATTCCAGAATGAGAAGCTTCAAGGGTAAAGTCGTAGCCCACGGTTTCTGCTGCCTGTGCTGAGTCGTTGTATTTGTGCCAGGACTCAAATCTCTCACCGAGTAATTGGGGGAGGGAAAACAACCCCAAACCCTGGGCACTAAGGTCAGAACCTTGAAAACTTTCAATTGTCCCTTGCAAGTCTGGATAAGGAATCATTTAATACAGACAGGGATAGTAGATGATAATTTTCAATATTCAAATCTCCACCCATTGCCAGTGCAGCTAAAGCAGGTTGTAATTCTTCCTTCAGCTCACTGGGGTGGGGTAAGACCTCGAAGCTACACATTGTCAGAGACAGAAAACAGTGCAGCACTAAATGCCTCGACTTTCCTGCCAGGAGGACAACCCAGACAGGGTGCTGGATTCCTGATTCCCAGGTCCCATGTGGGCTGGGCCCCAGCCAGGTGCCCGCGCTGCCTCTGTTCACTGAGCAGAGTTTTTCAGTGGTTATTGAGTGCTCCAAGGAGGTCACCTGCTAGGAGAACATCAGCATCTGCAAATACCCTCTGATGACCAAAGATTGCTGGGTAGATGGTTTTCCTTGGTGACAGAGTAATTCTCAAAATGACTGAGACCCCTGAGCCGTGTTCCACCAGCGTGACTTCCAGGCTGGCTTCTGAAAAATGGTTTTGATTGCCTTAAATTACCCAATTTAATTCCAGCCACAACACTCCTGCCTTTCCTGCAGCCATCTGCAATCTGGGCCTCCTGTTAAAAGTCTGTGTGCTCTGCACATTGTTGCAGGGTGCCTACTCCTTTCCCTGTGGAAAAGGAGTCTGGAAGGAGAGTTGTGTATTCATGTGGTTAGGTTGATATCCCAGCTAGCAGAGTTAATTAACTCTGTGTATCTTAATTTAAATTGAACCCAGACAGAGGTGGCTTTGTGGACTAGCTGCAGCCGAGATGAAAATGCTGCAAGGCATAAATGGGTGAGGATTTCAGGCATTAATCATTTAGGGCAAGAGAGGCCAAGCTAAGCAGTGGGAAAGGGAATAAACAGGAGTTGGACTGAGGGTTGTCTGGGCATGGGGTAGTGTAAACAAATAGCATTAGCCATGTCCAATTTCAAATCCCTTTTATTTACTGACCAAGAAGGGTGTGCTTGGCTCTTGTTTTTGCCTGACTGATGCTCTGAGTGCATCCACTTGGACTCTGATCACCTTTTGCTGGACATCAGGGTGTTTTGTTGAGAGCTTATGCTTTTTTGCTGATCATGTGCAGAAAAAACAGTTGTCCAGGTCTGAAGTTGAGCTTGTCCCCCTAAAACTTCTCATTGTCCCTTGGACACTGCAAAGAGTTCAGAAATGGAGAAGGTTCTTCTCTTGACATTGCATTGTTTGTGTCTTGAAGCAGAGAGTGACCCAACCATCTGATGTTTGCATCAAAAATTTAATCCTGTGATTTTCTATCAAGTGACAAGAAACTCGTGAGGATGAACAAATAATGGCAGGTACAGTTGGGTCGTTTGGATCCCGCTGTGGTAAAAATACTGAGGATGAGGGTCTGAGGCAAATGTCTGTTTGCTTGGAGCGCTGTGCAACAGCATTTCCAACAGTGACTCTGTACAAGTGTTGTGAGAAAGCCTGCCTGCCTTGCACTCCGTGCAGGGGGTTTGTGGAGAGGCAGGGCTGAGCACAGGCCCATAGCCTGTTCCAGGGTAGGACCCAGGTCTTCTGTCACTTGGAGGGGTGTCTCTGGCCAAAACTGGCTGCTGATGATGTGAGGGAGAGATGTTTTTGTTGGCTGGAACTGGTCAGTCCCCTAAATCATGGTGTGGTGACAAAGAAACCGACTTGTCTAAGAAGTGACAGCACTTGCCAAAGTGTCCCACAGAACAGGGACCACTGGGCAACCCTCTGGGTCTGCAGGGGGTGTGGTGAGGATGAGCTCGGTGGAGAAATGAAGCAAAAGGGAAGGACATGCCAGGAGAGCCTCAGCAGCCCAGTACATTCCCAGGGAGTATTTTTCGAGGGTTTCATTTTGAAAGACACTCATTTCCACATCTTAGAAATGACCTCTCTGACTTGTAACAAAAAGTCTCACCAAAAAAATGAGACTTTGCGTAGATTGTTGTGTTTTGGTTTTTTAACAAACAGAAAGGAACAACTCTCTCAAAGAAATAATCTAGTTTTGTCAGGTTGCTTTTACTCTTTATTCCAAACTGGTACGAACTATGGGCTCTCTACTTCTAGCAGCAACATATAATTCCAAAAGGTTGAATATCCCAATATCTGCACGGCTTTTCTCTGAGCTTTTAGCGTTGTACTTCTGAGCACAGGTGTTAGAATCTCCAGTACAGTGAACATTTGGTTAAATTATTTTACTTCCACAGAATCAGTAATGATGAATCCAACAGCTTTTGACAGTCTTGAGTGCTTGAGCTGGCAAAATAAAACATGATAAAGAAAAGTTAATGAGTCCAACATAAATGAAATCATAAGTTCCTCTCTTCTTTTGCATGGCTAGACTTGGAGATCAGAATCTCACATTTTTCTTTATAAGTGTTAATCACTATTGAGAAAGAAAGCACAAAATAAACAAAGAAGGTTTTTAAAGTTTTAAAAATTACAGTAATTGGGCATGTTAAAATGCCCTTTATTGCTTTGTGTAGCATCTAAGCTCAGCATTCAAATCTTGCAACTCAAAAAGACTTGTGTGAGTGTTTTCTGCTACTTTTGGGGAAAAATAACGTAAAAGATAATTTTTAATCCCCATTCAGTGATGGGCATTGTGCATAAGTTTGAGAAAAATGTGTTTGTGCTGTAATTTCCTAAAACAAGAAGCACTTTTTCTGAGTGCTGAAAGATTTGGAAAATGTGTAAATTTAGAAACAGTGATGTGGTCCCACACTGTTCTTATGAAATGGAGCTGCGTTAATTGTTGTAGTAGTTGAAATAATTTTAATGCTTAATCAGTAGGAAAACCTTTCTAGTACAGTTAAACTTTGACTAATATCCCTACTAGTGAATCAAAAGTCAATTTTGAGTTGCTACTACTCATCCAGTGAGTTTGGTGTTACCAAAGTGCCCCTGAGTGTCTGCCCCTGATCCAGCTCGGGCACAGACAGGGTGTGGAAGGGGGAGGTGTGTGGTTTCTCACTTCTGCCAAATGGCTTGACTTGAGAATAAACTTCACGTTTGACTTCTGCTCTAAAGCTCTGATGTCCTTTGTTTCTGCTGCACTTTTCTGTCCTAAGCGTTGATTGATTTCTGTGGCTTCAGATTAATAAACCCATATCTTGTTCAGTTTCTAAACCGGATAGCTGCCAAAGTAAATAAAAAATTAAGAAAGATAAAAATTGTGACTAGTTAGTAGACTCTTATTAGTCCCACCACAGGGCTGTGTTACTCAGGAATGCCCACACCTTCCCCTATGGTGAGACAATTCCTGTCCAGTGGCTGGTGTCACACATCTGTTTGGTATTAATCACATGCTGTTAATAACATCTTCTGCTTTCAGGACGAACTCTTCATTTTGCCTGGCATCTTCCCCCACCCCTTTCTCTTACTCCTTTCTTTAGGTGCTGCCTAAATAGTAAATAAGGCAGCTGGCTGTGCCCAAAGGACTGTTTGTGAGTAGCCACATGTGCTGCTCTCTTTATTTTTCATGGATGGGAATCCATTTGCTTCCCTTCCAGAACTTAAAAGGAAGCAAGGCAAGGACAACTAGACCAGGTTGGATGGGCTTGCAGCAGCCTGGGATAGTGGAAGGTGTCCCTGCCAGTGGCAGTGGGGTTGGTATGAGATGAGCTTTAAGATCCCTTCCAACCCAAACCATTCTGTGATTCCGTGATAACTGAAATATGGTTGTTTCTTTCAGAGTTTTTTGTCTATTCTGTACACAGTAGCTGCTAAATTTCTGCCCTGATAGAGAACATCAGCACTCCAGCACATTTTCTGATGGTATTGGGAAGCATTTTTAGAAAGAAGTCTGTAAATTTCCAGAAATTCAGACACCTGTGTGAATGATAACTATTTCCTGTTGTGCTGCCTCTCAATATGTTCAAAATATTAAGGAAAAGCAGATTCCCTGAAGCTACCCCTCAGCTGGCCAGCTGAGCAACCCCATGTTTGTGTAAAGCAGAATATGTCAGCCTGGTTCTGCTTTCTGACACTTGGACATGGAAACTGCTGGGAATGCTGTGCAAGCTCCAGAAATCATGGACTGGTTTGGGTTGGAAGGGACATTAGAGTTCATGTAGTTACAAATCCCCTGCCGTGGGCAGGGACACCTCCCACTATCCCAGGTGGCTCCAAGCTCCATCCAACCTGGCCGTGGACACTCCCAGGGATGGGGCAGCCACAGCTTCTCTGGGCAGCCTGTGCCAGGGCCTCCCCACCCTCCCAGGGAAAGATTTATTCCTAAAATCCCATCTAACCCTGCTCTCTTTCAGTTCTAATGATGTCACTGTCGTGGGGTTTCCCAGCTGAGTGCAGACAGAGGCTGCCCGACCACAGCGCTCGGGGGGATGACAAACTGGGTTCACACACAATGAACTCAACATCCTGCATCACAGCCAGAGCTCAGGGAGAGGTGGAGTGCAAGTTCCTATGGACTGACCCCACCATGGAGTCTCCCAGTGGTGTCACAGCTAGGAGTGTGTGAAAAGTGGTTGTTAAAAGCTGCTGGAACAATTGCTGCTTTATTAAAATGAAATAAAGAATTGGGGGCTGTGTGCAGCTTCCTCTCTGCTTTTGGTGGAGCTGTTCTGCTGTGACAACAGATTGATTCAGCAAATACTTTGACCATGTGTTTATGTTCTTGTCAGCATGTTCAGGTTTATTTAGTTCGTATTAATTGCACCCAGGTTTGGTGCACTGTTGACCTTCCAAGCTCTGCTGAATCATGTGCTGTGTCTGCATCACCATCTCTGTCTTTTGTTGGATGTAACCCCACACACTGGAAAAAGCTTGGAGGAAGTGGTGCTTAAAGGATCACGTCAGATACTTCAAACAGGAGGAAAGCAATGCTCCTGAACAAAGGCATGTTTGATCCAGGACTGGAAAAAGGCTTTAAAAGCAAGCCTTCCTTAGATTTCTGCCTGACCTTTGGCTCAGGTAATCTTAATATAGATGAAATCTGAGAAGCCCTCAGAGCCTCAGGTGGAATAGTGTCACAGATGGTGTTTTATGCTTGCGGTGTTTGCCAGAAATAATTTTCTAAACAATTATACCAGTAGTGAGCTGTTAATTTTGGAGTAATAACTGCTAGTGCTGGGTGTGCTCACTTACTGTGTTTGGAACTCCCCTTGATCCAGTATTTAAAATATAAATAAAGTTATTTTAAACATCATTAAAATTGTAGAAGCAACTGTGTCAAGTCTGAGTATCCCTCTTTGCTCTGTGTGGTGCAGGAAGGGGGAACCCTTTTGATCATCTCAGTATTCAGACTCCAGTAATTCTCTGAAGCCCAACTCAGCAACCAGGCTTATTAATTCCATCTCCTGAAAACAGCTCAGCTGTTTGAGAGCCACCTACACAGCCCTCAGATACATTTGTTTCTCATGATGTCCTGGTGGTTTAACCATGGTCCCATTCTGTGTCTTGGAATTAAGTCAAGAGTGTTTAAAACCTAATTCAACATATAAAAGAAGGGGGAGTGTCATTCATCCATATGCTCCTTTCATAGGAGCTTTTTGGGTTCCCAAAAAAGGGGACCAGGTGCTCTGGAGAGAGCTCCAGCCTTGCCAGATCTATTCCACTTTGAATCTGAAGTCAGCACTGTGGATGTTCAAAGTATCAATTACTTCACCCCAAAAAGGGATCCATGTGTGAAGATTTTTCATTTTGATCCTGCCATCTGCTGCAGACTCGTGACTGAATTCATTGTGTGGTGTTCCCTGCAGCGAGCTGAGGATTTCTCTTTGAGCGTTGAGGTCAGTCCACAGTACTTTGGTGGGATCAAGGACTGCTTTAGACTGGCAAATAAAGTGGCCAAATGTTCCTGAGCTTTGGGCAGGGAGGAAGTGGCTGCCTTTAGAAGCTCTTCTCCCTTAGCCCCTGAGTGAGCAGAAATACTCATTTGCACTCCCTTTGAGCATAAGTCTTTCATATTTCACAGTTGCAGAAACCACCTCTGTAAACAACCAATTGTCATACAACAGGCAGCTATTTACATGTCATTTTCTTGCAGTCAGACCCAAGATTTGCATTTCAAGGATTTTTTTCCCCCTCTTCCCTTAAAGGTTAGTTCTGTCAGGCTAGAACCAGTGGATGAGTGGTGTGCCTCTGAATCCCACTTTTTCTATGGATGTCTGTTGTGTAAAGCCCAAGGGTAACTGGGAAGAAAGTCTCTGCAGGCAAGTGTTGAGCAGAGATATAATGACAACCATTAGCACTATTTATGTATCACAGAAAATATCTCTTTTAATTGTGGAAAGCAAGAAATACTTATGAAAAGCCTTCCTTCAAAGGATCAAGGAAAATTTTCCTTCTGCCTTCACTTGAATGTGTGTTTGCCTTGTTACTTCTGCTCTGTGGCTTTGGCAGTCTCGTGTGATTTTTTTTTTCCCTTTTCCCATCTAAAAGGTCTTGTCTGAAGTGTGTGTGTGTCTCCTTTTCATCTGCTGCTGCTTTCCTAGGCAGCACTGAAGTTCCTCCAAGGGACTTTTTACAGATTATTTAAAATTTGTCATTTATGCAATGTTGCAGAGGAAGAGGATGCTGAGGAGGTGCCAGAATTCCAGGTGTCTGGGAAAATTGGAGCAAAGAAGCAGAGGAAATTAGAAGAGAAACAAGCCAGGAAAGCACAGAGAGAGGTGAGCATTTCCTGCCACGTATTGAGCAGAGCCTGAATAGCTCAGCAGAGAACTGGGGATGAGGCAGCCCAGAAGGGCAAAGCCACTGTCACCTCTACAGTGGCGGTTTTATTTTTAAAATGTAAATTCAGCTTTTGTTGTCATAGCCCACGAGGGCCATGGAAAACAGTGCCTCATCTTCTTTCCGTTCAGTCGGGTGGGGAGGAGAGGAGTTAAACTCTCAGATGCTCTTTAGTGGATGTTTCCACTGCTTCCAGCTTAATGTCAGCACTGTCTCCCCTGAAAAATCCACTCAACCCCACGTGGTGTTGCTGTAACTCCAGGGGCAGTTGTGAGCAGTGGTTCGTGTGCTCTCACAGTGCAAAACCTTGATTTGGCGTCTTCTGGGTTTAGCCATATTTGTTGTTTTTTATGGATTGGGGGAAATTTAAAGCATTTTGCTGTTCATTCCACGGAAGCAACAGGCTTTTTGCAACTTCCTGAGCTGTGCTCGTGGCAGGCAGCAGCTTGGGCATGAATTCCTTTGAGTTGTTCTATGTATTTTTTTGCAGACTCCGTATTGTTCTCTGTGAACATCTTTAATGTGTAGAGAGTCCAGACAAAGCTTGTGAAATCCCAAGTTGGGAATTTTAGTGTCACCTGAGGTTTAAATCCAGTGTCTGCTTTGCAGTGTAGTAGATGGAGCAGTTGGTAATAAACTTAATTACTGGTTATATATAAATTTCCATTACAAACCTTTTGTCACTCAGTGCTTTCATTATTTTGTACTTACTTTCCATACTTATTGTATTTAATTCTCCTTTTTTTTTGTGGAAAATCTGAGCCAAGTTGAGTGAAGTTGGATAAGCATCTGTTGGTGGAGCGAGGAATCTTTTGTTTCCTTTTAAAATACACTGATTTTTATTTTCCCATCTAGACAGATAAATTCCTTGGTTGGGGCTTTTTGTCTGAAACATTCAAAGCCAAAACCCTCCACTGGAATGCTTTTTGCTTGTCCTCTTAATACGTTTTCAAATTTAAGTGTACTGAAACGCCTGAAAAAAAAAAATCTTTAAAAAATACCCTAAACACCCTTTTTATTTTCCCTCCATTTTGCAACAGTCTCTTTGGCTTAAAAAGAAAAATACAATTATTTCAAGAGACCAGTACAGCTTTTTCTTTAAGAGATTCTGCCCAGGTTAATGACAAATTTGAATGCACTTACTTTTACAGAGTTTATATTCCAAATCCTTTTTTCCCCTCCTTAGGGTCCATTCTAACTAGACTTCAAGTGAGGAGAAATGGAATGCCATGGCACAATATTGCTTAATATCACTGGAGTAATAAGCTCATGAGCACATTCAAAGTAACTGTTACTGAGATACAGATAAGACAAGCGAGGAGGGTAATTTCTAAATTTACCACAATGTTGAGTGTGCCGAAGGGGAGGGGAAGTGAAATGATAATGACTTTTTATTATTATTCTTTTTGATGTTTCTTTCTGAGCAGGCATCTGGGAAGGTGCTAAGAAACCCCCTCACGGTATCACAATGTGAAATTTTAAAATGTATATTAAAGAAGAGTAAGGCTTGGCTTGCATAATGGGTTTTTTTTAGGCTGAAGAAGCAGAGAGAGAAGAACGGAAAAAGCTTGAGTCAAAAAAAGAGGAGGAAAGGCGGAAAGAAGAGGAGAGAATTCGTCTGGAGGAAGAACGACAGGTGGGATAATGGTATTTTTCTATGGAAGTACTGAACCAGGTTTGTCTTTGGGATTGCTGCTGGGTGAGTTCTGTGACCTGCAGGGACCACTGGGTCTGTCCTGCTCAGACCACATCCAGGTTTTGGGCCTCAGGACTTTGACCAGCCCAGCTCTGAGTGTCTCCTAAGGATGGAGAGTTCACAGCTTCACTGGGGCCCTGTTCCATTTGCTCTGCCAGCTGCAACCAGCAGGGCAGAAAGTGAAAGGCATCAGCAATTGCTTTTGCAAATGTTGTGTGAAGTGGTATGATTTCATTTTAATTATAAATATTTGCATGTGCTTCCCAATTAGAGATTTCTAAGCTATGCATATGAAGGTGTGTGTTAGCAGGAGTGACCCAGAAAAACAGGTACTGCTCAACTGAAATGCTTTTGTTGAATACTTTTCATTAGTGAGGGAGGAAAACTGAGTTCAGAGCTGCTTTTTGTGCTCAGGCCATCAGTGCTGCTGGCTGAGAACTTCATGCTCTGGTGCTGTTGCAAGTTGTGTTTGCTTCTGGAGGCCAGAACTGAGGTGTTCTGCACAGTCCTGTCCTGAATAATTGCTGTCCCAGCCCCCAGCTCTCACTCTGAATTTTTTGGGATGCTTACATGGATGGGAATTTGTGTCTCTGGTTTGTAGGGAGCAGATTTATTTTCATTTGTTCCGAGTACAGGTTGTGTAAGTGGAGTGTGTTGCTGATAACATTTTAAAAAAGGAAAAGATAAATTTTCTTTTCCTCTGTTGAAAGCATGAGGGCAGGATAAAGCAATTTAAAAAAAAATAATCCATACATTACACATGCAGATGATATCCATGAGATCTTTATGCAAATGTCCATTTACCTCTGGGGTTATCCCCCCCCAAATCCTTTCTCTTCTGAACTCTCTCACTTCCTTTTCTTCAATAAAAGTCTTGAATTTCAGAAATTGAAGTGGAGGAGGAGTATGTCAGGACTACATCAGGATATGTAGCGCAGTCTGAGACTTTGATTTGTAAAGCAGCTTGAACAAACTTCCAGAGGGTCAATAATTCCACAGCTTCCCTTCCAAGAGAGACGTGCAAATCCGGAAGTACCTGGTAGTGGTCAGAGCATGAACCCTGAGGGTGAACAGTTGATCTCAGCCACTCTGAGCCACCCTGAAACTCAGCCGAGGTGTGTGCTAACCTGGCTTCCTCTGGATCCATGGATAAAACTTCTCCCCTTCCCAAACCCTTCTGCCTGGTGGACCCTGCAGCCACTCTGCTTTTCTCCAGAGTAATTCCAATTCCTCCCCCTCATGATTCCAGCTCAGAGAGAGGCAGGATGAGCTCTGCCTCTAAAGCACACGTCTGTGGGGCTGGGCAGTACAGAGGACTCAGATAAATCACCTCCAGTGATTTCTTCTTCTAGGTGTGTGACTCCACCCAGTCCCATGATTTATTTTCTTTTATTTTTTTATACTTTCCTAAGGTTCTGAGAAGTTCGTATTCTTGAAACCCTGACTAATGAGCTGAAATGACTCCAGTACTTTGGGGGAATTGGGAGGACACACTGGCTGGACACTGACATCAAGTGACACTGGAACTTCCAGTTCCTTCCTGAGTGGCAGCCAGGGAATTCACAGCAGGTGAATTGTTAAGCAAATTCCACTTGAGCTTGGCCAAGCTGCTCAAAGGAAGCTGTAGCACAGGACTCAGATGTTGTCCTGGGACTGCCTCTGGGTCTGACCTGGGGTTTAGCACTGTAGCTGGATAATCAGGATCAGTCAGGCATGGTTGAAAAGTTGAGTAGAAAATAAGGGTGAAATTCTAACTAGAGATCTCTTCACCCAGAATTCTTTTTTTTTTTTAAATTTTGTTTCTGTTCTGTTGAGAGCTGTGTAATTTTATTTTTGGTTGAATGAGGAAACTCTTATTTGTTTCTGTTTTAATTTTCAGTATTCCTAGTAAAGACTGCACTAAAGCACTTTCATTTCACAAAGCTCAGTGAAAAAGAGGAATACAAACTAAGGCTCTGATTTTTTTTTTGTTGGCTTTTTAAAAAATTTATTTATTTTTAAATTTTGTGCACAACAATCCACAGAGTACTGACTAGGACTTGGAAGATTGCTCAAATGCCTGAATCCAGCTTGGTGGTCACTTTAGCCAGTACCTTCCTTGGCTACTTAAATCTAATTTTAAGCTATTTTAGTTTGGTTTAATTGTTTGTTTTCCAAGTATTTATCAGGACAGCAAGCCAAGCCACCAGGCTACATCAGGAACATTATTCTGCCTCTCAGAGGAAAGTGCTTTCAATATTTTATTTTTTGCTTGTGTCTAAGTTGATAATCCAGTAACTGCTGAACGTTTTGAGCGTGGATCAAAGTAAATGAGTGACAATATTGAATGTCCATCCTCAGCTGTTTTCCAGTGATTTTAAATCTGTCTTCATGGGAATCTTTAGCAGGAAACGGAACAATTGAAGACTTGTCCATGTTCAGGCTCCAGTCAGCAAAGGCAGCAGCACCACGGGGAGTGTGGTAACAACAAACCTTCAGTGGTTCAGCCTTGACAGAGTGATGGGAGGGGAAGCAAACTGAGTGGATATTTGATTACTGTGCCTGTAAGCACAGCCTGTCTTTAGGATCTTAACATCTTTCCAATTTGTTATAGACTGATGGTGTGATGGAAAAGGTGCAGCCTCTGTAAGCAATGAAAGGAGCACTGGGTTTATAGAATACATAGGATAAAATGTCACTTATTTTCCTCTAGAGAGGGAACTCTTCATTTCCACAAACAGTATTCTGTCACCAGTAAGCCCTGGGGGACTACACGTGTGATGATACCATTCCCCCATCTAAGTTAGGAGGTGGAAAGGCAGAATTCTGAAAGGTGGCTCAGGCAGTGACGGTAGTCAGGAGATAAGAACCAGGGGTAGCTGGCTGTATGGCCTTTTAGAAGTGTTTTGGTTACTGACTTTGCTGTAGTTTATACAGTCCCACAAGGCACAAGAAATTTAGAGTTTATCACTGAAGTTTGTCTGAGAAATGTTAAACTTGTCAGATAGCCTCATTTTTCCCTTCCTTTTCCAGTACATCAGGGTATTTCTGCAGGTACAGTGCCAGTGGCAAGTCCCCAGACAAGCACAGACAGCTTTGTTAGCTACATTCCACTTGAACCTTTTTTTCAGTCTCTCTCCCAAGAACTGCTACTGAAATTGTGCTGACAGGTGGGAACTGTACCTTAACGGAGTTATGGGGGCTAAAATCTTGCATATTCTTGAGAAAAATACCCACCCTGCTTCTACTTAAATGCATTTGTATGCACTTATAAATAAAATGTGGTTGCCCCTTGGCTTGAGTGTTGCAAACCAGACAATGTATTTTTAAATTCAAGTTTCCTTTGCAGTGTTCTGCTGACCTGATTGGCTGCAGGCCTGAGGGAGCTCCTTTATAATTGGCATTTGCTTCAGCTCTGCTTTACCCTGGGGATTTCCCTTTCACTATTGGAGTTTTTTGGTGGTGAGCTGGTTTACCAACTGACACCTTATCAATGAGAGTGAACTTCCCCTGATGTTGCAAAGCAGAGTCTTCATACAAAACCTTGCTGGTTGCTCTTTTTCCTTTGCCTGTGCCTCAGGGATTTTGGTAAATTTATATTTAAGTGCCTACATAAAAACAGTCTGGGTCTTCAGAGCTACAGAAAAGGAGGATCGGCCATGATCACAGAGGTCATCCCCTTGAAGGTTTTGAGAACTAAGATCCTAAAGTTTTGACTCTTTGATTTGATGTTTGATCACGTGAGAAGAGCCACCAAGTTTTAGTTGTTTTATTGTGTCATTGTGTGAACATCAAGATTTGTGTATTTCTCAGCAGAGCTCTTCATTATCTGTTTGGTATTTATAAGCATTTTTCCTACATAAACAGTGCATTTCCTACATAAATATCAGCATTTCTGAAGGCTGATGGAGAACTGCTCCATAATTGCAGTTTAAGCAGCAGTTTTCAAGTGTGTGTACTTCCCTCAAAATTAATTTCTCCTAAGGAAGTACAAGTTGGAAAGCTTGCAAAAAACTCATTCTCCTCTGATTTTGAGGGGATAAGGATACTTACTCTGTTTCAGCAGTGAGGGAGGCAGGAATCCTACAGATCCATCTGCTCTGTGCCGGATTATTTACTAAAAAGTCCCTTCTTGCTTCCTGCAGAACCTGCACTAACAATACAAAACCTGGGTGCTGCAAAAGGAGGGTTTCTTTGGTCCATGAACTTCAAAGCATTTGGCATGGACACCGGGATGCTCTTCCTCATCCAAATGTTCAGGAAACAGCCGCAACCAGAGGAATGACAGGGAGCAGGTGGTGGTTGAAGAGTGTCCAGTGTTTGCTCTGCCTTCCTCACTAGCAGTGAGATCTTTTCCACTCAAGCAGCATCCTAGAACTCCTGAGCAATCAGTGATCCCAAAAATCAAGGGGTGCTTCCAGCTGTAAGCCTGAGCTGTGGGTTTCACCTGGTAAAAGGCTGGACTCTTGTGCAGTTGGTACAATGAACGTATTTGGAAATCATCACTGGGATCAAGGAATGTGTTTGGAAATAACCCCTGGGATCAAGGCAGGAGGCAAACAGAAGGTGATGATGTGAAAGGAGCCTCACAGCACATCCAGGTCCTTGGTGGGCAGGTGGGACTGGGTGCAGGGGGAGCTGGTGCTGAGCAGATCCAGCACAGGAAGGATAACCATGTCGGAAAGTGTCTCGTGGAGTGCTGGAGATCCACAGACTGCATGGAGCTCTGGAAGCTCTTGGGTCTCACACGAGGCTGGCAGCAAACATGCAGAGGTAGAGTTCATCCAGCAGTGACACTGTGGACACTTTGTGAGAAAAAGAACAGAAGGAACAAAGGTTTGAGTGACTGGTTTATTTATTTATTAGTTCAGTAAAATACGATCAAAGTGGGATAGTTTGCTCTTCACATGCAGTGTAGTAAACTAATCCAAAAGAAATCCTTACGCTGTCCAAGCCCCCAGTTTGGGTAATGTTTAGATGGGTGAGGAGAGAAGCAAACCTGCTTTAAAAAAAAAAAAAAGGCAGGCAGCTGCAGATGAGCATGTGCAGGTGCCAAATTTCCATCTGCTGGGATTTCCCCAGCACCCCACCCATGGCTGGGGGGTGGCCCAGCCCTTCCCTGCTCCGAGCCACCTTCTCAGCTTGCTGCGAGCTCAGTGGGGAGGGCTGAGGAAACCCGAGGGACCAAGATGTGGGGTTTGCAAGGTGTGGCTGAGCCCAGTGCCCTCCGTGTGGCTGGCACAAGGCCCTGGGCTCAGTCCCGTGAGGAGCCCCCGAGGGGCTGCCACTGCGTCCGTGCGCGGGTTATTTGTGTGGGAACACTGGCTTTTGTGGGAATGCTGCTGCCTAACCTTGACCTGCAGCTTGCGTGCAACTGCTCCATGAGCGTGTGAGAGAAGAGGGCTGGTGTGATGGTGGAACAAAAAAAAAGCTGGGAATAAATGTTCCCAGACATCCTGACTGCACCAGGGTTCCCCTGCTCAGCCTCCACGTTGCTTGTTGCTTCTCCCTGTGCGGCTGCACAGAGTCATCTCTCCTCTGAACAGTGGCTCTGAACCAGGTCACAGTTTGGTTAAATCCTGCTTTTTCTACAGATTGGATCATAGGTGAATTTAGGTTATGAAGCATATGAGATTCTGCATGAATTTTTAATTATTAGATGGAAAAGCATCTGGAAATACTTAGTGTTATGGAAGAGGCTACAACCACCAGGAAGCTTTGAGGGCTGACACGCTTCAGCTACCAAAGCAGTGGCTCAGACCACCTGGAAATGCTCTGCTGCTCAAAATTTAGGATCTGGGAAACAAACTCCTGTTGGCTTTTAAGCAAAAGAGGGGCTGGTAGCTGAGTGCTTCGCCAGTCTCACAGCAGAGCTGATTTTCTGCCTGTGTTGGAATGAAGCGCTGAGAGCAACGTGCTGGGATGTTCAAAAAAATGGAAGGTGCTGTTCTTCAGGTAAGGAAGGAACACAGGAAGGAGCCTTGTTCCTTTGTTAGACCTTCCAGAAGCAGGAAAATATATTTTAGTTATTGTTGCTCTCAGTTACAAATGGGACACTGTCTTCTGATTTTTTTTTTGCAGAACTATCTAGAAGTTATTTACCAAAGCAGTTTTCAGGTTTTGTGATCAGGCTTTTTCCTCATTTCAAATCCTCTTGAATTACTACCTAACGGACCAGGGGAAGAACATTATTCTTGTCTTTCTAGGATCAAGATTAAATTTAATGCACTTACAAGAAAAGAACAATTGCTGTTACTTCCAAATGAAATATGGTTATGTTGCTCTTGGCATCTGTAGTGCATATAAGGAATAAGATCTGCTGTTGGACTAATTGTGGTGATGAATGACCCAAAAATGATTTTGTTTTGTCTCAAGAGCTTCCTCAGATCTGTAGATTTTTTCATGAGATAGCAGCTAAAAAAATGGCTTTGGCTTTGCAGATACAGTAAGATCCTTTCAGTCCTGTTTTTCTCATTCTTGGATGTTGGCAGGATTCTTTCTCCTGAGTTTCTGGGAATTTGATAAACTAAAATTGGGACCAAATACTCTTCTCTTTGTTTTTTATCAAAGGGCAGCTCTCCCATCCCCACTTCTGGTACCTTGCTGGTTTTAGCCTTACACGGCATCTTTTTAATAGGGATATTTTTCTCTATACTTAATGACCTGTTCCTGTCTCTCCCTGTTTTAATGGAACAAATATTTACCTTCAGCTCTTCAAGGAAGCAATTACCATATTAGTGTCAAAGTGGTAGCATGGCAAGCATTTAGAAATCAATATAATTGTTCTTTAAAAGATCAGTTCCTGTGCTAATGGTAAAGGAATGCCCTGAGATTGTCACTGAAATCTGAAGAACTCACCTGTTTGTTTTAATCAGCCTCTGGAATGTGATAGAGCTAGAGTCCAGTCCATTTGGAATCTCATTGTCCAAGGTGCTGCACAAACATAAATTTCCCCATGGAAGAAACCTGTAAGGAAACATTTTTGTTCTGTGTGAGCCATAGAATGAATCATTTACATTGGAAAAGGCCTCCAAGATCATCAAGTCCAGCCTTCAAAGTTAAAAGTGAGAAGGGTTTTGGAGAAGAGCAAAACAAATTTTAAAAGAAAATAATGGAAAGCTGCAAATTTATGAGTCCCCAGTAAAAACCTGTTCTTATTTGAAACATTTTTGAGTAATTTGTCACATTCCCAAACCTTTAATCACCATTTTGCTTTGTGAAGGTGTGAGTTCTGCAAAACCATACATCATCATGTCAGTGATGGTGGGCTTGGATTTTCTGGGTCAGCTTTATTGTGGGCTTTAACACTTTCATACTTACTTCAGGGTAGGCAACGAAGTTTTTTTATTGCAGATAACTAAAAGCAGAGCCTGCAGCTTTTGGTTAACAATCAAACATGTAAAACCCCCTTTTTTAAAATACAATCATGGCTTGCCTTCTATGCCTAAAATATGCCTGAATACTAAAGACTAAAAATTCTAAAATACTAAAAAGAGATTTTACTTGAAAACTTGATTTTACTTGAATCTTTGACAGGGCAGCTCTTCCTCCCACACAGAGGGACACGAGTGTAACTCCACTGTTCCTTGTGAGCGCTCCCAACGTTCTGTAGTGTCAGAGCAGAACTGGGGCCAGCTACCAAAAGTGTGGATGTTGCATCAAAGTGCAGGGAGGGGCAGGGACTTCCTGTCAGAAGAACCAGATTGATGCAAATGAGGCAGGCAGGTTGCTATTTAAGAGTGGTTTTCTGCCCTCTCTCAGATCTGGTAGGAAGCAGCCTTGGTGTGCAAGCCAGCTCTGTGTGTGAGGTGGTCACTGGCTCAAGGGTGGCTTGTGAAACTGATTATGCCATCAAGGGACAAATTAGATTCATTTTTAAAACTTTTCATGTCCTGCCTGCAGATAAAGAACGTGCTGCTTCATTTAAAGCCTGACTTGGGGAGGGACAAACTGACCACTTGTCATCTTTTCTGTCCAGGAAGAAGAAAAAAGGAAGGCAAAGGAAGAAGAGGAGAAGAGAGAGTATGAGGAGTACCTGAAGCTGAAGGAGAGTTTTGTAGTTGAAGAGGAAGGGGTTGAAGAATCAATGACAGAGGAACAGGTATGTGGGGCTGGTTCTGCTGTTTCCCTTCTCTTTGTTGGACTTACTGCATTCTGTCTGCTGAAAAATGGACTTGAAAGCAGGAGTCAGCCGAAGGTTTTTGCTTGTGAAAGCTCAGTGGTGTCTGTGGCACAGGTTCACCTGGAGTATTTCCTGGGGAATGCTGCAGTTCCTCGTACCAGACTCCTGCGGGTTAGTGTAGAGTTCGGAGGGGAATGTCTATGGCTGGAAATGAGTTCTGTCCTCCCTGTGTCCAAGGACTGAAACAGAACTCACTCTGGAATTCAGGTCATCCCTCACTGTCAGCGGCTCTGCCTTGCCCATAGAGAGTGAGCCAGTGAAGCTGAGTTTGAGTTTGATAGTGCCCACAGATTTGGGGGGCAATTGCTTGGCTTTGGTTTTATTTTCTACATCGAGGGAACGGCTGTGAAATCAGATGGAAAACCAAGCTCTTGTCTCAAAAGGGTTCTGATAAGGGGATTCTCAGCACAAACACACAGTGCTGCTCCTGTGCCCGTCTGCAGAGCTGCTGGGGGTGGTGGTTGAAACGTGACACTTGATGTAATATCACAGCAAACCTGGAAAAGTTCTGCTGTGGTGGGAGGCAGAGTTCTTCTTCTGTCTGCTAAAAACCTGTTAGACACAATTTATTTGCTGTCACATTCTGGAATTGCTCTTGGCTTGTAGCTGCCAATTTGAGCTGTCCAGTGCATTTCTTGGGAGGGATTTATTTCAGGGCCATGTGTGCATTTGCTCCTCTGCTGAAGTGACTCTGTAGAATTAAATGGATTTGCTTTAGTGTGACTGAGAGTGGCTTTGAGCTGAGGAGATTGTGCCTGGTGTCAAGCAGCATTGACTCATTACAAGTTCTCACCATGGACCCCTTCCCATCAAGAAAAATTCCTCCATCACAGCAGGATTAACACCAAGAGAAGTTATATCTGGTGATGGGGAGTTCCCTAAGATGCAGTGAACAGCAAAATGCACACTTTTATTGAAAGTTCCTTCAGAAATCTCTGCCTATCCTGTTAGAAGATGAGGTTATCCCTAAATATTAATGTGTTCCACTTTAGACACCCTTGAAAGCTGGAATGTGTTTATTGTCCATGTTCCTACAGCTGCCTGTCAAGGAGAAATTTGTCTTTCCATATGTCAGAAGAGAGGAGGGTGTTCCTCACCTAAAAGAGCTTGGCAGGCAGCTGATGGTGCCTGGATCTCAACCAGAGATAACTTTGGTAGGGCTGGGGAGTTGGAACTTTAATTGCAGGTGATTTAAAAGCCACATTCAGAAATAATAACAGGTACATAGTTATTTGGAGACAGCAGGCTTGCCTCACGGTGGCTGAAGTGCTGAAGCATTTCGGTATCCTGTTAAAAAAGCTGACTCTGCCTGGTGTTGTTGGGGCTGCTGTGCTGAAAATCAAGCTCCTGAGTCCGGAGCTAAGCAGTTAATTAAGGCTGATTGATTTCCAGGGTTGCAGGGTAACCTGATCTCCTGTTAACTTCAATGCACGTTGTTTGTATTGCCTTTGAAATGGAGCTGCCCAGGAAGGCCCCGGATTTCAGGTGCACGGCTTCGACGTGGCTGAGCCTCCACGGGTGTTGTGCAGCTGTGCTGCCCTTGGCCACCTGCAGGAGCTGTGTCCTGAGCCACTCTGGGTTTTACCTCTGCCCAAAATGGCCTTGGTGTCTGTGTGTGACTTAGCAATGCTCCAGCTCACACAGACGTGGTTATTTCAGGGTGTATGTGATGGGAAGAATAAGAGGTTTTATGATTTCCTTTCAGAAAATCCCGAGCCACACTCTGTTTCAGAAAATACCTGTTGCAAATCTCTCATTAAGATTAAATCTAGATTACTTTTGTTTCCAGTTCAGTATCTCTAGTTAAAACTTCAGAAGTAAGCAAGCTAAAGACTTCTGTAATATTTGTACTCAGCATGTTTTTGATGCATTTAATGCTCATGAATTTAAAATAACAATTGTTTTCCTTGCTGTATCCAGTCTCGCAGCTTTCTTTTGGAATTCCTGGAATATGTTAAGGTAAGCTGCCATTGGTCTTTCTCCCCCTTCCATACTTGTTATATTGTCTGAAATACCTTTTACCAAAGAGGGACATCTTTACTTCGTCTTTAATTCACTTAAATATTCAACGAGTAACAAAAGTGAGACCTTCAATGAGTGTTATTTACTTAATCAGCACAAGCACATCCATCCTTGTTAAAGTAGTTTAATTACAGCCGTGTCTTGGCTTTTTTGGGCAGGATGTGGCTCTTACCCTTTTTTATAAAGACAGACCTGGTGGATCACCCTCAGAGTTTATGGACAGCAATGTTTGCTGTTCATTGGGATTTGGGACACTCAGGCTTTTTTGTTTGTGAACATCAGCTACTGATTTAGGAAACAATCTCTCCATCTGAGATCAGCAGGAAGGAGAGTTGCTGTTCCAGCACTGCAGGAGGTTTTTGGGCCTCAGACACTGGCATTGGAAAGGTCAATCCCACCTTTTCGTGTGATTCCTTCACTTGGTTTTATCCATGCAATTTGCAATGGTGTCTTAATTTGGCAGAGCTATTTAAGAGGAAGATCACTTGTTTTAAGCAGGGTGTGTTAGTCTCCCTTTCATCACATTGTATGATGGGGTATTTAAAACCTGGGGTGTGTTCGTGAGGGTTTCAGCTTTTGATCTGTAGGGACAAATGCTTTGCTCTCCACTCGTGGTATATCAAAGGTCAGATGCATTTTTCTCCTCTCACTCTAACAGTGTGATGCAAATCTTTTTTCCTAATGAATCCCTTTCTTCCTTCACTGGAAACTGAACTCTCAGGATGTGTGGCATGTGTGTGAAAGGCTTCTTTAGTAAGCAAATCAGTTGTATACTTAGTGAGCTCTTAATCATTTTGTGTTCCAAAATCTCGCACTTTGGGCCAGCCTTGCATGTCCATGATCCCAGCCAACCCCTGGACTTACAAGCAGATTTATCTCCTGGACTTAAAGACAGCTTTGCCTCATGGATAACTCTCCCTAGGGAGTCACTGGAGTGACTGCCAGGCAGGAGCTCAGTGTGGAGCCCCTCCAAAGCTCTGCTGGGCTGCTCTGCCTCCTGTGTCCTTGGGTAAAACAAGAGGAGATTCCGGTGTCCCTTGGGATCTCCCACAAACACTGGGATGTTTCTGAGGGATGACACAGCCAGGTCAGGCTCTGCCCGTTGCCCTGGGGGTTGTGGTGGAGGGACCAGATTAGTCACAAATCTCAGTTGGGTGTTCAAGCTCTAAGTTTTATATCAGTCACTTCATCTTGACGTCAGAGAAATTAAACTTGGGCTGAAAACCGAATTCCGAAGCGTTTCGACACCTGATTTCCTTTGCAGAGCTGAGCTGCAGAACTGGGGCATTGCTTTCTTTTGCAAGTTTAAGTATTTTTCTTTAATCTTGTGAAAGTGTGCTTAATGTATAGATTACGTATTGCCCTCATCTTGTGTTCTGTTCACAGAAACCATTGACAGGAAGCAGTGCTGAGCTGCTCGTAGCTGTCTGAAAAATGTATAAATTAAGAGTAATTGGCATTTTTTAAAAGATAAAATTGAATTTAGCTCTTCTGTTGAATAACTTACACTGGTATAACTGACTGGAGATAACTCATCCCATGGTGCTGGAAGTAAAATGCAGCCTCTTGCTCTGTTCCATCCCTTGCTGGAGACAACAGCAGCATCACACCTCAAATTAAAGGAGTTCAGGAAAACGTGGATGAGTTTATGTTGCTCTAGGAAAGTGAGGCCTGTCTCCGTAACGTGACACATGTGGTGAAGTGTTTTATTCCCTTAGGACCTCACGTTGTCATTGTGTTTCACAGTGTGTGTGGGGAATGCTTCCCCTCACTCCACCCCAGCCCCTTGGGCTCTTGCAGCAGGATCTCTCTTGGAAAGCTTCCACTAAACTTGGTCACTGAGGGTGAATATCTTTAAGTGAAGGTTTAAGTCCTGTTCTTCTTGTTTCTGTGGCTTTGCACCAACACCCCCCCAGTCCTTTTAAAAGAAGATGTGACGAATGTTGGCAGTTCCCAGCTCTGAGAACTGAATTCCATGGACTGGTTCCAGTTCCATGTGTTCAGTCCATGGTATTCAGTTCTCTAGCTTGGCTGCATCGAACTTCACAACTACTGAGTCTGTGTGTGGCTTTTTTTTGGTCTGATTTTATTAATGAAAGAGATTAATCTATTTTAGCCTCTCTTTATTTCTTCAGTGTCCTTCAGTGTGCTCTCAAGATCAGAAACAAATGACTTCATTGTCTGAAGTATTTAATTTGTTAATGGAGATGGCAGCTCCTGTGGCCAAACATACATGGATTTTAGGAATGTAGTCCTGAACATTAATTGAACTTTTCAACAGTTTTGTATTTTCCAAGCTTATTTTCCATAAACAATGCATCCTTTTGTAATTAAACAGATGAGTTCCTAAAACTTTGGCAGAGAAGAAAACAGGAACCAAGTAGCTCCAGACAAGTACCCCAGGTGTTTTCTCTGGAGCTACAGGGAAGCATAAAACCAGATGTGAGCAGTGGTGACTGTGCCCTGACTGAGAAGAGCTGCAGTAACAATCTGTCAAAAGCAAAATGACAATTTGCAGTTCCAACAGTGACAATTTTAATAAGGTGTTGGCTTGCTTAGGAAGATTATTATGGCATTAATACACATGACATCAGTAAAACAGACTAAAGCACTTAATGCTGCCAGTCTTGGCTGGATTTTATGTGTGCTGATACACACCAGTGATCATTCTAAAAGGTGCCTTGAAACATCCCTCAAAGAAAAAGGGATCTCCATAAAGCACGCTGTAAATTAAAGGTGGCAGCTGAGAAACTCAGGTGGTGCAAGAACAGAGCCATGGCTGTTCCTTGTTCTCATCCTGATGTAAGGAAAAGTCCAGGGTGAGTGCTGGCAGATGTGTTTGCGTCTTCCCCTGAGTGGGTCAGAGCACTCAGTCTTTCCACAGAGCTCACTGGTTTAGGTAACTTGGGAGTTTTTCATCAGAGGAAAGTGCTTACTAAGAAAAGTTAGAGGGACAGGTTCTGCTTTGTCTGGTAAATGCATTTTTTTATTTGAATGGAAAAAAAAATACACCAACCTTCTAATTCATCAGCTGGGTTTAACTCTTGTTTGTTTCCATAGAAAACAAAGGTTATCCAGCTGGAGGACTTGGCCTCACATTTGGGTTTAAGGACACAGGTAAGCACTGACTTTTGGGGTGTAAGTGCTAATTTTTGGGGTTCAAGTACAAGCAACAGATTTAAAATGACAGGAGAGATAGTAGGTAAATAAGGGTAAAACGTTATGCAAGTGTCTGAGCATTACTGAAAATGCTTGGATTTGGGTGAAGATCAGCAAATCAACCTTGAAAAGGTGGCCATTCATCAAAGCAGCAGCCAGGCAGGGAAGGATTGCTGGCCTACACTTCTTACTTCAGTGAGAAGTGCTCAGTCTGCCTCTTGCACAGCTGCCTGTTGGTTGGTGGATCCTATTGTGTTTTGGAATCTAAAACAGAGCAATGTTTTCTGTTCTGTACCTGCTCTGCTCTTGGGGTGCCCCTTCACAGCAGCTCCCCCTGCCCTGAGTCCAGGCTGCTGTGCCCCTGCCTCCTTCTTAAACCAGAACTCCATTGGAGTATGCAGTGACTTAAGGGGTTACTTAGAGGAATTCATCTGCTCAAAATCTAAACTATTATTTCCTTCTGCAGTCCTGTAACTACAAGAAAAAGAGAGAGGCAGAACTGCAGAAGCCAAGGCTTAGAACTGCATGGTTGGAGTCACTGTAGAGTAAACCCAGCCATAAATTCAACAAGTTGTTGCTTTGGTTTGGTAGAAGGGGTTTGCTCTTAAAAGCAGCAGGAAAAGATATTAAAAAAAACCTGTGGAATGTATTGAGCAAGGTCCTGGGACAACCTCAGTGTGCTTCATGGAATTTGCCTGTTGCAGTGGCACTGCACAGCCTTCCCATGGGAAGATTCCTGTAACCCCCTGCTCCTTGGAACAGCCAAGTAATGGCAATAAAAGTCTTTTGGGGGGCAGGGAATTTAATTTGAACACCCCAAAATGCAAAACATTAATCCCTCTAAGACCTAAGTTCTTGTTGCATCTGTCTGTGTGGGAGCAGTGAATTCCTTAACCCTGAGAGATTTAAATGTAAACCTCTGTAGTTTATCTGAACATGTGAAATGTTTTTTGCTTCCCTTTTGATCAGTTTGTTATTCCTTTTTTTCCCTTCTGCACAGGATGCAATTAACAGAATCCAGGACCTGATGGCAGATGGCACTCTGACAGGTGACAGCCAAAGCACAAAGGGGATGTTACTGTAGCTGCTGAAGAGGTGGTGGTGCAGAAAATGCCTTCCCTGTGGCAGAGAGAGACTTCCAGTGTCATTCCTGTTTCAAGGATCCTAACTGGATAACTGGATAGTTGTATTTTATTTATTCCTCCATTTGCTGAAGGCCTTTTGGGGTTGCTGAGCAGCCAGCTGCAAATGGGGTCTTCTGAAATCTGAATTTGAAGAGGGTGCCTGGGATGATTTGGGGTGGTTTCAAAGCCTGGTGGCTAAAGCCCAGGACTGGGGTATGGCAGGCTGTGGGAGAGGCAAACATCCCAGGGCACTCCAGGGTGCTGGAGTAAGTGAGGTGCTTGTTCCCAGCTATGTATCCACACAGTCCAAGCTGGAATGTCAGCAGAGACTGAGCGTGTGGGGAGCTCCCTGTCTGAACAAGGCTGGTTTTTTGCTGGGCAGACTTGTGCTTTCCAAGGGTGAAGTAGAGGAAGGTGCCAGCACAAACATTTATTGGCCTGGTCCTGTGCTCATGGCTGGGGAACAACTGTTTCAGCAAGTGCCCATTCAAATGACCTAAAAGTGATCGGAATCCAAGGATAAGGATGTGTGTGCTGTCCTGGCTGTGTCTGTGGCCCAAGAGCCAGGGAGGCTCTGCCTTGATGTAATGAATAAAAACAGAGAGATCTATTCTCAGTCTGGTTGGAGCAACTGAAATATGGAAATTGAGCTTCATTCCCTTCCAGAGGGGAAGTTGAGAAGGCTGAGCTGGGCCACACAGGGGGGGCAACTGAAATATGGAAATTGAGCTTCATTCCCTTCCAGAGGGGAAGTTGAGAAGGCTGAGCTGGGCCCCACAGGGGCTCTCAGTGCCCTCCTGGACCCTCCTGCTCTGCCTTTCTCCACCGGCTGCCTGAGCTGAGAACGTCAGCACCAAGAAAGGAGGGCTGTGAGGATTGTGAAGGGTCTAGAGAGGAATCCATACAAAGCAGCTGAGGGCACTTGGAATGTTCAGCTGGAGAAGAAGAAACTGAGGGGAAACTCGTGGGGGTCTGCAGCTCCTCCAGAGGGGCAGCTCAGATCTCTGCTCTCCCTCAGGACCTGAGGGAACGGCTGGAGCTGTGTCAGGGTGGTTCAGGTTGGATTTCAGGAAAAGGTTCTTCCCCCAGAGGGTGGTGGGCACTGAACAGGCTCCCCAGGGAATGGGCACATTCCCAAGGCTACCAGAGCTCCAAGAGCTTTTGGACAACGCTCCCAAGGTGGGGGTGTTGGGGTGTCTGTTCAGGGCCAGGAGCTGGATCAGTGATCCTGTGGGTCCCTTCCAGCTCAGGACATTCTGGGATTCTATGAACATGACGTACCTGAGGCAGCTGCAGTGGAACTCCCAGCCAGCTGTGCCCAATGCAAGGAACGTGTTATTTTGAACAAAATGAGTCTTCCCAGGGCCCTGGGCTGCTGTCACAGCCCTGCTCCCACAGCAGTGAGGAGATAAAAGCCTGGCTGCTGCCTGCCCTAGATAGGAACTGCTGCCTCAGCAGCTGGAGTGTCCCTTCCCAAAGCAGTGACTGATGTCTGTCGGGAAGTGAGAGGAGCTGAAGTGCTGACTGCAGGGTCCTTTCTTTCCCCCCCAGGTGTGATTGATGACCGGGGAAAGTTCATCTACATCACTGCGGAGGAGATGGCAGCCGTGGCTCAGTACATCAAGCAGCGAGGCCGAGTCTCCATTGCAGAGCTGGCCCAGGCCAGCAACTCCCTCATCAACCTCCAGCCCGACAGCAGAGCTGTGGCTCCAACTGTGGCGTGAGAAAGACCCAGCAGGAGCTTAACTTTCTAATGAATTAACCACGTAATTAAAAGCAAACAAGACCCTCCCTAGTCCGTCCGCGGTGCCTGAAGGTAGGATGCTCTTCTGAAGCGTCAGCTGCAAACTCAGAAGTTTTGGTTTTTGTTCTGTTGGAACTGGTGTTAAATAGGACAGTTGTGATTGTCCAAGAGGCTGGCCAGGAACTTGGGGCTCAAACACTGATGCACCTGTAGCTCAGGAGTATCAGTAATTTATCCCTTGGCAGTCAGTCTCATGTGACTATAAAAATCTTTCTTTCTGTTTGCAGATTCTAATGTCTGTATCAAATAGATCTGGGTTTGATTGCATTCAGAATTCTCCAGGTTTGCTCTGCATTGTGGAGCTGTTTAACTTTCTGATGGACACAGTCCGGGATAATTGGTGTGTAGGTTTTTTCTGCTGTATCCACACTGGAAGGAAAGAGTTAACAAAAAAATATAATTCTGTAAGTATGTCTTTGTTCTTACTGAAATATATCCTGAAACTCTAGAAAGAATGGTTGCTCTGTTGTTAAAGCTTCCAGAGGCTATTTCAGGAAAGCTTTCCTGTATAAATATGTTTTCCTTGGTTTATATAATATAAAAAGTTTGCTTGCAGACAAGCTGCATAATTTCCCTGTAGCCAAGAGACAGAAACCCCTCCAGGGAAGGGCTAACTCGCCTCATTTATTGTGCAGGCCAGTTCTGCTGATACCCACCAGATTCTGATGATTCATCCTTTGAAGTCAGAGCCAGCTCAGATTGTCTGAAGGCCTCAGACACCCCCACCCCGTGGCCTCCGTGTTCTGGAGGTTTGGGGGTTTTTAAATGAAAACTTCAGACGCTATGAGTCATGCAATTAATGTTTCAAGCAAATGATTATTAATGTGTTAATTGTACAGGTCAGTGTATTTCCTGCATAAGAATATTTTTAAAAATAATTTGTTAATTCTCCTCTCTGAAATCAACAGAATCTATGTGGATAAGCAGTAACTGGGGAGGACAAGAGATTTTGTCTCTGTCAAACTTAGAGATAACTTGAGTAGACTAAAAGCCACGTTACCAGTGGGATGAGACAGCAATAAAACAATGGAAGGAAACATATTTCCTTTTAATCTCTGCACTGCTGCTGGATGTGAGAGTGCAGAAGTGTGGAGTTCCACCAGCACCACGTGTTGGTGTGAAAGATCAGCACATCCTTAGTGCTGTACAACCACAGCCAGCAGAGGTTATTTGACGTCTGAGGCTTGTAAAGTCTCTTACTTACAGATTTCATATTAAATTTTAAAAAAAAAATTGGTTTTGCCATTGTCTGTTCTGTCTTGAACTATTCTTGTAATAAAATCAACAATATTGAAAGAATTGCAGGAGTTTGTGTTAGAAATGGGCAGGGACACAGTTGGGGTAAGACATGACTCTGCTCTCCTAGTCCTCTTCCACCATTTCCATTCCTGTTCTTTGCACCCAGTTGCATCACACCAGCATTCAGGAAAACTCCTTTTTCTCCCATTTTGGGGTGCTTTGTGGCCTTTGCATGTGAATTGGGAGGCTGGGGACTTAACATGAGGTACATAGGTAACAAAAGGCATGTGTAGGCTTCTAACTTCTGAGGACTCCTGTGGAACAAACTCTGTTCTGCCTTGAAGGAATTGTTCCACTTTTTTTGAGTGTCCTGAGTGGCTGTAGGAGGTGAGGACAGGTGGGTGTTGCTGCTCTGCCCCACAGGTCCTATTCCACCCTGTGCCTCGGGGAACAGCCACCACTGTTAAACTGCAGCTCATTTTTCTATTAAGGAGCGTTTTGGTGTTTTCCAGGAATCCACTTACAAACTCCAAGGAGGCAGTTTAACGTCTGGAACACAATTCCTTCAGGCCATTTGTTTGGATGGTTTATAAATGAAGCAATTCCAACCTACACTGCTGCTTCAGTCTGTGTCTGTGGAAGTGGAGGGGGAAGAAATCCAGGGCTGTGCCCCCGAAATCACTTCCCTGACTGAATCCATAACACACGTTTCATATATCCCAAAGAGACTCCTAATGGGAAAAGAGTTATTCCCTCCCTGCTGGCCCTGATATAGGGAACACCACTGGGTGTTGTGGCTGAGTTGGGAGCTGTCCCCAGTGTCCTCGGTGAGGGTGGTGGCTGAGGGTGCTGGTGGAGATCCTGAACAATCCCTGGGCACTGGAACGCTCCTCCTTCCCTGTGTTCAGGTATTAAACTGTCTTTATCTCCCTCCAGCCTTCCAGTGCCTAAAGGGGCTCCAGGAGAGCTGGAGAGGGACTTTGGACAAGGGCCTGGAGTGGCAGGACAAGGGAGAATGGCTTCCCACTGCCAGAGGGCAGGTTATGTGGGATATTAGGAAGAAATTGTTCCCTGTGAGGGTGGGGAGGCCCTGGCACAGGGTGCCCAGAGAAGCTGTGGCTGCCCCTGGATCCCTGGAAGTGTCCAAGGCCAGGTTGGACGGGGCTTGAAGAAACTTGGGATAGTGGGAGGTGTCCCTGTCCATGGCAGGGGGCTGGAATGAGATGATCCTTGAGGTCCCTTCCAACCTAAACCATTCCACAATTCTATGAAATCCCCATGCAATCCATATGCAAATCACTCATCAAAATCAGCTGAGGGCAAGGGCAGCTCCTCCCACTGCGCCTCCTTGTCAGAGGCAGCATGGTCTTGGTATTTTGCTTCCTGCTGCCTTGTCCAATCTACTTTTATCAGTTTTAAAAAGATGGAACATCCCCCTATTATCTGACTTTCAAAAAACTAAATTCCCTATTTTCTGTCAAACTTTGCCCATGCTTTATGCAGCATTTTTCCCAGTGTTTTCCCTCTGAACTAGCACAGGACTCCCAGGTACTCTGGCTGTACATGGAAGGAATAATAATAATAATTATTACGAGCTCATTTGAGCGAGCTTGTCCTAATTTTGCCATTCCACCTGAAGCAAAGGCCAAAAAAAATGAGATTGAAAACCTTGTCTCCAGAACACACAAGGTGAGATCTAATCAAGGAAAACTCCAGCTTCTTTTCCAGTGGAAGAATAGTCTATGTGAAGTGTTTACAGGTTAAAAAATAAATGTAACAGCAACAAATGTCAACTTTTCATTTTATTTCTTTGTGATAGGAGGTTTTCAGCCCATCGCCCTCAGGGTTTCCAGGTTTTTTCTGTAACTATGGATACTAGGAACAGATTTGGGGGTTTTTTGCTTGTTGTTTGGGGTTCTGTTTTAATTCATGTTGTACGTTCATCATTTTAGGAAAATGCTAAATATCACAAGATGGCAGTGAATCACAAAGCTGAAATATTCCCCTCTGCACAGGAACAGCCACGTTCTGGATTCACAGATTTCTTTCTTTCTAACCCCAAAAGCAAATCCAGATCATTAATACCAATCTGTGGCTGCAGGGATCCCTGCAAAAGAGCTGATATCGAGGGACATTTTGTGCCTTCAGCACTGCAGGAATGGGACTTTAATTCTTTTCATCTTCTCTGATATTAAAAAAAAAGTGAAAGTCAAGTAAAACAAAGGAGGGAAAAAAATCTTCCTGCCCTAAAGACAAAGGAACATTTTATGATCTCTCTGGATACGTCTGGAGTCATCAAAAGTGACATTTTCTGTCCTTGGGGACAAGTGGTTTATGTGGTGGAATAAAAAGTGGTACCAGCTGCTGCTTGGGACTGGTTTTGGAAGGTCCTCAGCTGGCCTGGGACAAACCCCCACATCTTTCCAGCCCACCTGGTCCAGTTTTGGCTTTGCCTTCCTCACCCATCCTGGTGTTCCAGGCCAGGTCGGACAGGGCCTGGAGCAACCTGGTCTAGTGGAAGGTGTCCCTGCCAGTGGCAGGGGGTGGGACTGGATGGGTTTTAAGGTCCCTTCCAGCTCAAACCACAATGATTTTTCAAAAGGCTTCTCATACTGGGATGGACTGGTTTGGTGGTGAGACAGAGGGACAACTCCAGGTTTATTAGCCCAGTTCATCTTCCTTTTGGAGCCAAAGACCTGCACCTCCCTTTCTGAAGCGAGCCAGCTGGTCTGGTTATCCCTAAACCCACAGGTCCTGTGCAGACCTGCTCTGTGGGATGCAGTTCAGCAGTGGAGAGGCACAATTCCCTTTGGTCTCTCTTTCAGGCCATTTTAGTGGCCTGAAATTCGGTGAGGAGGACCAAAAGCAGGGTCAGAATGGTTGTGGAGAGCATCACACCGTGTGCTCAGTCAGATGTGAGCTGTAGGAGGGATGGGCACCTCCTAAAACACCTCCTGGCCAGGTGGATCCCGGGTCACCACAGAGGACAGAGGTTCCTGGTTTGTCTCAGAGGGAAATTCCTGCCATGCTCGAATTAAGGTCAGGGGACAGAGCAGAACAAAGTCCCTGTTCGAGCCTGGCAGGGGACTCTGGAATCAGACCACGGGGGCTGCAGTCACGGAGCAGGACACAGTGTCCTGGTTCTCATGGTTCCTGTGGACCATCTCCCACACCACAAGAGCTGGAGGGGAACAGCTCTTGCGTGGCTTTGTTGTCAACCCATCCTCCTGCTGGGAAGATGCTCCTGTGGGATGCTGTGTGTGAACTGCTCCCCCTTGGCATGAGCTCTCTGGGGAGGGCAGGGTTCCAGTGTCCAAGGGGTCAGTGGGATCATGGGCCAAGGATCTCCAAGCAAGGACAAGGCTGTGGTGGGACAACCACATCAGGAGGTGCTGCTGGAGCTGGAGCAGGGCTGGCAGCACCAATAATCCAAACATCTCTCATCTACTCCAAAACCCCAGCGTGGGATGAGGACATCCCACAGGAGCATGGCAGCTCCTGAGGGCACCTTTCCCTGGGAGATGACAACCAAGCACAAAATCAGGTTATCCCTGTTTAAAATCGTTTTAACACCCCGTGGTTTCTGGCCTTTACCACAGCAATCCCGTGTTCCAGCTCCGGTCACTTTGTCCCTGTCATGATCAGTCACAGGAATCCAGGCCGTGCCTCCCATCACCTGCCCCACGGTGGGTCCCTGCCACCCAACAGCCTGGCACGTGTCTCTCCTGTCGCCTTCACCACCAGGAGCCACCCACAGCCGAGTTTTCCGCCCTGATGGAAGCAGCACTCGGCCCCGTGGGCTGGGATCCCTGCTCTCCGTGGGCGCCTGCTGAGAGGAAGGATGGGAACGTATGGAAAAGTTCAGCCAAGCTGCAGCTCGTGGCTGCAACCCTGAGAAACAAGGCTGAGCTGCAGCTCCAACACGTCCCACGCTCATTGTGGTGCCTCCACACGGGCGGATAAACCTCACACCCGTCCCCTCCCATCTGCACCCTGTGCTACCACGCGTTGTTTCCTTGCTGCCACTTCCATCAGGATTAACTCCTTCGGAGTGTGCTCTTCCAAGAGCAGCCACCTCCGAGCCACTCTCCACCCTTGAGCCGGCCTCGTCAGCCCCGCAGGGTCCTTCCAGGTGGCCCAGTCCAGCAGGGGATGTGCCCAAAATTCCCAAAATACAACATGGGCAGGTTTGGGGATGATCCTGGTTTGTCCCAGCACTGGAGTGGCAGCAGGACCAGGGGAGTGCCCATCCCCTGTGCTGGGCATGGCTGGGGCACCTTCAATCCTGGACAGCTCTGGGCCCCTCATGACAAAAAGGACACTGAGGAAGGGTCTGGAGCACCAGGAACAGCTGAGGGAGCTGGGGGGGCTCAGCCTGGAGAAAAGGAGGCTCAGGGGGGACCTTGTGGCTCTGCACAACTCCTTGACAGGGGCGGGGGAACTGGGTGGGGATCAGGCTCTGCTCCTAGGGAACAAGGGACAGGATGAGAGGAAACGGCCTCAAGTTGTGCCAGGGGACGTTTAGGTTGGATATTAGGGAAAATTTCTTCCTGGGAAGGGTTGTTCAGCCCTGGCACAGCTGCCCAGGGCAGTGGTGGAGTCCCCATCCCTGGAGGGATTGAAAAGCTGTGTGGATGTGGCACTTGGGGACATGGGTCAGTGGTGGCGTTGGCAGTGCTGGGTTAATGATTAGACTGGATGATCTTAGAGGGTTTTTCTAACCTTGATGATTTTATGATCTGGAGTCACGACCATTGGAATTATTAATGTTTTTCTGGCAGAGCCCGTGGGTCCAGGGCGATGCTCTGCAAGCATCTGGTGGCCCCAGGTGAGCTCTGCTGGGTCCAGACGACGTGGTGCCGATGTACCTGCCCAGGTTTGGGCTGAGCTCTACCCGGAGCATCTCCGACCTGCCCGTGCTCTGCCGAATCCCCCCCTGCCATCCCGGCTCCTCCAGGAGATGGCAGCAGCAGATCTCGCTTCCCCCCTCCCGCGCAGCATTTCTATGGCAACGGCAGCGAAGCATCCCCCAGAGCCTGGAGGGCGGACACAAGGTTAGGGCAAACCATCGCATCCCGGCAAACAGCCCACCTCCCGGGCTTCCCGGGGCTGGGGAAAGGTCGGAAAAAGCTGCCTGCTGCTGCTCCACTCCTGGACCAGCATCGCGGTGGCAGCGAGGTGACAACCGGAGTATTCCGGTTGAATTGGCCAAGGTGGATGAGTTTTACTTCTTTTAGCAGGACGGAAAAGCCCCTGGGAAAATGACACAGCTCCTGGATGTCCTGAAAATGGCAGCATTGACAGCAAAACCTTTGCAGCAGCATCATCAGAATGTGGCGGCCATCGGCCGGGAGCAGCCGGAGCGGGGAAGTATTTGTGAGCTTAGATCCTGCTGCTCCTAAGGAGTTGCTCCTAAGTGTTTGGAAAGCTGGCTGCTCCCTGCTTTCCAGCGTGCTCCCACACAAAGTAAGCTGCTTAGCACGTGTGGTATAATCCACGGCCGGGCTCGCGGCAGGAGCAGCGCTGGGAGCTCATTAGGATGCGCTAATGGCCCTGTTCACGGAGCCCGGCTCCTGCCGCAGGAGAAGCATCGCGGCTCTTCCCGGTTATTTGCATGGTGAGTTTTTCGCAATTAGGCACGACACGACATTGAGTTGCCGCTGGGGACGTGTCCCTCCATCTGTGGCTGGTGCCACTCGTGCCGGGGTGAATCCTGGGCAGGTCGTGAGCCCAGCTCTGGGACACAGCTCTGACCTGGCGCTGGAAGGCTACGAGGAAGGGGTTTTCCACAGAATCATGGAATTTGGGTTGGGAGGCACCTTAAAGTTCATCCAGTTCCACCCCCTGCCATGGGCAGGGACACCTCCCACTATCCCAGGTTGCTCCAAGCCCCGTCCAGCCTGGCCTTGGACACTTCCAGGGATGGGGCAGCCACAGCTTCTCTGGGCAACCTGTGCCAGGGCCTCCCCACCCTCACAGGGAAGAATTCCTTCCCAATATCCCATCTAACCCTACCCTCTGGCAGTGGGAAGCCATCCCCACTTTTGGCACAAAGGTGCTGTCATTCCTTGGAGTCAGGGCACAGCTCAAAATGCTGTTTAAGGAGGGCAAGGGCAGTGTTTGGAAAGGGGGTGGTTTCACGTTTTCAAGGCTGCCCTGTTATCTTAATACTTTACATTTGGCCACTCAATCTGAAATGTTTATCCCTGGAAGTGTCCAAGGCCAGGTTGGACGGGGCTTGGAGCAACCTGAGATAGTGGAAGGTGTCCCTGCCCATGGCAGGGGGTGGAATGAGATGAGCTTTACGGTCCCTTCCAACACAATCCATTCCGTGACTCTGCGATTCAAATCCTATTCCCCCCAGCGCTGGGAGGGGTAACCCAGCACCCCAGACTCGTCCTCCGTGTTGACTCACAAGCTGAGCCCTGGAGCTGGGTCATCCCTCTCCCCACAGAGAGCAGGACACTGGCCCTGTCCCAGGGCTGCTCTCCAGCTGCTGGATCTTTCCCTTTGGGACTCGGCTCCAGGGAGAGGTGCTGACTGTGCTGGTGTCACCCTGCTGGGACCTGACACAGCACAGCCACTGCCCTGCTGTTGTTCCAGCCCTGCCTCTGGCTGATGAACTGCTGTGGTTTCAAGTCCCAGCGATGGACTGACGCAGCAGATACGGCCCTGTAGAAAAACACACATCATCACCGGGCCATCAGGAGCCTCAGGAATCTGCCAGATGGCTCCTACTGTGGTGCAGCTTCAAGTTTCTTCTCTACAAGAACGACACACGTTTGACTTTGGAAGTTTCATTTTCAAGCACGGGTCACATCCTGACTCATTTCATTTTATAATTTGGACAGCTCTGATGGGCTGCAGCTTTTACCAGCTCAGCAGTGGATGAGGTGCACTGTCCCAGGCCATGCCCCCAAGGGATGGGGAGCCAGGAGTGGAGTAGGATGGCACAGGGACAGGACAGGCACTTCAGCTGTGGTGCCTGGCTCCACAGGACCTGATGAAGGAGAGTGGGAAAGGCACAGGTCAGCTCTCCTGGCCTGTTTGGTCGTTCTCCAGAGACGCTGCGTGTCTTTGTCTTCTTTTTCCCTTTGCTAATTTTCCCTGCTGTCATTATTTGCATGACTGGCAGAAAGGATTCACACTGAGCTAGCAGAAGTTTATTCACATGCACACTCATCCCAGAGAGCTGCCACTCACCAGCATGCCGAGGTATTTTGGGTAAATTTAAATGGAATAGAATAAAGATCGAATGCAAAGCAAACTGCTTGTGCAGACAGCAGAAAGCACCAGTGATGTTTGCAAAGGACCTTGGTATCCTCTGCTAGAAGGTTGATTACACCAGGAAAATAGTCCAGCCTGCTGTCCAGAGCAGCCTGACCTTCATTTCCAATCTATGAGGAGCTTCACAAACACCCAGGTCAGCCCAGCTACTTATCCTGTTCCTAAAAGCCACCCAAGGAATAAGCCCAGCCTTTAGGGCCTGAGAGAACCTTGGCCATTGGAAGTGACCTGACACATTCCCTTAACCTGTGGGGCTCCCCTTTGTGTGGAAGAAAAGGCAAAATTTCAACACAAAAGCACACCCCTAAAAATCTCATGGAGCTCTGTAGTGAGGATGCGATGGGTCACTCCATGTTTCACATCAGTTGCAAGGACCAAGGGCTCCCTGCCTTGTTAGACCACAGGGACTGGTCTTCACCACCAACTCCACTTTTTCAACTTTTTCCCAAGCCCAAACCCCTGTGTCTACTCCAGACAATAATCCTGGACAGAAGCATGGCAGAGAGACCTTCTCCAGAGGGCTTGACTCCTGCCAGGAGTCCTGCTCTCCCAAACAACAGAGCTTAACAGGGAACATAAAATCTTGAGTTTGATGGTGCCTGTTCCAAGCAAAGGCCAGGAAAAGGGAGAAAAAGGAGTGTTAATCCTCTGCAATACTTAACAAGGGCTGTCAGGAACCACATCCCTCCTCTCCCTCTCTGGATATTGAAGTTGGCATGTTCCTAAGATGCCCATACTATGAGGAAAAAACTACACTGAGTGGAGTGGTTGCAGCTGGGCTCCCACAGCTCCTTCCCTGCTTTAAATAGAGGTGTATTTTTTAACATGCAAAGGGCAGGGATCCATCAGGATGGGAATGACCTGTGCCACCACAGAGTCTAAGAGAGCCTTCCATGTCTGTGCAAGCAGGTCACAACAGGACTCTGGCAGGGCAGATCCAAGGGGAAAGAGGAAGACCTCAGGTACGTTCAAAACGAAGGCTTTGCTGGAGGTTGAAATGTCTCTGCTTCACTCTCCACCTTCTCCACCTTCCTGAGGGTTTGGCAGCAGCAGCAGGAAAACATTTTGGCCCAGGCTCAGGCAGGCCAGTAAGATCCACAGTGTGGATTAACGAGCTGGAGCCGGCACTGGGATGGAGAGGGAAGGACACGGAAGGCCGTGTGGTCCCAGCAGGTCCCAGTAGGCCACGGGGTCTTCCCAGTGGGAAGGACACCCAGCAGCACATCCCCCTTGCCCATCCAGCCTGTCCTCCTGGCCCCATGGCTGCTGTCCCTGTCACCCCACGTCCTGGGGCTCGCAGAGGCGTGAGCTCATTTGCTGAGTTGAGCCAAACCCAACACGCTGGGTGAGGCCATGCCCAGCTCCATCTGGCGTTTGCCAGAGGAGATTTCCAGCCCCGGAGCTGCTAAATACAAATCCCTGGCAGTGCAGCATCCCCATCCTCTGGTCCCTTCCCCAGGAGGCATCCCCACCTGCATCCCTCCATCGGTGACACCTGAACACGTTGTCATGGAAACCGGTGGTCTGCTTGTCTCCCTGTGTCCTGCCTGATGCTCTGCTCCCCCCCAGCACCGGATATTCGCTGTCCGAGGCGCTCGGAGCAGAGGTTTCCCTGCACGCCTGGCACTGGAGCAGCCCCTGTGGCTGGGAATGTGCTCCCAGCTGGAATCGATGGGGAGGGAGGGCAGGCTGGGGTCATGGTGAACCCCACGAGTACTTCCCCAGCTGCAGGTGCTGTCAGCCGAGCTGGAGGCAGCGATTCCCGTCTCTCCCGAATCCAGGCTTGTTCACATCCGCACGTCCCGGATGCTGGTGGGGATATGAGTGAGCAGAGCCAGCTGCAACGCTGGCCAAATAGTGCAGGGAAGCCTTTCATGTTAAAAAAATCAACTAAAAACCCCCAGGATTCACCCCCTCTGGCCACCCCCAATATCAGAACAGTTACGGGTGTTTTTAATAAAGCTGCAGAGGGCGTTGACTCCAATCAATTTCAGGGTGGGATTGATGCTGTTGGACAAACCCCCATAGAATCATGGAATCATAGGATCATGGAGTGGTTTGGGTTGGAAGGAACCTTAAAGACCATCCAGTTTCACCCCCTACCATGGGCAGGGACACCTTCCACCATCCCAGGTTGCTCCAAGCCCCGTCCAACCTGGCCTTGGACACTTCCAGGGATGGGGCAGCAACACCTTCTCTGGGCAACCTGTGCCAGGGCCTCCCCACCCTCACATTTCTTCCCAATATCCCATCTAACCCTGCCCCCTGGCAGTGGGAAGCTATTCCATTAGCCCCACACTTCTTTTATGACAAAAGTTTGGGGTTTCATTCTGAATTGGTTTTTTGGGAAACCTTGTCCTGCGATGACCATAACTGGGAAGATGAGGCCAAGGCCTGTTGGAAGACAGGGGTCACTCAGCACCTCAGCTTTTACCCATCACCCCTAAGCAAGACCCCAGGGAAAAGCTGTGCTCAGGGCACCCAACCCCAGCAATGCCATGGAAAGCAAAACCTGGTTTCCTTAGGGAAATGGGGCAAAAATAACCAAAAACCAAACAGTGTCTGCCTTCAGCCAGCTGAACACCCTAAAAACCATCACTCTGGTTTGTGGGGACGAACCAGGGTCCAGCAACATTCAGGGCATGACAAAAATGAGCTCCTTGAACCCTTTCTGGCTGCAGTGGGATGGGATGGGATGG
>WBMZ01014034.1:40434-72383 GCA_013400975.1 Atrichornis clamosus | reverse complement strand
AGGTCTAGCAAAACCACAGCAAGAAGGTTAAAACTTCAAATACTAATGCAGAAAAACCTTACTTATATATAATGTATGTTCATTATTGCTTAGACTTCCCTAAAACTATCGTGATTTGTTTCTAAGAGAATCCACACAGAGGTGATTTAAAAACTGAATTTGCTGGAAAACAGAATTCAAAGTTATAATTCCCTTGTTAGACCTCTTATCCTGTAAGTTTATACCAGACATCAGTTGTTCAATGGACTGTAGTTATTGCAAAAAGGGCCTGAATTTTGTTCAGCAATCTAAGTTACTTTAAATTCAAATGGACCAAGCTAAAAAGTGAAGATCAGCTTTCAGAAATGAACAATGATTTAGGGCAATCAATTAAAAACCCCTTCAAGTGCCTTGTGTTTAAGAGGAAAAAGGATCAGAATCTTCTGAAAAGCGAACAACACACAAATGTAATGGGCAACTGTGACCCAGCCTCTGTAATCACACTGGGGCAGATGGTTAGTGCCATCCCTCTTCACTTAAGAGCTTTTTGAAGATCTTTAAGTTGTGTCACTTAACACTTGCCAGCTATGGCTTGCTCTTCTTCTCCTCATTTCAGAGAAAAGACAGATTATTGCCATTCTTTTGTCATGGTTAAATAATAAATGTACTGGGCTCCCTATTCATGTCACAGTCTCAGTAACAGCCTTTGTATTATTTCTTCTTCTGGCAACATATGCAACAGAGAAGTATTATTGTAATGTAGATTAAAAACTGGTTTCATTTAAACTGAAATCCCTTTGCATATAATCAGTCCCAATCAATAATCCTTCTGGAGGTTTAAAAGCAGATTTCTGTTCAGATTACAGTTTTAGAGAAAAACTCATGAAAGTTTTCATGATATTGAAACTAGTTCAAACTTCAATGAAAACTTGCTTTCTTTTTTGACAAAATCAATTCACTGCAAACAACATGTAACACATATGTGGAGTCTATTTGTATACCATTTCCTTAGTTTTATCAGGCTTCCACATATTCAGAAGAAAAGGAGGAAATTGTAAAGTATAAGACACTTCAAGTTTTGGGTGGTTGATTTTCTTTCTTCTCTTTTTCTTAGGTTCATAAAAAGAGTCTTTATAAATAGGCAAAGGGCAGAATGAATGTAACTAGATATGCTAATTGCATTGCTGGTTTCGCTGCAAATCACAAGGGAACAAAGCAAAGATAAAAATGGCATAAAAGAATGGGACGAGGAAAAGAGACAGAGAAGGGAAACTACTACGACAGCCTGAAAGAGCTGCTGTAGCAGAAGGAGACAATTCACTGAAAAGTTGATGCTGAAAAGAAACAGAAATGAGTGGGCTGAATTGATGGGTGTCCTTTCTACATTTAACAATGCAGAGTCCAGCAGAAGCAAATTAAGTGCAGATAGTAATGTCAGAGCCATGCATAGAAAATAATGTTTCGAATGCACAGTTGTGTTCTGTAGGTTCACAATCCTCTTTTCTTCCTCCACTTTCAGCTTTCATTCCCCCTTTATTATTTGATTGGTTTGGTTCTTAAATTGGCATGAATGTGGAAGTGAGGCTAGTAGAAAGTTAATTTTATTTGAAGTGTTTATAATATACAAGATTTCTGGAAATAATTGATATTTTCAGTTAGGATTTAGTCCTTTCTATTTAACCCCATCCTACTGCTGTAGGTTGGCTGGCAGCAGACTGCTAGATAAGTAGGATCTTGGGCATCTAATTTGGATGCTCAAGTTTAAGCAACAAGAAATTTCTTTGCAAACCTCCAAAGAGACCTGTTTTTCTCTAGACTTCCAAAATGAAAGACTGTGGGAAACCACATAGACAAGTCTAGCAGTATGAGTGTTGGCTGTATGTTGGCTGGTATTCTGCCACGTTGTACTGAGAAATCAGCATGCAAAGAATGAACAGTCATTTCACATGTTCTAAAACATGCAGCAACCTGTATAAACTTTGTATTTGATTACATGATCTCTTCAAGAAAAATATCATTCAGCTCAAGAAACAACTGTGAAAAAACAGGATTTTGGCAGCACAGTTCTGGTTTGTTTCATCAGACAATATGCAGATATAATTTATAATAAATTGATGCACATTGCATTTGCAGCATCTTTCTAGGGCTTTAGGAATTTCAGGGCACAATAAACACAGGCCATCAAAACCCCCTAAGGCTAAATGTATGGATCAGATGTTCCTAAACTCTCTGCCAATAGGATCACTATTGTTAAAAAAGTTTTAAGGAATTAATGTAGTTGCTCAGATTCTCACAAGGAAACGACAAAGGCTCATTACTAGTTGATGGGAGATTAATGTTGTGGAAAAAGGAGAGACTTCATGGAATTATTTATTAGCTTACATGAGACATCTCTGAGATGGAATGAGAATACAAAAGGGGTTAAAGGCTGCTGCAAAGACTCCTACTGAGATAACTTGTTATACAAAAGGGTAAGTGCTAAAAAGCTTTCAAGCACTACCTCACCTGACAAGGTAGGAAAAGTAGGTATTATCTGAAAGGCAGACCATACTTTTCAGAAGTAAGGAGGATGATTCTCTTTTGGCTTGCAAATGTCTGCCTATCAGACAGGAGGAGATTTAAATGGGAGTGTTCATCTGTCTGCTGCTGAGACAGACTTACTGGAACAATTTTAACAGAGAGCAAAAAAATTCTGTGAAAAGGATAGATAAAACAGCATGAGTTCATCTTTTTATCCATTACAGAAGATCTCACATCCTTGTCCCTCCTTCTCCTCCCAACAAAAAAAAAAATTAAAAAAAATCTGAGAATAATTCATTATCATCATCATCATCACTAGGAGCAGCTGGATTCATGCTAGTTTTAAAACAAGTGTCCTTATTAAACTTGCTTTATTAAACCCATGGGATTAGAGCCTTTAATTCCTTAACTTTAATTTCAGACCAGCAGCTCACAGGAACAGGTGGGAACAAGGCTGTGGGTTTAAAGTCCTCTGTTTGGAGCTTTACAGTAAAGAAAGAAAAGCAGCCCCTTGGGATAAACTTAAGGGTTTATGAAGTCACACATTATACATTGGGTTTTCTGGTGTCCTGTTTCCATGCCAAGCTCTGGAAATTTGCTACTGTACTAAGAGTTTGGGTTACTCCAGGAGGTATTAATTACAACATAAGAAATTTCAAAAGGTAAGGGAGCAGCCTCAGCACATGGGACAAGTGTGAAAGCCATGGGTGCACGACTTGCCCTCGATGGTGTTAGACCTGAAAGTTCTCTGCTTAGCTAATAATATTTTAGGGGTGGTTGAGGTTAGCAAGAACTGGACACAGTACTTTAGCTGTTGCCTCACCAGTGCTAAGTGGAGATGAAGGATCACCTCTCTCAACCCTTTGCTGTGAGGGTGCTGTGCTAGATCATGGTCATCTTACTGTCCATCAAGGCTTTGCTCACCAAGCTGCTTTCCAGCCAGTCACCCCCCAGCATATACTGGTGCATGGGCTTAACCCTTCTGAGATGCAGAGCTTTGCATTATCCCATGCTGAACATTGCAAGATTCCTCTCTGCCCATTTCTCCAGTCTGCCGAGGTCTCTCTGAAGGTGGCACAACCATCTGGGGAATCACCCAGTCCCCTCAGCTCAGGTTATCCACAAACTGGTAAGGGTACTTTCCATCTGCCTGCATTTTCCCAGTAAGGTTATGAGAGATGAACTCCATTCTATGTGTGCACTTATCTACAATATCCACCTTAATGCGACCCCTCTGAAATGAATACAGATCTATAGCTTGTTACAGTGTAATTAATAAAATAAGAGCAACTATGTTCAATATAATGAAACCCACCATCAGAACAGAGGAGTGACAAACATCAAGAAAAGGAGAGAAAGAAAAAAAATCAGAGAAAGATATCTGAGGCCTTGTCTATAAGAAATTCAGGAAATCAAAAACCTTCATAAAAAGATTGAAGCTAAAATTGATTTGCTAAATCTCACAAACCTTGTGTAGACACATTTTTTCAAAGTTGAAGTGGTTAAATTTGACTTAGCTGAATTCATTTATAGTGTGCATTAAATTAAACAAAATTAAGGTCTTCTTTACTTCTAACAAGGCTGTCAACACAGGGATTTAATGCAGCTGAAGTGTGAACTTTAACATTTAATTTGGATTGACTTTCCTAAGTGTCCCAATGCAGAAGAGTCCTATTAGCTTTCACAGTGGCAAAAATTAAAAACAGAAAGCAGGCAATGGATGCTAGCCAGGTAATGGTAAAAAGTAATTAAATGAAGACAAAGAATCTTTCCAGAAGGAATTATGAGAAGCCACAGATTCTGGCCAAGAGGTGATCAAAACCGTTTACCAGCATGCAGAAAAAGAGCCAGGAACAGATGAAGACTAATCATAAAACAGATCAAATACTGTCAGTTAGAGACTGGCATTGCAGAAGATCTGAAGCACATGAAAAGATACAGAATTACTGTTTTTAAATGACCAGATGGAACTGGCAAAAAGGCAGAGAAAAAAGCAGCTAGACCATTACAAATAGTCACAGAAATGGAAGTTTTTAAAACCAGAAGATTCTCTTAACTTTAAAAAAGAAATTATGAGCCTCTAGAGATGCAGAAGTGCCAATATTGGAAGCTGGAAGACCAATTACCTTGTAGAAGGGAAAGAAATTTTGGTTATAAGTAATAAATTACTATAAGGAGTTTCACCTATATTTCAGGGCACAATGAAAAGACAGTGGGACTCATATTGTACCTGCTCAGGTAATACAGCTGAGTACCTGTAAGAGAAATGGTGACTGATCCGTTTAGTGCTAGTTACCTATTTCTAACAAGCAATACATTGTTGTGATTTACAAAAGTTCCAAAATAAAGGAAACCCGTAACCAACCTGATCATACAGTACCAGAGGTGTATGCTTTGGCTTCTAGAATGGTTCTCTGCACCTGTACAGAAAGATTCTTCACAAAAAGTTACATCTTTGCCTGTTCTCCAGAAGGGTCACAGTGACTGAAAAGTGAAGCTACAGCTCCACTGATGAGCTTTACTATCATTTCATGCTGTCTGTTTTGGCAAATGACACAGGGAAAGATGGACTAGGCAGCTAACACATTGAGTTTCTATGACGCGCATCACATCATTCTTCTGTATACCAAGGACCTCTGAAAATGCTCTTTTTTCAACCTTAGAAGCCAAACAGGACATCTGCTTTTATCTTACTCTCCTAGGTGAAATACTTTTTTGAAAACAATAACCATCTGATCCTTTTTTTCCTCAAAAATCTCTGAAGCCATAACAGCAGTGAATCAAGCAGGGCTAAATCAAGTAGATAAACAGGTTTCCAATGAGCGCCTGCCTCCTTCTCCTTGCCTTACTTGCTCAGGGCCAAACAAGAGAAGAACCAAGGCAAGCTCAGCCTGGAGACTCCTTGGTACCAGAGCACAGCAAGCTATACAAAAATATCAGACTTTAGTGAAATGGCAGTGGAGCCTACACTGGTAAATTGAACAGTGGAAAAGACCAAATCTGAAGAAAATTAGCTTAAATGAGTTCTTAGTGTTTGGGTTAAAATTACCCCAGAAGAGTGCAGCACAGACAGAATCTGAGAAAAGCTGAATTTGACCTCTCTGTCCAAGACAGTTTTGCCTACATTTTCAGTTTAGCTGAGAGGATGGTTTACCATTTATGAGGCATAGGCTTCATGTAAATATATTTTCTATGCTCATCCCTATAGTGCCAGAAGAAATGAATTTGTAACCAAATTTATGCCAATACCTGCTCTTAGAGACCTCATCTGTTACCTTGCTAAAATTTCACACTTCAAAGTAGGGGCTAAATCTAACCATATGTGATGTAGCCTTGCCTAAATTAATTTACAGCAAAAAGACTTATTTATTTCCTGCCCTTGGTATAATCTGATTGGCTTTTGTGACAGCTGTAAAAGAAAAGCTGCTAAGAGAGACAATCACATCCAACAAAGAACATGCTAATGAAATCAGGCTTTCTAAAGGGAAGTGATTTTGACAGATTAGAAATTATAGCTTTGTATGGATACTACCCAAGTTGTCAGCCCCTCTTCCCACAGTAGCAGCAGGCTCTGTTCAATTTGAGGAACACTCTGTCTGCTCATCATGTTATATAAAATCAAACTCTCGCCATATCTGGGTGATTTCCTACAGTGAAAAACTCAGAAACAGAAGGTAAAAATTTCCCATTTGGCATCTTAATCTTCTATTAATGATGCAACCTGTACTGTACCATCTGAAAAACATGAATCAACACTGAGCCCACCCTTCCACAAATAGAACTCTCTACCCTATAATGTGGTGATCTTTCTCTTTCTAATTGCATCTTACAGATTTTTAAAAGGCACTTTAGTCCTTAAGTGTAAAATTTGCATTCAAACTACTGTACAAAGAAACACTAACAATGATTTTGAAGCAATTCCTGCTAAAAAAGAGCACAGACTTCTGATCACACACCATCAGAGAAGATGGAAGTGTACATGGAGCATTTTTCTTATCTCATTAGCAACCATTACAAACCCTCAGGGGGAACATAATGACCAGTGGAAAAAGGGCAGAGCAGACTTCAGTGAACAAAACAGATGTTTAGTGCATATAGATATTATCCAACACCAGCATCAAACTAGTGAATTTGGCCATTTAGGGCATCTCCTAGGAAACCATCCGATAACATTAAAAGATATTGACTAACATAAAAAGAGCTGCAGGGGAAACGGTGCATATTTGATAGAAATGGAATGTGCTTCTAAATGCAACATTTCTAATTTCTGCTGAGGGAAAGAAAGAAAAGAATCTGTTTTTCTAGAAACATGTTGTGATTTTGCTCTTAAAATTTTAAGATCTTACAGTTCTTAAAGGTCTTACAGGTCTTAAAAATTTGCTGTACATTACTGTAGCTTGACATTGCAGTCTTTAATGCAGTGCAGAAGCAAATCACAAAGTGAGAGAACATAAAAAATATATCTTAAATATGTTGCAACCTGTACAGCACATAACATTGTTTTGTTGTTCTTGTTATTATCTTCTTTTCCCTGCCAGTTCTTTCTGGCTGAAATTTTCCACGTAGTCTGAGAGCTATAAAACTGGCAAAAGTATTGGGCACTTCATTTCCTTTATGGTCCTTTGAGGAAAACTTCTGCACATTACGCCAAAAAACCCCACTGTAATTGACCTGAAGCAACTGGCAGTGTGTCCATCACACCATGTGAACTACTCTTGGTCATAACTGCAGCTTTTCACCTCTGTGTTTTGTCCAGGAAGAGAAGGCATTTGATTCATGACATTTTCCTTTTCTCCATCTGATTTTGTGTCTGATCAACAATGTTTATTGCCTGGTAGTTTCGTTTTAGAGTGCTAAGGACACCTTTCCACTGTGATTACTGTTTTGCCCTCTCTGCAGTCAGTGAGTAGAAAGGTTAGCTCCAAATTTTGCTAATGAGAACTTTGCTGATCTGTTCAAGTTGGCTGATACGCCTTTTGGGCATGACCAATCAGAGCATAAAGTGTCAGGAGATTTGCTGTCTCTCTACAGCCCTGGCAAATGTCTTCCTGCAGTCTACCAGAGCATTAATTCTCTGCCCAGTTCTCTGTATCTATGACAAGGGATAGTGGCACATACTCACCTCTAGACAAATCACAAACTGTCCATGCATGTTGTGTTCCTTCTTCAGTTTGGTACATTTGCTTAATATGTTCAGGTCAAGCTGTATCACCAGTTTAGCTGAATTTATAAAATAAGGAGAAAGGCCATAATTTAAATGCAGGGACATAGTATGAAGAAGGAAAACACTTCGTGATATTTTATTTTTTTCTGAATTGAGAATAATATAATATACACAGGGTTCTCTACAGTACAGCTGCATTGGATCAATAACGGCAGTTTTAAAGGCAAGCAACCCAGCCCCTGCATGCCATCGTGTTAAGCTTTGTAGAGAGCTGGGCAGAACTGAGGAGCAAAAAAGCATCCATTGCTGGAAAAATCTACCCTCTTAATTCTATAAACTGTATAGCTGCCCCAGCATTCCTTATCTCCCATATAATATTCCTGCATATAGCCTGTGTTTTCCAGGGAGGCTGTGCCCATTAGTGTGCAGAGCACCAGCACAGCACCAACACATCGCTTAGGTGTCCCTATTTTGGGAGGTGATTGTCATCTGGTTAACTCAAGGATCAGAGATTTATGAAAGGACAAAGATCTGCCATCTTCTAATTTGACCCAAGAGACTGTTATATAACAGACAAGCTATCAAAAAACCTCTGTGAAACATAAACCTTGCTGAACTTCTTTTGATGTTTGTATTTTATTTTCCAGATGGAGTACTGCCAAATAACAGGTGCATAGACAGTTAAGATCATTTACAGAACTGCAAAGTTTGATTGATCAGCTTAGATGTCAGCAATTTTGTAATTTGCTTGGGCACCAAGGGAGAAGAGCAGGTTGGGAAATGCAAAGGGGAAAAAAAATTGTGTATTCTGATTGTGTCCTTCACACAAAATTACAAGCATTTTCTACAACAAAGTAATTCACTTCGTCCAATAGACTGCCCGCAAGTTCAGGGCAATAAAAATGAAGAGCATCTTTAGCTGGCAATTTAAGCTCAAATCATTTTTGACTGGCAAGGTGTGGTATCATTCAGAAGAATTGATGCTATAGTAGTAGCTTCAAATTACGGGGTTATAGTGTGTCTACTCAACATACAGCTCTTATCAGTGGAGGTAAGGGGAGGGATAGGAAAGAAATGGATAGCAATAAATGCTTTCTGTAAGCTCTATAGTTAATTAAGGATAAGAATTTGTATACATATTTACATTTGAGAATAACGCAGAATAAAAATTGAAATGGAAAATTTTGACTGACACTGAACACATGTTGAAATTCTCTTTTCAAGAACCATTTTCTTGTTCAATCCCCTGCATGATTTTTTTGAGATAGGTCTGGGGGAAAAAATGCATCTCCCTTTCAGCAAAGGAGATTTTAAACAATGTCATTTTCTAAAAATGCTAGTTTACTGAAATTACATGTTTCTGTTATGCCAACCCATTCCACCCCCTACCCAATATAATTCAAGGCAGGTTGTTGTGTCAGCAGTTGTCAGTCTTTGTTAGCAAGTGCCAGGACTGAGATCACCACTAATGTCCTTCTCTAGCTGATGGGTATAAAGAGCATTAAAAGTAGAGACTAAAGCTCAGTATTTTTGAAATGAAAAAGTAAAACACCTTCCTAGGTTTTCCTTGAGCAGCAGAACTGTTAGCACATTTTGTAATGAGCTTCTCACTCCAACAGAGCTAAATAATAGTTCAATAACTGTAACCTAGAAATCCATCCAATTGTAAGAGTTAATTAAACATTACAATAAATCAAGCAAAAAAAAGAATTGCATTGAAAAATCCCAAGTAGCTTAAACAGAAATGGTTCACTAATACTAGAATATACATCTAGCAAACATATGATATTAGAAATCTCTGTATCAAGATGGATGAGTTAAATGTTAGACCTAAGTGCTAATCAGACCGCGGTTAGTCCACCCAGAAACTACCTTTTATCATTTGCAGCAAAAGGCTTGTGGACTAAAATCATTGAATATACAGCCTCTGAAATTAATGCTTCACATCACAAAACCTGGTCTTAGCTGATAACCTTTACTCACTGGGACACCCATATCAACACAAACGCACCCAGTGATCCCTATTGGATCAGCAGAAACACCAGAATGATACACACGGGAATATATTTTGTGTTATATCCTGAGAACACTGATATTCACTTTTTCTCAGTTACTATTGGAATGATTGTATTGCTTCTCCAGGTGATGTTCCCTTATATCAGAAAGAAGAAAAATTTCACAATGACCACTTCAAGATTCAACATCAAAACTATCAACCTCTTCCCCTTACCTGAGTATCTTTAAAAGGGATACACGTAGACATAGATTAATTAGCTTAATGCTTTCATAATATCACAAGTGGTTTTTGCTTAGTTCTTCCTTTGTGCATTTTTTAATTACATATTTTCTATTCAGAAAATGCATTTCTTTAGTATTAATCTTCTTGCATCTGTGCAATATATGGAGGTGGAAGTACTCCTCACCAGAAATCCTAATCAGGTTTAATAGTTTAATGCTTCACAGTAGCAAGGTGGTGTTAAAGCAATTGACCCTTCAGATCAGCTGATTCCATGGAAATTAGAACAGCACTTCTTTACTCCTACCCCCTCCCACACGTCTCATCTAAGCATAGCCACCTCAAAAGTAGGCATTGATTCTGGAGTGTTGGGACCCCTCTAGAGTGAGTAGCAAGAAATAGGCACAATTTATCTTACAGTACTTATCTCAGGATAGGGTCGATTGCCCTCTGCACTGCCTACATGTCTCCATTGACTTTACAGAAAGCTTAGAAGAATTCACTTAGAGAAGACATCTAACTTTTAGATGGATACAGTTAATCGAGGTGAATCCTTGCTGGATGTCAATATATGATTGCTACAATGCTGGCTGTCTTATCCTAAATGCCACCTCCATCTTCATTGTCATAGACTGTAAAGTGCAGATCAAAAGATACAGCAGATTTGGATGAGTTTCCTTTGTAATGGGGATTTGCCTGAGAGATACTATGATTACTGTATCTATACAAGTAGTGTTAAAGATACACTTGTGCACTATTAACAGGAGATTTACTCAGAGTGTCTTCTTAAAATACATCTATTCACTGTTCAGCATTATCCTCACTATGTTCCAGAGCTTGGCATTTTTATTGTATTAATGTTTTTATTTTATCTGTTATATTTCTTCCCATAAACAAACTACCAGCCAAATGCTTTCTGGCTGACTGCACCGGAGCTGGGCTATGTCTGGCTTTTAATCACAGTTTCACCATCTCCCTGAAAACATCCTTGGTCTTCTGGGTAACACAAGCCCTGTGGCAGGCTAACCTATGCTGAGAAAAGGTCGGCTGACTGTCGGAGCAAAGCACGAGGAAAGCAAAGCCCGCTGCTCAGCTGAGAGCTGAGAAGCTGCCAGGAGGCTGCGCAGCTCATGCAAAGGAGCTCCCTGCCCTCCACGCTACACCGAGCTGAGGTCTCGGGATTCTTAAACCTTCAGGTTTCCAGACACTGTCCTCACTTTGAATAGCAAACAGGAATCAATTTAGCTGTCAGCTGGAGAAAATACTCAATGTGTGGGACAAATGGGGATTCGCTTTGGGGCCCAGGGGTGGGAGGCGGCTGCCTGAGTCAACTTCAGAAGACAACTGCATAAATAATGCCAAGCTTTTTTTCTGCTACCATATTTCTGGGTTTCCCAGGGAAGTCATCAAGCTGAGTTTGACATCAATCACAAGGCTGGGCCAGCATTACCAGGGTGTGAAAAACTGAGAGACAAAACACCTAAAGAGGATAAGGGGATCTAGATGATCTTTATGGGCAGATAATGGTAGGACAAGGGGGAACAGTCTTAAACTAAAAGAGAAGAGATTTAGATAAGATACTAGGGAGAAATTCTGTACTGTGAGTGTGGTGAGGCACTGGAACAAGTTGCCCAGAGTGGTTGTTGCCCTGGAAGTGTTCAAGGTCAGGTTGGATGGGGTTTTGAGGAACCTGGTCAAGTGGAAGGTCCCCTGGCTGATGAAGGGGGTTCAAATTAGATTATTTTTAATGTCTCTTCCAACTGAAACCGTTCTATGATTCTATGTTTGTGTGATTATTCACAGAACTGCAAGATTCTGCCAAGGCAGAATCTTGTTCTGCTCTGCAGCAACCTAGGCTCCATGAACCAGCTCTGGCTACAGTAAATCCCCTCAGCTCCAGCAAGACTTTTGCAAGAGCCAAGCCCCAGCAGTACAACAGGGATAAAGAAACTGTCAGAATACTGTGTTGATGGCCAACACTTTATCCTCTGACACAATACAGTTGTAAGTTATACAGGAATTTCACAGTGTGTAATAGCAATATGCACAAGGTAAAAACTCTAAGTCATTAGCAGTATAATTTATCAGCTAAGTTGTGCCAATGCCTATCAATCAGGCTCTAAGGTTGGTTCCAGAGAGGTTTTTGATCTTCCTCACATTGCTTTGCTTTTCTTCTTCCACAGCAGCATTAGCAGGCGACAATTACATTATATATCTACTCAGTGCTCTGGTGAGAGACCATTATGTTCACAGATCATTACTGACATCCTGACATTTGTCATCTCCTTTCATAGCAGTTAAATCTTGCTTTATCTGTAAATGTCACCACGTCATTTATTCATGAAAAGGGGTCACATTCCCAAAATAGTACACCCAGCTTTTGAAAGGGAAGTTGGTTTTATGCACTGTGGTAATCCTTGGACAAACTTCACTGCTGCTAAGTACTGACATTTTTCCCCATGCAGTTGTTTACATCCCCACATACAGATTTCAGTTTTGGTTTTTTGAAAGCAAGACCCCAACGGAAAGACAAATGATCTGGATAAGAAAAATAAGTGTTTATTTTTTCAGCTTCCTACACTTAATCCACATGGATTTATCAACACTGAATTTACTGTTGTGAAGTATAATTTTAATTCAACATCAGACTGGCTGAGAACCCACCGGCTGTCTATTTTTACAAAGGCTTTGGCAGGTAGTTCTCAGCTGGACTGTATTTCAATCTCACAAAAAAATAGTTTAAATAATCCTTAATAATAATACTTTCTTTTTCCATCTTCAAAGGTCTTGAAAGTTTAATTAATAAAAGTCTAGGCCTACCCTGTGAGATACATGGATATTCTTTTCTAAAAAGTAGAGAAAAGAAATAGAAGCTAATGCAAGCAGGATGCCTAAAGGACTTGTACTCTGATCTTGGAAGAAATTAATCAAACCCATGTGTCAAGTCTGAATTTAGGAGGGCTGAGGCTCCCTCTTAGGTCATTTGTACATGAACAGGCATCCTTCCTCCTGTAGATTTCCTTTATCACCACACTTCTTTTTTGTACCTGTTCATACTTTAGGATTTCAGTGGATGCCTTGAGGTGATTGTGTTTTCTTGATACTTACAGATTTCTCTTTGAAGTTCTTGTTCCATTTTCCCTCACACCCATTTTAACAGCTGGGTGTGTCCCCTAGCTATCATTGTAGCCCTTGCTTATTCAGGCTATCATTGTAGCACTTGCTTTATTTCTGGAAAAAAATTGGCTGTGGACAAATTTTAAGGCCAGATTCTAAGATAGCATGAATTATCTTAACAGTTGGGATCCATATGTATATTTATATATGTATATACATATTTATATATGTATATACATATAGCTTATCTAGTGATCTGCCATCTTGAGGTTTCCTATAGTGATAAAAACATAGCAGCTCACTTCTCTAGAGTAATTTCCAAATCATTTTACAAGCTGTATGAAGTATATGCAGCAATTACTTTTCACACCATTCACAGCAGCTGCTTTATGAGCTCAGCAACGCTCCACAATAGCTGAAGGTAGAAAATAATAAAAACAGAGGCCTGAGTTTACCAGGGGGCTAAAAGGGCTGCAGCTCCTCCATTAACGTTGCCCCCTGAAGCATATAATCAACAGCTGGATCTATTTCTGAAACTGTCACTTCCCTTTGAAAATCAAGAGAATAATTTAAGTAAACTGAGCAGTGTCACAGAAACACAGAATTATTCAGGTTGGGAGGAACCTCTGGAGGTCATCTTTGCTGAAGGCAAAGCCACATCAGATCTGACTGCAACTTTGTCCAGTTGAGTTTTTAATATCTCTAGAGAGTATCAACAACCTCTTTTCCAGGCTTTGACAGCCCCCCTGGTAAAAAACAAAAAGAAAAACAAAACCCCCACATTCCTGATATTTAATCTGAAGTCCTGTATTCCAGCTTTTGGACTTCTCCGTATTGCCATGCATCTCTGAAGATGCTGCAGAGCCTTCTCCTCTGAGCACACACACCTCCCTTGGACACCCCTCATATTCCAGGTTTCTGGCTGACAGTGTCCTACACTGGACTTGCTCCAGTTTGTCCCTGTCATTGTTTTACTGGGCTGCTCCAAAGAGCACGTGTGTGGATGCTGTCTGCATTGCCATCTCACACGTGTTAAAGCTGGGGGAGAATCGTTTCTCCAACTGCAAGGCATCACTGCTGAGGTGACACCCTGGTTCTCCAGGTGCCACTGGCAAAACCTGCTGCATACTTCCTCCAGCAAGTAATTCAGGTTGCCATAGTTTCTGCTTCAAGTTTCAAAAGTCTCTTTTTCTGCCAAGTTGCCTGCCACTTCCCTCCCCTCCCCCAGCATGTCTTTACAACTTCCAGTTATGTGATTTTTGAGACCAGCTGGAACGTAAATGCTCAGAGCTCAAGAACAAATAAAATGGTTGCTTTCAAAAAGTTAACAGATGAAATTCTCCTTTGTGCAAGCTATCTGTTGAAGTCAGGGTCATTACTTCTAGTTAAACCAGCTGAGAATTTCAAGTATTTGACCACAGTTTCCAATTGCATCAGGTGTGGTGTGGAGGGCTGGAAGCCGTGGGACCAGCTTTCTCCGAGAAATCTGTAGTTTTCCAATTATGCTGAGTATTCAATTCAGACACACAGTTTTTAACAGTATTGATCATATTATATTTTCCAAACAATAAAATTCTCCATCTACTAAAGACTGGCTTCTGAAATTTGCCTCTATAGTACATTTTGCCAAAACAGCAAGGGAGGTCACAGAACAGACTTGTATTTGTAACTATTGTGTTTGAAAGACTTAGTATCAATATAAGAAAAAAAAAATACTGTCATTGCACAGATTTTGATTGGATTTATTAAGAATAGAATCTGTCCATAAAAAATCCTGAAAATAGCATTACTCAATGTTCTAAAACACCTTCTACTTAATACTGGGATAGATTTCAGGGAAAACTCTCTGTTGATCATTTTTTGCAAGAAAGCATTTATTCTAAAGAAACACATACAACATTTTTCTTTTTAGATGAAGGGTAACATATTGTATAAAGATTTTGCTACAGTAAAGCAAAGTAATGATAATCAAAAGGAGAGGGACTAGGGCTCTGAAGGCTTATTTTGCTGCAGCTGTACTTTGCCATGTGAAAAACATAATGGATGCAATTTTTGCTTCATGCAAGCCAAAGCAAGATTTGTCACAGGTTTGAGGGATGTCAGGAACTGACACAATTTCTCACGCTGGTGGTATTTTTGCCATATAACATGCAGCGTTGTTGGTGTGAACGGAAAGATCCTACAATTAACTTCATTTATTTTGATGAAACCCTTTTTTCTCTTTTGTATCTTTCCTAAATATACTGGAGGAAAATACATGCAGGAATATGCATGCAGGAAATGTTTCTGTTTGAAGGATATTATTAATTTTTTTTTAATGCATCAATGTGTGTGTGCACATGTATGTACACACATGTATACAGAATCTTGAGTCAAACATTAAATGGTATGGTGGATATTAAAAAAATTGTGTTTTCTCTACTCACCATGAAGCCTATTTTCTCCTGATAACTACAGCAAACTATTGACCTCTGGAGACTAGCACTGATATTACATATTGCCTGTTAAAACAATTGGAAAAGCAACTCCCCATTTAAGCACAAGCTGCACTCATTCATGTGAGATTTTACCCCTGAATCCTTAAAATCAGTTTTGTGATCAAATGCCAACAAGCCAAATACTTTACTTCTCATTGCCAGATTAAACTAGTAAAAATGATCACACACACAAAAACAGTCCCTTTTCTTTTAAAAATGCTTTTAATTTCTCTCGGCACCTTTAATCTCTATTTCTTTCAGAAACAGCCTTCTTTATGTAGCCATGCAAATCAAAACCATTAACTTCAAACATAAATCTGCTTTCCCAGTGTTACTCCCAGCTTACAGCATGTTTGCATTACTAGTTTCATCTACCCACCAATCGTTTGACCAAGCACCTTTCCAGTTTATGGCCTCAAATTGTTTTTTTAAATCAAATGCTGGCCAGTGACAGTGCTGCTTGTTGAACAGCAGTGTCCATCATGTACGAAAATGGAATCACAATAAGGGATGCTGACGCAGGGGTAATCCACTTTTTTAGTGACATCTGGCTTATAGCTGTGGCTCACATTTCATGTAGAGACATCACTCACAGCAAAACTGAGTGAGTGGTAAGTGAAAAATTGTGGAAAGACTTCCTGCAAAATTCAAGGATTGGTAGGCATTTTTATGCCCTGGTTCTCAAAGATGCTTTCACATGCAACTGACGTTCCAGACAACATTGATTACAGATTGGAGCACCAGAAGTGACTTCATAAGACATAACTAATGATGGGTGGTCTCCTGCCACTCAGCACACATTTAACAGAGGGTCTGCACAGTGAGGCTCAGCACATTCTCAGCTTGAAGTCAGGTGCCCAGAGACAGGTAAAGAAGTGCTGATGTTAGCTGAAACTTCCAGATATCTCTGTGGACACCAAGGAGGAGAGTTAGCCCCTCCAGATGTGGTCCACCACCAGGAGAGTTATCACACGCATGGATATCAGAGCCAACCCACCGGCTCTGCTAGTAAGGACAAATGAGAAGCAATGAGCAGAAACTGATGCACAGGAAGTTCCACTTCAACATGAGGAAGAACTTTACTGTGTGGATGACTGCGACTGGAACAGATTGTACAGAGAGGGTATTGAGAACCCCTCACTGGAGATATTCCAGAACTGTCTGGATACAATTCTGTGCCTTGTGCTCTGGGATGACACTGCTTGAGCAGGGAGGTTGGACAAGATGACCCATCATAGTCCTTTCCAACCTGACCCATTCTGTGATTCTGTGAAGGTACCTCAGAGCTGCACTTGGCATTCTGTCAGACTCAGTAGCAGAACCTGAGCACATTTCTGAGTACAGACCTCTACCTCTTCCTCTGCCTAGTCAGCTATTAAAGGATTTGGCCATCAATTATAGGAGCTAAGGATTAGGCTATCCACAGACTGTGGGAAAGCAAGCAGACAGCTCCTGTGTTCCAAGAATATCCTGATATCTGGCAAGGAGTCTGTCTGTAAGAGCTAAGTCATGTACATGAAACCAAAAGGAAAGAAGCCAAGACTTACACTGCACTGTCTGGGATTTACAAGTTAGTAGGAGGAAAATCCTATGATCTGCCTTCTCCATAGACTATCCAGTTCTCTGTCATTGTGAAATTGAATGACTTCAGTGTACTCTTGCTGTCATGCCCTTGCATCACAGCAAAAGTTTTAATAAAATTCAATACAAAACAGCTAACTCATTCAACAGACTGGACTCTAGAGAGACCCTAGGTGTATGAATGGTTGTAAGCAAGCATAGTAAATATGGGATCCTGCTGTGCATTCCCAGTGTTAGAATTTCAGGTGTCTGAGGGAAAGTTTTCCAAAAAAAATTGTAACAGCTGGGACATATCTGATGACAAGCAGCCTTGGAGACGTTTTCCTGAGTTCTAGAGAATTTAAACTACATAATTTTGCTCAAGTGACACATTTGGATTTTAAGTGTTTTGCTGATTTCCTAACTGTACCAGAGACAGGAATCATTTTGGTCCACTATTGCTGCCAGGGGAACACACAGCAACAGCACTCTTGGTCTGCAACAGTGAAATTTCTGAGGCAAAATTCTGAAATGCTTCAGAAACAGTTCAATTTTCCCCAACAGAAACGTGTTTGAGACCACATCCAACATTCAGTGAAACTCAATTTCCTTTTCTCCTCCATGCAGAACATAAGGTAGCATCAAAGGGACCCATTCCTGCTCATGGAGGGAAAAAAATCCCAATCTGTATATTAGGGAACCAGGTGGAGAAAAGCCAGCCTTTATTTAAGTGTAACACCTGTGGCTCACTCTCCCAGCTGCAGAGAGTGAGCATATGATGAGGACATTTGACCAGGCATGTACAGAGCTTAAAGCTGTATAGTATTGTATGAGAAGCTTCTGTCTCAGCACAATATGTTCAGGTAAAGAGAAGATATCCCAAAATACATTTCACGTATTAAATAGAGTTATGTAGGCAGGTTCGCAAGATAAGTTTTATTTCACCTTTTGAGATGTGTGTTATGCTCTTTATGCTAAATTTTGAATAGAAAGAATTTGATGTAGGATGAAAGATTTGAATAGTCCTCAGAATAGCAGAAAGGATTATTGGGTAATTTGTTTCACCATCTCTTTTACAACCCTATTTCTTAAACATTCCCCACCTGTGCTCCTACCAAGCCATGAAAAGTTGGCTGACATTTTCCACAGTGCTTTACAAATGTGGCAAAATAAGAAAAGAACAGAACATATCTGCAATTATAACCTACTGTATTTCAAGACACTTTAACACAGGTAACGGCATGCTATAACTTACTAAATAAAGCCCCTTTCTGATCCTCTGAGGTTTACTGAAAAACCAAATAAACCATCTGGCTATTACACATTCATTTGCCTAGCAAGTATTTTGGATGTCCTCCCATTAATATGTCATTTGAAAGAGTATTTAGTTCAGTGGGAGATGAAGCGTCACCACACAGGTCATGCCTAAATCAACAGAACAGCTTGTCTCTCTCTCATAGCCAATCTACATATAATTGATTTTCAGCATCCATATTCAGCGATGAAAACTGTTTTTTGAGATATTCAAGTGCCACTTTTCACAGTTCTCTTGCACAACTTTGGGCAAGGTCCATCTTCCACTGCTACAACATCAGTGAAAAATTATGTACTGCGGCATTCCCAGATGATATTCTACCTATTGCAGCTGGGCAAAAATTCATAAAACAAAGTTAGAAAAATGATAACTGAATTTATTAAAACCTGCTTTGAAGCTCCTCTTTTCAAATGACTTACACTGACTGTCACCCACACAGCACCAGATTCAGTGTTAGTGAGAGGTGTTAAGCAGACTTGGTTTGCTCTTCTTCCTCTACACATTCTTGATTTTTGGGAACAAAAAAATTCCCACTTCAGTTGAACAGATGAGCAGACATTTAGAATTATCACTGGTCTGAGGTAATTTCCATAAGAGCAAACTGACATATGACACCAGCCTAGGACACAGTAGCAGAGACCAATCAAATAATATCAGTGTGTAATTTGGATTTCAGTCTCATTACAAATCCTAGCATACAGACACTTCATTGTTAACAAGGTCTCACACCACTTTGGTACAAACACCCACAAAACTGCACAGTATCTGAAATAGAGTGAGTGAGTAGAAATTTGTGGGTTTTGGATTTTCCAAGCTCACCCACAGGTAGTGATGCACCTATGTATACAGAACCTGAAAGCAGAGCTGTTGTGAAATATTCCCTCTTATCCATGATACTTCACCACTCTTTGCAAGAGGGGGCTCCTGTATAATGCAAGCTGTGGGGAAGAATCACTAGGGCACTTTTCCCTCACCATTCTGCTAAAACCACACTTGAATCTGCTCCAACTGCTATTGATTCAGTGGAAATTCTTCCTGTTCTTTCAGCAACAATGGGAATATGTGAAAAGTGCTTTTTGTCCAAATACTAAATGTTCTTGAACAGTCTTGTTGTTCAATTTGTATTCCTATTATATTAATTCTAGCATAAGAAGTACATGGATAAGTCTTGGGTGGTAACACAGGAGGCAGAGAGAAATGTCAGTACTCTTGAGCCATGGGAGATGAAAATCACAGAAAAGTAATCTTAGCTGCAAATTACCAAGACAGAAAGAAACTAAAAATGTTCATTTGAACTTACCCTGTTATCCAACATTGTGATAAATCAGTGACAGTCAGTACAGATTATTTTTATTTAAATTCTTGGGAGATAATTATTATTTTACCTGAATAATCCTTGAGTTATTTGAAAGGAGCACTGACAGAAGGAAGCAAACTGTAAGCTGCAGAATGCATTGCTATCAATGAATATATAATTTGTTCTTCAAGCCCACAGACAGTAAAATACAACTAAAACTTCAGAAATACACAGAAAAAAAATTTTGTTTGTAGCAAAAAATAAATTGCCAAGTCAAAATCTACAGAAGATATTAAGGATATACTTTTTCTAGAAATGATGCTCGAGAGGGGAGAGGAAATGGGAGAAAAAAAGAATGGCTGTGAAATGTAAGATGGGTATTGTTAATGGAACAGCAAGAGGGACATTGAAATATATTGCTTACTTTAATATCCATTCCTCTTGTCCTCTCTTCCTGTATTCTTCTAGACACATTCATCAATGAGAAAGGGGTTCATGTTACAATCATTTACCTATCCACCAAGCTAAATAGATTAAATAAAAATAAAAAGATATTCTGGAATAGGATAGAGTAACTACACTCAAGCTTTAATTTATCTTTTGAATAGCATTGGGTTGAGGAAAAAGAAAACCCATAAACAATCTATTTTAAAAATCCTCTTTCCCTCCAAAAACACGTAGCTGTGAAACACTGGCTAAAACATATATCTTGAGGAAACAGTTCTCTAGGGACCATTTCTAAACATATTTAATCTTGGAGTCTAAAGCCACCATCTTGCTGTTTCCTGGTAATACACATTTAAGAACCTGGTAGATCCCAGGTTCACAGCCCTTCCCATGTGGAATGATCATCAGACAGGCAGTGGGTGAAAGGATACTGAATTTCACCATGGGGCCTTAGAGAGGCTGACTCACAGCACATGGAAGGCAAACACAAGTGCATTGTGACATCTGGGCTAGACCTGAGTCCTGGGTTATGTGTCCTGGACAGGAACTGAATGTCTGACAAATCCAGGAATTTGACAGCCTGCTTGGTTCTCTAATATCATTTATAATATCTTTTTCTTTTCTTTTTTTTCCCCTTTTTTTTTAATAAAAGCATAAGACTGAAAACAATAAGACTCTGTAACAAAAGTGCAACTCTAGAATTGAAAATCTCAGGATATAAAAGTCATAGGGCTGACTTAAAATATATCTGTATCTCTCTCATGTTCTCTCTGTCTCTCTGTTCCAATTTCACTCCACCCCCCCAAATACATGCAAACAATCTAGTTTTCTAGCCTAAGGGTTTGTTTTCCTCAAAAGTTTTTTCACTAGTTTATTTCCCCTTTTTTTCCTTTAGAAAATAAACATCAGACTGACTAGTTCCAGCACCTTAATATTAAAACAATTTAATATGTTTCATAATCATAGAGAAAGACTAAGAGTTGGCAACTTCACAGGGAAGGAACTTTAAAACCACGTAGTATTTTTCTATCTTTTCAGAATATTGATGCATTTCCCTCTGCCTGACTCTAGCCCCTTTTACCCTGCTCAGAAGTCTCTCTAAGCTGCTGGTTGACCCAGCTGTGTCAGAAGCACAGGCTGTACTGCACACTTTGTTGTTGCCTTCTCTTCCCTGCATCAAGGAAATAGTTGTTCTTCTTTGATCCTTCTCTCAGCTGCATGGCTTTTAGTTCCATCTGTCCTGTCTGCCATTTATGAAATAACATTTTTTTCCCAGTTCCTACCAAATAACCTTATTTTGATATTTACCTCTTTATACTGAATGCCCAGATATACATCTTTCATAACTGCAGGGTGTGTTTGGTTCTCTGGGTTGTAAATGAAGGCCTGGCTTGAGACCAAAGGGTGAAAACTTCTGTTGTTGAGGGCAATTTTTCTGCATGAGTCCCATTAATGTGAATGGAAGGTAGGTGGCTAAATCCCAACACAGCTCACGAAAAATATTTAACTGGCTCTCTATTCTCCAAAAATAATACGCTGGATGTATTATTAACTGTATAGTGCAATTTACAGGGACTGAAATACAGGGTTGTTTCTTTTTGGAGGTTGCTTTATGTAATTTAAAATCAAGAGGACAATTGTTGGAGATTAAATAAAAAAAAATTCAAATCAACAGCAATACATCAAAAAAATGTATCTAGACAGTTTTAAAGTTCTTTTATACTTAGAAGGAAAAACTTCAATATTTGTACTGTTCAGGCTATTTGTCTGAGTATTGACGAATTCTTTCTAAGGGAGGAAATGGAATGCTGAAGATTACGAAGGACAAAAGCATCCAAGAACTCTTTTTTTTAATTTGCAATGGCCAATGAGAATATTCTTCACAGAATAAAAGCTAGGCCTAGCACTTTTCAGGTAGTCATTTCTTTATTGTCATTAATTATTGATTTGTCTATTTGCCATTTACGCACTGCCCTACCTTTCCTTGTTGCCTTTATTTGTATCTCTTTATTTTATCTCCTCAATTTTTCATTAACTTACATCAAACTTTTCTTCTCTATTTTGCATTTGAAGAATCACATCCCTATTCTAGGTCATTAAGCTATATCATCCTTTCTTAACCCAATTGTTACATGAAGACACAATACCAGGAGTAGTTTAGTGAAAACCAGGGGATCAACAGGTTGTAAAACGACCTTTAAGTCCCACTATGTAGCACAATAAGGCCAAAACCACTTAAATTGGAAAGCAGAAGACACAGAAGAGAGCAGAATTAATAAGTAATTCATGAGTACTATTATATATCCTAAGGTTGTTTCGCTATGCAAGTGGCAAGCTTTCATGTGCCATGACTAGCTGCAGAATATATTTCTTTGTATCCAAATACTTAATAATTACCTCCTATTAAATAATGATAAGGAATATGCTACATGATCTCTGTAGTTGGCTGGAACAAATAGATTTTGCCATTCTTGCGTGGCATATGGCTCCTGATGATTGTACTATCACCTGAACTCTTCATAACATATTTTCTATTTTAATTTTTTGTGATACTAAGCAAAACCACTGAGTTACTCATCACAAGTGATGACCGACGCTCCATCTGCAATGCAAATGTTTGGGGATAGCTATGGAAAAAGAGCTTTTTCACAGCTTCATGAGCAAGTTAAGAAGCAACCGAACAACTGGAGACACACACTAACAGAAGGCATGGGCAGCAGCCAGGACAGCATCTCCAGGCACTCCATATGTGGACTCTCTGTTGCCTACAGCAAATAAACTTCTGAAGCCAGCAGTGGTAGGAAAGCTGACAGAACGAATTAAAAAGTGGCAGCAGGGAGCCAAATACTGCTGTAACGGAGGTAACAGGGAACTCCCTGAACTCTGGGCAGGACAGGCAGTGAGAAGGTTGCCAGTGACAGAGAAATGCAGCAGAGGACAGGATGGGTACACAAAAAGGTACTTTCAAGGTCAGGAAAGGTAGAAGAAGCAGACAACTGTAATTACTACAACTGCAATTTCCAGGAAGCCATGGAGGAACAGTTTCCCTTGAGAAATGACAGAAATAAAAATTCCTTCATGGAAGTAGGTGTAGAACAGCAGACACCCATGAACATGTGGGGATGATTTACTGGAAACATTCAGAAGCTGTCAAAGAACTGCCAGATTTCTCTTCTCAGAAGAGAACTCTCCAGAGAGTGAATGACAAGAGGAAATGAGGCTCCAACTGGACAGAACACAAGCAAACTAAATTTGCCTAGAAATTGCCGAAATCCCATCATTAGGTATCATTCCTCATTTTACAATAAAGAAAAACATATATTCTGAGCATGCTCCAGATTTGTATTAAAAACTGATAGAAGAGGTGCCCACACATGAAAGTCATGAACTCTTATCAAAAATTCCAGCAGCATACAACCAGCAAAACACCTTGTTGTGCACCAGAAATGGCTTCCTGCATGTAGTTTTTCTATACGTCATTCTTAACATCTCTGTCTATTTTCTCATGTTTTATTATTTACCCTGTAAAGTGCAAATTTCTTCTTCTGTTCTGAAAGTCTTGTCACACATATACAGACACTGTAAGATAAAGTGATAGCCTTCTACACAGTTCTATTATAAGAACTTGAACATCATCCCAAATTACCTGTCATCAGCTGTTCAAGTCTTCTTTCCATTACTGACAAAACAAATGAACAGCTGCTTGCTCCACAAACCTGTGCACTGAAAAAAAAAGACAAGCTAATAAAAAAAGCTGTAAACAGCAAGCAAAAAATATATATAAATGTTCTAGACATAATACCAACTGGGCTAAGGCCGCCTGCATTCCCAGGTACCCAAAGGAAACAGCCTCCTCTGAGATGCTATTTTATTAAATGGTCTCATTTATAAAAGCATTTTGGCAGCAGCTGCTGTATGTAAAGAAACAATTCTTTGTGAATATAAACCTATGGTAAATTATTTTTCTGGAAAAGAAATTGGAACTGGAAAAACTGTAAAAGTACACAAGTATCGTGAATATAATTTAATCATTAAATGCTAGGACACGAGTTTGTATTTATTTAGGACAGCTCGCAAATTTTTGCAAACTTTGAAAAAAATGTCAGTATATTATTTTGTTATTTTTCTGTGCATAATGTCATGAAGAAAAAGGAAAATGTACTTTTCATTTTAGTTTCAGGCAAAGTTTGTTTTTTGTTAAGAAAGTTAAGGTTAAAAAGAGAGAGAAAAAAGTGTCAGGTAAATAAAAAATATATAAAATTAAATATTATATATATATTTCCAAAACCTTAAAGAAATTTAAAAAACATCAAAACCTACATTTTAGTTGCAAAACCAAATTTTGAACAAATGGATGGCAGTGGGAGTAAAAATTCTGTACAACTATTTTTCACTTTCCCTCTTTATCATTTCCCCCATTTTTCACTTTCTTTTTGGCTTTAGTTAATAATTTCTCCCAGGCCTCTTCGGAATTGGGAGCAACACTGATAAATGTACAATGCTACCTTTCTACCCTATGAAAACTGTTTTTGAAATTATACATTTCAAAGCCAGGATGAATAACTGTGAGTATTCAGTCTGTTGCTTGGTGCATCCCAGGCCACAGAATCTCACCAGGAATTTAACCAAGCTCATCTCTCTGCTTTGCATGGTAGCACATTGCTTAGATATGCACTCAAGGCGATGAAAAGCCTCTATACCCCAAGATAAGCTTTTGCAGTCACTAACTATGGCAGTCACACAGCTTCCCCCATACAGCTTCCTGCATTGTAAATAATGTGCACGCTAATTTCTACACTTACTTTCTGCTAGTTTAAGTTGCAACTGTTGGATTTTATGCTGTGGGATTTTTCTTCCTTTTTCTTTTTTTTTTCTTTTTCTTTTTTTTTTGGAAGATAAAAGAGCCTTCTATGATCAAATACTTCTTCTTCAGATGTAATCATAGGTAGCCATCTCTTGACCTTTCCGGACAAACAAAATTGATTGCACTTCTTTAGTTTCACACTACAAAGTATCTTTTCCAAAACCCTGAAATGCTTCAATAAATCTTTCCCAAACTTTTTCCAGGTTGTCAGTATTCTTTTTGCACTTCTTTGGATCGCTATCCTCTAATTCCAGTTTCACTCTCTTTCCCCATAGCTGACAGGGGGAAATCCAGCATCCTACAGTGATGTTTCACCTCACACTATGAAAGGAATTTCACCTGACACACATGGCAAGGAGCATATTTTCTCTGTTGACTTTAAAAGGAATCTTAATTCTTGGATACCTTTAGTGAGGCAGATGAATCCCACTCAGTGGTCACCAGGGGACAACCCAGCTGTTTAGACACAGGATTTCTGTGCGATTTCAGATACCTCAGGCAGCACACCTGGCTGCACCCATGGATGCTGTGTCACATCTGCCAGCTGCACGCAATGCCTCTGAAACTATAAAACATCTAGGTTTGTTTCAGCAGGATAGTTGCTTTATGAAAATATTTTACAGCCTCATGAAGACACTGGATCTTTAAAAAAAAAATTTCCATAATGTTGCATTGACTGGCATCAATTGTAATTTTAATCTTAGTTCAATTCATCCAAGAAATTTTTCATGGATGAAGTTTGGGCTAACTAGTAAATTGTTTTCAAGGCCGGTTAAGTCACTATTTGTTAATGTTAGCCTATGTCTATTTTTTTAAGATTCTGAAAGTTCCTAAGAATATAGAGACTTCAAAAAAAAAAAAAAAATCCAGGCAGCTCCACAGACAAGTAATTTTCTTGACAGTGAATTATCTAATTCTGTAGATTTGAAAATATTTATTGCTGCTGTTTATCGCTTTTTCTCAGAAGTGAGAGAAAATATATTTCATTCTTCTTTTAGAAAACAGGTATTTACTTAATTTTGCATTTTCTCTACCAAGTTTAACAATTTTGTCATCTATAGTTCTACAAAACTGTAAGCATTTTGTTCCTGTTTAAAGAACTTCTTGTTATCTTTGCCCTATTACCCATAGATTTTCAACTGACCGCTTCAGTTTTCTTTATCAGTTCTCTCCATTATCTAATACTGAATTTATTCATTGCTATCAGGCTCCATACTTTTCCCATTATTTTTTCACCGTGGACTTCACCTCCCTCTTAGCCAGGATTGATTTTTAACTGAAGAAAATACATTTTGACAGTGCAAAACTTCATTTCTTCAGGTATCTAACACAATTTCTAAAAACTTCCCTCACCTATCAGCCTTACTTTTTTCTTAAGTGCTTTTCTGCACCATTTTGGTGCTAGTAGTTTTCCTTGTGGAGTGTCCATTTTATAATTAAGGAATAAGTAATCTGGAACTAAAGTGTGTCAATTAGTTTGCTTTGTTCTAAACAGCCCCTGAATATTGCAAGAATCTACAAACTGTCAAATTTAGGACAAGGAAAAGGCTTTTTTTAAAAAAAAATTCTAAATTTTCTAATTAGAATTTTAATGCTAAATTGACATGAAAATCTTTTGGTTTGTGGGGCATTTTAGGGCTATTGTATCAAGATATAGTATGGGTACTCTGAGATTCTTCAGTCATTAATGGGATCCATCTTACTGGTCCCAACTCTAGACACATATTTGTGGCGGTTTATCATTTCCCATCCATTCCAAGAGAACAGCCAAATGGTTTATACAGGCTGCCAAACTTGCAAGATGACTAAAGTGACATAAGAAGGATCCATTCTGTATTGAGATGTCTCTAAATATCTGCTTTTCGAAGATGACCAATTACTTTCTCATCCATTTCTTCACTAGACATCAGGACACGGACATATGGAATGGATGGACACTGTGAAAGGGTCAGTGAACTGAGTACAGATCACAGCATGGGCAGTCATAAACTTAGACACGTAAAGCATTTGTAGAATACTAAAATAAGGTGTCTGAATTAGAATTGGAACCTCTCCAGATTCCAGATGTCACAAATTCTGAGAAATTATTAAATTAGGGACACATTTCAAAAATACTGAAAATGGACTAGGGAATGCCTGTTGTTACAGTCTGAGCCACAGGCTCTCATATAGAAAGGAAGGAGGAGATTTTCATTCATTAAAAACAGAAGTCATGAGGACAAAGCCGTAAACCCAGCAGAAATCAAGTAGTAGAGAAGTATGAAAACACTTTCACATTGCATCACATAGCTGCTACTACATCATCAAAACACTGTCTCAAAAAGATGACAATGATAACAAAACCATAAGGGTATAAAATAACATTACTGTGTTCCAAACTTCATCAGATATTAATGCTTCATGCTTGCCTAAATTTACTCTATCTCTGTCAACAACTGTGTAATTCTACAATATCCAGCTGTGTTTGAGGAGCCGTCAAATCAGACAGGTGAAAACTAAAATACACATAATCTTTTCCTGTTCACATTTTGCAAATTCAGGTGGTTTTTTTTTCTGCCTTGATTTGTTTCTCTACTAAAATATTTTGTCCAGGAGTATAGTTGGAAAAGGCTAAGGAAAAGAGGTTCACAATCAGGTTCACTTTTGTGGGTTTTTATTTTGAAAATTTGAGCAAGCCTCAGTTTAGGCCACAGCCTTACCCTCAAAGGAACTACAGTGCAATTTATGATTGTTGTGTTAAAACATTGGTAGTACTGATTAAGAAGCATTGCTAACTACATCATATAGAACAGACTGAGGAACTTCATAGCATTTAAAGAACACATGACAAAAGTACATATCCAAAGCTCATCAATAAAAGATTCATGTCTTTGTTTCCAATTTTCCTTAAGGCACTTAAAAACATTAAAAATGTTATTTAATGGTGTGAGCTAGCAAATACTTATTATTTCTTCTTGCTATTGAATTTAAAAGTGAGCAATTGAATAAAAAATTAGTATAATTTATTGCTCCTTTTTTCTAATTATATGTATTTCTGGGTTTGGTGGCATTATTAGCTGCTTACTCATGAATTACAGCCTCACTATGCTAGTGAAATGGCAGAACAGAAGACAGTTCCCAGTTAGCCCAGCACCGCTGCCCTTTGGGTCAGACAAGTAAAGGGCCTACAGTAAAGGTAACTGGAAAGGCCCTGGAAACAAAACCTATTGAGGGCATGGCCATAAATGCCACAGAGCAGGGTTCTTTTAAAACAGTGTCACAATTGTACTCAGTGAACCCTACAGTTGACCTGGTTTGAAAATGTGGTCCCTGTATTGATAATCAATATGTTCCATTGTGACCAAGCAGAGATATAAATGAATGCTCTCAGTTTAGATTGGATTAAAGGAGGCTGCGGGACTGAGTGGGCTGTGTGGCAAATGCTGCTTTTTTTTTTAATTGAGCCACTTGCTTTTGAAAGAGTCAAAGATGTCCCTGGTGGACATAACATGGGGTGTGCTAGAAGGATAAGGTTAAAAGAAAGGAGGCTAGAGGAGTTCAAGGCACTGTTTATTACTTTGAACATTTCTGAATAAAGGGAGGGTTAGCTTTTCAGTGAGAAGAATGCAGCAGTCTCACTCCTGACTGTACTGATTTGTAAGAGTGTCTCTCCTTAATCTTATTCTTTTTTCTTTAATCTGTATGTTTTATAAACCTTATCTTTTCTCTGACCCTACCTTTTGAGGTAATCCCTAGTGTTCTACGCCTCTATGCCTGTCTAGGTCTATTCAGTTTTAAAAAGACACTCAGCATTTTCAGTAGCACCACAGGGATCAGGAATGAGCTGCGTCCATCCTAAGGTCTTTGTCTTGCCTCTTCAAAAACCCTATGAAGGGTTCTATTCCCACAAACAAAAGGGTCATCACTGACACGTGTTAAGTCTTTTCTGTTTCCTAAAAATTGAGATGAGAGATGGAGACACACAGAGAGATGAACAAGAAGAAAAAAAAGAGAAAGAGAAAGAGAAAGAGAAAAAGAAAGAGAAAGAAAAAGAGAAAGAGAAAGAGAAAGAGAAAGAGAAAGAGAAAGAAAGAGAAAGAGAAAGAAAGAAAGAAAGAAAGAAAGAAAAATGTGTGAGGGAGAAGGAAGGAAGAAGAGAAGCAAGGAAGGAAGGGGAAAATAAAATTTCTCATAAGTGAAATGAAAAATTCAATTCAAACATAGGAACAAGTTAACAGCAATATTGGAAAATCTGGATACAAGCAAACGCTGGAGGTTAAGGCTTCCTGAGCACAGGATATGAGAGGCATGGCTTACATCTTCTTAGGCATATGTTAAATAACCAGGACCTATAGCTGCATTCTCATTTTGAAAATAAATGTGAGAGAATAAGAGAATAGAATAAGCAAACCTTGCTACTAAAGTAGAGTTCTTTCATAAACAAATTAATGAGGGGATGGTTCTTCCCTCCTCATGTCCTTTTAAGTTTTAAAAAGAAATACTTTGCAGCTCAAAATAGCAGACTGGCTGCAGATAGTCTGAAATTTTCTTCAGGGCTACAATCTTTTCAAGAAGATCTTTCAAAGAACGAAACAGGATTCATTATTTCTCTAAAAATGCAACTATTAAATTACAAGATGTTCCCAAGCATAGATACTTTTGTCTATAGAAGATTCACACAGAAGCCAGATTTGGATTCCAGGCTGTAACACACAGCTGTAAAGCTGGGGTTTGTTCTGTTTGTATTTGAAAGTGCTTCTAGTGTCTTTGATACCACTACAAAAGAATGACAGCACAATATGGAAGACCAAGAATCAGAAACATGAATTTGGTAGGAAAAAAATTTTATTTAGCTGATTGCAATCTAATTCATATCAGGGCTGTTTTACGTTGGGGTTTTTTCCCCCTAGCTTGCTGTCTTGTCCTGATCTGCTTTTCCTTATCTTCCCATTTATATACTGCTGTCTTGAAGACATTCTGGAAAACAAGGACACAAGTGCAGATCATCGGATTGAATACCATGTAAAAGCATTGTTTTCCACAGTCTTTTGAACTTTCAAACTTTATTTTCCTATGGGAAAAAAAAAAAAGAATTCCTCTTCCGGCTCTATTCCACAAATCTGTGGAACATATTAGTGGCAAAGGGCATAACCTTTCCTTATATTCGGTGAATTGGACTACTGAGCTGAAGCAGGCACAGAGGTTCACCATACTAATCAGTTTTCAGTCATTGCAAAGGCATAAGGGGCATTTGTAAATATGCTGGCAGAACATAACCTTTCCACAAAGACACCCATCAGTGAAATTGAGTACAGATCCAGAACATGTCAAGGAGATGAGCTGTGGAGCAAATAATGCCATCTGTACTGCTCATGATGTTCTTGGACCAAAGTATCAGAAAGTTGTAAATGAATGCCACATTTATGTTCCCAGACTACAGCCATGATTGATAATAAGACACCAGTATCAATGAGATTTTTTAATTTGGTAAAAAGGAAATAATTTTGGATGAGAAACTTTCACGTGCGTTATCAGAAGATTAATTGTAGCCTGCAGAATCTCTCAAGCTATAACCTTCCATTATGCAACGTATCACTAGTGGAAGAGAAAATAAATATTTACACATGAGTTCAGTAAATTCCTCCATTTAGAAATTTGTGGTAGTCAGTATTTACAGATGAAGATTTTCCAGGAAATAGATCATAAGAGACCAGTTTTAGTCTCATTAGGAGTATATGGGACATCTGACAAGTATATCTCAGATACTGTGGATGCCACATTCCCAAAAGTGTTGAAGGCCAGGTTGGATGGGGCTCTGAGCAACCTGGCCTAGTGGCAGGGGTGGAACTGGATGATCTTTAAGGTCTCTTTCTACTCAAGCACTTCTATGATGATTCTATGATGATGACTCCAGCTTCTGAGAAAACCTAATTCCACATTTTGAAAAGCAAAGCAACCACAACTTAAAGTATGTCCATTTTAAAATTTATCTGGGATCAAGGGTATGAAAGATTAATGGGTATGACTGTGACCACACTCGTTGTATTGATAGGGAAAAGCTAACAAAGCCTGCTTGGATCTCCACGCCATGGCCACCCAAGGTAATTTTTTACTTTCTGTGGTGATGTCGTTTGAAACATTGCAATAAAATAGTCAATTACTAACTTCCAAAGATGATAACTTACTTAGAAGCTACTCAAGACTTCAGTGTTTTCATTTCAAAATATTCTTTTTTGGCCTCCATAAAGGCATTAAGATAAATTTAACGCAGACCATGTTAACATTGTCATAGTCACCTCCTACTTACATTATTAGGAATCTTTCTGTTGATCTGAAAGGGAAAAAGGTTAGCCCTGTATTCCAGTCAATTTTTATTATGAAAAATTAGCAAAATTAATTCTAGTAGTCATTGCTTCAAAATTAAATTAATCAGTTGCTTCTGATCATCTCAGAATTGGGTCTCTTACCATTTTTTCCAATTTCATAAATAAATGTTTCTTTGCCCTCTTGCCCAGTTGAGACTGGGGATCAACTAAGTCACATGTAAATGATTTTTTTCCACTGAATTTTATGTCTCTTCCTTTTTTTTAAGATTCCTTCTTTATAATTGAGAAGAGCTGAAAAGGAAAAGTGAAGTCAAAGAAAGTTGTAAGGGGAGTAATAAGATAAAGATCATATAATTAAATAAAGATTTCGGGATTTTTCAAAATGGAAGTGCACACCTGTAAATGTATTCATCATCACTAGACAGTACTACATGAGGCATATTTAAGTCTCTATGCTGTTTGGTTTTAGTCTGTTGCAATTGTTTATTTTGCTGTTCATAATGTGCTTCTCCAAATTATCTTTCTCCTTCTCTTTATTCTTCTCTCCTTAAACTTCATCATCTTTGAAATGGCGGGAAAAGCTCAAGATTCCCAGGAAAGTAGCAGTTAGTAAATAGAGACATTTCTGTAAATACATTTCCTCATATATATATATGGGTATACATATA
>WBMZ01014034.1:0-40399 GCA_013400975.1 Atrichornis clamosus | reverse complement strand
ATATATATATATATATATGAGGTACCTTTTTAATAAGCATTCATATCACAGAAAACAAAATGAATTGTTATAAATCATCAGACAAAGGGGACATTAATAGAGCTGAGATACAGAAAAATAAGGAATTCAGAAAAAATGTTTGCATAAAACATCTCCAGTTCTAGTATGTACTAAAGCTTTGATCTAATATTTATATCTCTCTGAGACACAAAAAAATGTTTCATGCTTTGCAGACCCAATAGATAGCTTCTGACTGCAGAAGATTGATCTCAACAGGAAGATAGCTTTTAGAAACAAAACCTAATCCTGATTTCAAATTTACCACTGGTGAAGAATCCCTTGGTAAACTGCATTAAAACCAAACAATTCTTGTTTCAACAACATGTTCATGTTTCCAGCCTTATTTTGTCTGACGAAGATTCCAGTTTTATTTTGCCAGTTAGGTTGGAGAATGCATTGTTTCATCTTGTTCACCAAACAGACATTGACCCCCTCATCTTCTCTTTGATAAACTAAATACATGGAACTAATTTACTCCTTCTTTATAGCATGTTTTCCAGTTCATTAATCATTCTCTTAGTTGTTCTCTAAATCTTCTCCCATTTTATAACAGGATAATATATATTGAACTCTTCACTAAATATCAGAAATGATCCTAATAGAGAGGGGTCAGTGCAAAACCCAACAATACAGTAATTTAATCTCTCTATAACTTCTCATTTCATCTTGGGGATTCATGGAGTGGTCTCATTAACCTTTTTGCCACAGTGTTATCTTTAGCCGCTCATTTTCATCAGATTAACTCCCCTGACCTCTAGGTCCTTTTCACACTCCCTGCTTCCAAGAACATATTTCCAGTCCTGTATGTATACCTGATTTTTTTTTTTTTTATGGCCTCTGACTTTGTATTGGGCAACACTGGGAAATAATTATCCTGTGCCACAGTTCCAAGAGACCAAAGTGCCTAAATTTTCATAACCTATTTTCTTCATTATTTATGAAGGAAAAATCTTTATCTTCATTATTTATTCTCCTAGATTTTTTTCATTCAGGAGCTTTAGCAGTACAATTCTGTATTTTCCAAATAATGATAATGCATGTATGGTGAAGAATGGATCTTACTGGGGCTTCCCTGAACGGATGTCTGTTTCCTAATAACTCCCATTTACAACTTGGGTAGGTTGACCTTGGCTGGTGACCAGTGCCCACCAAGCCACTGTCTCACACCTATCCTTCAGCAGGAAAGAAGGAGAAAATAAGACCTAGTGGTTTGAGATAAAGGCAGATTAAAGAAATAAAGCAAAGGCTGTGTGTAGAAGGGTTTGGGGCTTTTTAAAATGAATATTTATTTTCTCCTTCCCATCAGCAGGTGATGTTCAGCTGCTTCCTTGGAAGCAGGGATTTGGTACCCATAGTGCTGCTTCAGAAGACAAAAGACTTAATAATGAATGCTCCCTACCTTCTTTCTCTTAGATTTTATTTCTGAGCATGACACCATGGAGACCAGAGTATCCCTTTGGATCAGCGTCCCAGCTGTGTCCCCTCCAACCTCCCACCCAGCCCCAGTCTATTGGCCTTCAGTGGGGCACAGTGGAGACACAGCCTCCATGCTGTGCCCGCCCAGCTCAGCAGTGTCCAGAACACTGATGTGTCACCAACACCTTTCCAGCTACCAGTGCACAGCCCAGCACTGTGAGGGCTGCCATGGGAAAAGGTAACTCCCCCCAGCAAGCTTCAATACACAACTGCATTTTGAAGCTCATGAATTACTTTTTTCCATACTTATTAATCCATTTATTTTGCACCTTCTTCCTATTTATTGAAATATTGCTCTGTGCCAAATCAAATGCCCTGAAGTCTAACTATATTAAACAGATTCTTCACATTTTTAATTTCATAAAAATGTAGTAAGCTAGATTAACAAATTTTATCAGCTTATACTGACACTGATTGGCAACAATTAAACCAAACTCTTCTAACTCTTTATTAATTTGAGCTGTATCAACTATTTCCCTATTTGTCCTGAGATCAATGGCAAACAGGCTCATAACTATCATTTTTGTTCTCTGTAACTTCCCAAATATTCATGCATTTATTTTTTTCCAAACCTCTCTTGGCTTATTTTTCAGGCTAAGGTTTCCAAGACTAGTGGAAAACAAGCAAAAATACTTCAGAGAGGGATACAAACATCACTTTCAAAATGCTTCAGTGGAAACAGTTAAACTCAGCTAAATAAAAGGTATGTAATGTATGTCTCCTATGCATCAGCTTTCCTGTTAAAAAATAAAATCTGTTGGTACAGAATTATATATTAATATGGTATAATACAAATGAGCCATTCCGCTTTTTCCAGAGAGAGCAAAAATATTCATATGTCTTATGACAACCATTGTCCCACAATCATCCAGGATTAGATGTGAAGGGAGAAAAACGTGCACATTTTTGTCTTGATCTGTGTGAGGCTCTAGCAATAAGAACTGTTTTCCACATTTGTCTTACAAGGATGGAAAAACAAGAAAGGTTTTTGACTCTGTATCTCCCTTACATGTCCACAGAGCACTATATTTCCCACTTATGTCAATGAGGATTGCAAGAACATACGTGGGGGTGACTATGTCAGTAAGTAAAGAAATTGCCATTTGACTGTGGATAAATTTTAGAACATAGGTGATTCAACTTCCATTAGTTATCCAGCCTGCAACCCAGGGTACTCACACTTATTTACTGAAAGAAACAGAAAGTTATTAGCTGGCACAAATCCTTCTCCATTAGGGCTGGAGCTAGACTATCTATTCTCACTTACTTCTTCTGAGTCACTCTCAGATTCTGTTACTGTGGAAGAATTTTAATGATTGTTTATTTGTCCTTGATTTATAGACACTACTGGCAGCATTACTTTCTCCAAGTTTTCTAATTGATCAAAGGTTTGGGTGTTTGTATGTTGGTGAATAGAACTGAATTGGCAGCTAGATGTTCTGCAGTCTACTAATATATGTTCACTGTGGGTTTACAAGTGTGTAATCCACCAAAAGTACATTTGTCTTCCCAATTCCCAGATTAACACAGTGATAAGCATGGGGATAAGCACTGCCAGATTGCCTGACACCACCATGTTTCTGTTCCACTTAGGCTGGGGCTACAACTATTCTTGGCAATACTGTGAACCTGCCCCAGCTGCCCAGTCTACAGAAGGGATACAAAAGTATTTCTCCTTTGGCTACAGACACTTCCTTCTCAGCTCAAGCTGCAGAGACTTCTGGGTTTGAGTTCAAAATGTTCCTGGACTAAATCTCAAATGACAACTAAAGTGACAGCTGCCATCCTGTGACCATGCCAGCGGAGTCTGAGGCAGTGATTCTCACATGAACTACAGGGAATCCTAACACAACTAAGCCCCGTTGAGCTTCCACTGATGCCAAGTCTGGCAAAGTAGAAAAATGGACCATAGTTGTCTGCCACCACCTCTGCCTCCAAGCATGGACATTGCCCATCACCTTTTCCAACAAGGGATAATTTCTACAAAAAGGAAGGGATCAGTTATAACCATTCTTTTGTATGGAATATATCTAGAGAAAGTGATGGGCTGTAGCTGAGAACTAATGAATTAAGGCAGGTGCACACTGGTGGAAATGTTTAACAGTTATAGAGCTTTGCCACATATCTGTGTTTTGTCTAATGAATGTAGCAAAATTGTCAGTTGTTCTGAAAGGAAAACCTCTGGCCCCACAGAATTGAGTCAAAAAGCAATTTGTGATTAAAGGTAGCCTTGACTGCTGTCAGAGGGATGAGGAAATTTATTCCAGTTTTGTAAATGCAATGTCCTGTTTAGACCACATAGGAAGCCTGCCAGCATCATGCCTGAAACAGGCCTTGTAGTAACAGAACATGGGGTTGAAAGCAGAGAATTTAATTTTGTAGCTGAGTTCCAGTAGTTGCAGCAAAACTAAACTTTAATCTGTCCTACAAGGTGATTCTTCCAACTTGCTCTTCGCCTCCAAAAATAAAGTTATTTGATATCTTGCACTAACACAATGACATATGCAAATTCACAACTATGTCAAATTATTATATGAAGGGAGATTTTTCCTGTGTTTGTAAGGATTCCAGTTGAAATATCACTAGAAAAAATAAATTTAATTCAATGCAAAATTGAGCACTGACAGCCAAGTAGTCACTTAGCAAATTGAAATAAGTTATGTGAAAAATGAAAGAAGAAATTCAACAGAAAATATCTCTAAATATATCCTGTATTTCAGTCATTAAAATGTAGTCTTGTGTAAGTCATTCACCAAGGACTAACACTCAGCTACTATTCCCATTTCAGAGATCAGAAAAATTGCTGTAGAGCTGTTAAGTTATTTGCACTAAGCTGTAGAGAAAAGAAATTTCAAGCAATGTTTTTCTGGCCTCTATTCCTGTGCTTTGGCAAAACATTTCTAATCTACTTTATCGGAATTAGAAATATAAAAATATTACATCATCCTTTTATGCAGCATCTTTTTACTGCCATATAGAGTAATAGCTATAAACTTATGGTCATTTTATACCAGTAATGTAAATTATATTTATATGATGTCATCATTAATATAAAAGATTAATATAAACTGATTACATATGGCTACTCAATAAAGACATTTAAGTTTGCTACCAGAACATTTGGGATATCTTTAAAATTATGCAAACCAAAAGATGGAAATATTATGTAGTTCCTTTCTCCTATTTTCTTTTATTTAATTCACCTATTCAGTCACTCCTATTGTGCTACCTTCTTTGTAGGAACAGGCTGAAACAGATGGAATTTACTAGGAATCGCATTAAGGAAAAAAAGACAAAAAAACCCCCAAAATTCAAAACACTACAGAAATGAGCTCACCAGCCCAGGAGGAAGTATGTGACTAAGATCCCTCCATTAGAGACATTCCAGAAACTAGTTCAGTGAATTCTTACTGTCATGTCAGAGGAAAAGTGCCCTCCTCTGAAACACTGATAAGGAACTACACAGAAGTGAACATTTGACAGCCTTGTTATTATACTATATCATGTTCAAAATAAACCTCAAATATTTAAATTCATAAGCCTCCACAATAAGACTCTACAAGTTGTGTGTGAGATACATCAGTTGGTGAGATAAGCAGAAACATATAAATAGGTATTGTGTAAATTAAGTGTAGAGAGATACGGAGTGAAAAAACCAGAGTAAAATACAAAGAGACTTTTCAACACTATCAAGAACCTCACCCTAAACCCCTTCTCCACATGACAGTGACATCAGAGGAGCAGATGACAAAGTGCTAATGGAATAAGGAGACATATCACAAACCTCTGGAAGCTGGGTCAGGAATATGCACTATAGTCAAGGTATTGTGACAGTTCATATGAAACACCAAGGTATGTGCTAGACTTTATCAAGTGAAGGGCAATCATTCAAATTGGCATAAAAGGCAATCTGTTTTTATTTTTTCAGGAATCTATCCCCTGTGTGTCCCCATACACACGCACACACACACACATTATATTGTAGCTGAGCTGAGCAGAGACTTGCATAATGCACAGGGTACACATCAAATTCAAGTCTGGTGTAGGGATAGAAAGGAAAGGAAGGGAAGATGTGGATTCTACAAATACAAAAAAGTTCATGATGTCACATCAGAAAAAAAGGCCTGAAGGAAACTCAAGCAGTATTAAATATTTGAAGATAATTGAAGTATTACTGTATGCTCTGACCAACATGCAATATCATTGGCTTTCTTGGAATCCACCATGAAGCAAATATATGACAGTCATTCACAGTTTTGTCTCAGCATGTAGGGGTTTGTAGGGGAAGACATTTAAAGGAATGGAGACTGAATAAAGTGGGGAAATTGAAGTAGTATGTTTGGACTGTTGTTTGGCTGCATTGGTAATATAAAAATTAAGAATGTAGGCCTTTGAAACAGACTTGGGCTTCAGCTAGGCCACCACACTGGTTATATGATAGTAAAACAAGCTGTCTTAAATTGATACCAGGCTATAAGCCAAACTATTTCAAAAAACATCTCTTGGAAGCCATTTTAAAAGTGACTAAAATACAGCCTCTTCCTAAACTTGAAAGTTGTTTTGGAAGACAGAAGAAGTGGGCTGTAGCCAGTTTATGGCAACTTCCTTTCTAGCGCAGAAACAGGTATTTTATATATATATACACTCATTAATAATTCCTGCATAATTCAGATTCCCAACAAAAAAATAGTAAAAACAGTGGTGTGTCAAATATGAAGCTGTGCACAAAATTAAACATCCTGATAATCAGAATGCAAATTCTCAAATTTTGTAAAAGATGGGGCTAAGGCAGTGCAGTCCTAAAGCTTATGATGCAACCAGAACAAAACCTGGCCATTTGCTTGTGGTGATGTGCTTGTTCTCAAATGTAATAAAGACTTTCCAAGCACCAAGCCCTCACCAAGCTGCAGTCCCCGTCTGCTTGCACAGGTATCATCATCACATGTTCTTGACAGGTTGGGTTTCATCTAACAAAGGTATCTGGAAAAAGAAAAAAAGCTGAACCTTGAAGTCACTTTCTATCTCCCATTAACTACAGAGGGACACTTAAGGGCATGCTTAAATTAGATATTAGCATTTTTATTGATCAAAATGGGTGTGATGAATCTCACATATGTGTGTGGCCCACCTTAGATTCTTAACTTCCTTCTGAGATAAAAAACGAGTTTAAATATGAACACTGCTGTCTTTCTCTTTCCTTATTCTATCACTATAAAAAGCAGAGTTTATCAAAACATTTCACAGGTTCTTAAGTACAAGATTCCTCAATGGTGCACAGATAGCCAAAGATGAGAATGTAGGGTTTTTTCCTTCAGTCTTCACTTGATACAGCAGCTGTGATTAGATATCTAACACAATTAGAATCAACGACAAAAGGGTAAGAGCATGGGATGGAAAAGGTAAAGCAGAGGCTTAATTCTACTTTGAGAACCTGGATGTTTTTTAAAATGGCTGGTCCTGATGAAATTCACATGAGAGTACATAGAGAACTAGCCTGAAGTGATCTTAGAGCCCTCAGCAATTATTTTGAGAATATAGTGAGAACAGGTTAAATTTCAGAAAACAGAAAAAAAGCAATCATAGTTCTTACCTTTAAAAAACTGAAAAGAAGTGTAGATCAGTCAATCTAATTTTAATTACCAAGAAAAAAAATTACTGGTTCAAGTATTCAAACATCTGGGCAGGAACAAGAAGATATGAATCAGCCAACATTGATTTGTCAAGAACAAACCACGTCAAACAACCTAGTTTTTTCCTATGACATTGTGACAGGTATGTGTATTGAAAAGAGAAATATCTTTACTTTAGAAAAGTTTCTGACAGTGTCTTTTATGACATTTTTCTATGTAATCCAGGGTCTTTCTGAGACTGCCATATGGTAGGGACACAACTGATCGGGATACTATGCATAAAGACAAACTGTTCAGCTGGAAGGATCTAAGAGTGAGGTCCGCTGGGGACTGACGTGAAGCCCAGGCCTATGGAACGCTTGCAATTAAAAAAAACACGTGATGGAGCAGGGAATATAGTTGCTCTATTTCCAGATGATTCAAAGCTGGGAGAGGCGATGACAAGGTTAGAATTCAAACTGATTATTATAAATTGGAGAAATTGTCTGAAGTGGCTGGGATGCAATTTAATAAGGGCAAAAAATCAAAAGTTCTCCACTTAGGTAAGAGTAACCGTCTGCAAAATTATAGGATGAGAAATAACAGTTCTTCTGAAAGAGGATGCATGGACTTCAGTTGATCATAAATTGGTCGTGAGTCAGCAATGCAAGGCTATTTCAAAGACAAAATGGAAACTTCATCCTGGAAGAGAATCATATAGAAGACAAAGTAAAAAAAACCTTGCTGTTTATTTCACTCAAGTGCTTTGTCTAGATATAGGATACCTGCAGGAAAAATGCTGACCAACTAAAGAGTAATGAAAGGGCTATAAAACACAATCTTTGAGGACAACCAAAATGAGTTGAGTTGTTTAGTGTAGTTGAGTGGCATCTGAAGAGCATTTTTATGGTCTCTAAGTATTTTAAAATAGTAATGCAAAAAGAACTGGAGCAAATTCAAATAGCAAAGCAATAAATCAGTTAGCCTGAATTGCAGCAACGATGATGTAAGTTAGATCTTGGAGGAAAGAATGTCAAATATTCTTTAACACTTGAATAAATTGCCTAGAAAAAATACAGAATTTTCAACACTGGAGATTTTCAAGAATTGGTAAACTGAAAATCTGTAGGCATGGTTTAAGAAGAGATGAACTTGCCTTGTGGAAAGAGGATGTATTGGATAGCTTCTCAAGATCTCTTCCAGAAATGTGATTTTTCTACAATTTTTAATGGGTTTGATTGCTGTGATAACAGAGATACATGGAACATGAGAAGGAAATTTTTCTAGTGATATGTATGGCAAATCTAATTTACTTATATGAGTGCAGCACCTCTGGAAAACACTTATTAATGGGACTATCCACAAGTCTTTGTAGCACTTCTTATTTTTCAATGTCTCCAAAGCAGTCTCCACTTAAATTAAAAACAGTGCACTGGAATTCCTGAAATGAAGTGACAAAACTTGCCACAGGCACATGTAAAAGGGAGAACGGCACCATGGAAGACCAAGAGCAGTGCTCTAAATCACCTTAATGGGTTGAGGTGGAAAAGGATCTCAAATCAAACTGGTTGCATACGTGCATTTTCCAGTAGCTGTCACAACTTAGAAAATAAAAAAGAGAGAGAGGGAAATGAAAGTAAGAGGTCTAGTTGCTTTTGACATGATTTCATTTAACACGCTAGGTCTCTGACCTTTCAGCGCTGGTGGAAATAAAAGTGGAAACGTAACACTGAGGGGGGAAAATTCATGCAAATAATAACCTTTAAAGCCACCAAGTGAGACTTTTTTTGTTTTATTTAAAGGAGAGAAATTTGATGATCCAATTATGCAAGTCATTAGGAAAACAATGCTGAAATTTTGTGGCTAATGGGATTTTAAGTTATATTGACAGTGAAAACCAATTATACTTTCAAAACTTTTTTTTCTTTATCTGCAATTGCATTATTTTAATGGAATGGCATGCTAAACCTCAAGTAACCAAATGAATGTTAATCATGGAAATAGTTGAGTTAACAAGAGAACCCCTCTTTTTTCATGACCTCATAATTTCACAAGTCTGAATAGAAGCTTAAAGTCATTCATTTTGCCTCTAAATTGTTTGATGTGGTAAGTATAGAAAACCTTCAAACTCTTCAGAATTCCTACTTTATAATAAAATTTAGATTAACTTTCTTAAGAAGTACAGTAGAATCAGAGCTCAAACATAGGATGACAGCAATTCCACAACTTGGGAATATTTACATAATGACCCAATTATTCCAGGTCAGAACCAATTCTAGTTTGACACATTATAACTTATGTGCTTTAATTGATTTTTCCACCATTTCTATTTATCTTTCTAATTCGTAAGGTACTAGGTAAAAAAAAAACCAAACTGCAAAATCCAACTAGTTCATGTAAGAAATTTCAATAAGTGAAAGGACCGATGGGAAATTTTGTGAGGTTACTGGATAATTAATAGAAGTCACATAAATTTAAAAAGTTTTTGTCAGTTGCTAATGTCATCAAGCTAATGGTAGAATAAATCTGTGGTATCCTGAAGTGTATCCAGCACTGCAACAAGAAATTTTTAGGGTTTATTGAGTTGAATATGCAGAGAATAAAAAAAAAATCCTAAAATCACAGAATGGCTTGGATTGGAAGGGCCTTTAAAGATCACCTAGTTCCAACTCCTCTGCCATGGGCAGGGACACATGCAAAAGAAGTATCTTAAGTGGCAAGCAACCTTTGGAGATGATCTGGCACAACATTCTCTTGAAAGCCGTGTTGATCAAGCACCTCATCAACTCAAGTCTTGAACATTTCCAGCAAGAGAGATTCCACCAATTCCCTGGAGAAATTACTTCAATATCAAATCTTTCCCAAGACGTAGAATTTTTTTTCTATCTCCTTACAGAACTTGCCTTAAAACAACTTGTGCTTAATGCTCCCTGCCCTGTCAGCATGCATCCTTGTGAAGTAAATGCCCCCATCTTCCACATAACTACCTTTCAGGTATTGGGAGAACATAATAAGATACCCTGGAGCCTTCCCTTCTCTGGGCTGAACCCTATTCCTTCAGCCTTTCTTCATATATCAAATCCAACAACCCTCTAACCCTCTTGCTGGCCCTTTATTAGATGTGCTTTAATTTTTAGAGTGTCTCTTGAATTGCAGAAACACCAACTAGACATGATAGTTCAGGTATAGCCTAGTAAGACCCCAAATAGCATAATCACGTCACTTGATCTTCAGGATATACTTTCGCTAAGGAATCCCAGGACAGTTTCCCTTCATTGTTGCAAAGGAATGTGTCATAGGAACACTACAACCTTGCCTTGATCAAGAGCTGAGTGCCTTTGTGCAATGAGCTGCAGACAGAAGGGCAGAGCAAACAAGTCCTGAGTGTACTGAAGCTTGATATGGGCATGGATCATCAAGTGACAGGAGAACAATATCTGAAACTGCTGGAGAGGGACACCACGATATCAACATGGCCTGACTTGATTGGCAGCCTGTGACAATAACTGGCTACACACACACACACAGACACCCCCCAGGTAATAAAGATCTTGGAGAAACATTTCTACAAGGACACCTGACACCACATACACACAGGGAATGCCAGCTGGGACCATTGCAGACCAGTGCTGAAACACCAGCCAACAGGTCTCCTGCCTCAACTGTTGCCCCTGCCCAGGTGCTTAACTTCCATTTGTCTGCATATAGACTATATCTGGAAGGAGACAGGTTAAAGTGGCCTGACTGCTCTTTTCTGAGCCTAACAACGTGCAAGAATCTAAAAATCTTGCCAATTTGCCTTCAGCAGTTGTATCACACATGAGTGAAAGAAGAGGTGTAGGCTTCCCTTCAGTGCAATTGCAATTCACTTCCTTGCCAAACAAAAACTTTCCTCTTAAAATGTGCCTATGTCTGCAGCAGTATCAGATAGCTTACACTGTACTGTTTGGCATACAATTTTGGCTGTGAAATTAGTCATTTGGCTACAGAAATATTCGTAAGGCTAAATTTATTTGAAGGCAAAATAATCAGGAGTGAACATGGATTACAGAACAGTATCCATGCATTAAAAAAAAACGTTTCCAACTTGGCCATAGATCTTTTCTATGAATGTGGGCAAATTATTCATTGTTTTGTATGGCTATTATACCCATCACCCATGAGCTGTTTACGACACTGAAGTGCTCTGGAGCTGTAATTATCTTTTAAAAAAATAAGTAAAAGTGTTGCTGCAGAGATTGTAACTTGATTCTGAAACACAGATAACAAAGTGTATATGGAGCCAGACAACTCACAGGGGTCAAAAAACTTCTTCATTTAAAAAAAAAAATATACAGAGAAACAAGTATTCTGCCAGCCCACCAATACTGAAAAACTTATAAAGTAATAAGTAATTTATATTGGAAGTGACTTCCAGGGGTCACCTGGTCCAACCCTCTCTCTCTTATTGCACCACTGGAGGCAAAGTAGTCTCCTGTGTTAACAAACAATACCTCACCACACCATTTAATTTTCACTCTTGTTCTGAAAGTTGTACTACATCAGAGACTTAGGCGATCTAAAAATGGATATGGACTTAGCAGATCCTTGTGCCCTAGTCTGCATGCAATGTTCTTCCTCCAGTAGCTGCAACTTGTTAGAGATGGTTTGCATTTGACATGAGAAAAGGTATTTCTAACAGTGTCTGGAAAGAATTCCACTTGCAGAGCCAGATTTTGAGACCCTAGGTAGATCACACACATTTCAGATTTTTGTACCATTTAATCTGCCTCTAAAATTTACCACAATTATTTGGCATGCTAAATATTGTTGTCCCCATGTGCAGATCCTTTCATGTATGATGTGAGAAAGATATAGCCAGGAGAACACATAAAAAGTGAGGCTTCCTGAAAGCAGAATAGTTTGATGAAATGCTAAGGATATGCCAAGTACAACAATCCAAGGGAAAATTGAGAAGAAAACCAAACCAAAATACACGTGACAGATATTAGTCAGGTCTCGTAATGCACAACTGGAAGGTGGTCAGACATGAGGGTGATCAGGACAGGATCTGAAGCACTTTTGAGGATAAAGGGAAAAAAAGCCCAAACACACTCAGAGAACATGGTAAACAGCTCACTTGGAAGAGAATAAAAGCCAGAGTCTGATCGTACATTCCAGATTAAAAAGGCATCTGATCTGGTGTCTGTGCTTGGGAAGGCTTCATTGAACACTGACATACTGATGCACTAAACTTAGGACCAGTCAGATTTTTCTCAAGGTGTATATAGATCATGCACTGGATTCAACATCAGGGATCCTCCTGCCAGTCTTTACCTACCTGACATTACTTATTAGCAGACAGATATAACTTTTTTTTTTCAAATTTAAACACATATTTAAATTATTTTTATTATACTTTGCTTTAGACATACAAATACTTATTTCTTCATTCCGTACTAGAATGTCAACCTAACTTGCATTGCAATAGCTATTTAAAATTCAAATATTTTGATGGAAAAAATAGGTGACATCTGCTTTTAATATTCTTTTTAAGAACATGTATAACAACAGCTGGAGAACCATGGCAATTCTGCTAGCCAAGAGAAGTAAATTGGTTTGGTTTTTTCAGTTTCTTCATCTTCATCTTTGATTTTAATAAGATCTTTTGAAATGCTTTATTTTCCTTGGAATGCTTGCAATAACTCAACTTGGTCTAAGTATCCTCAATTCCTACTGAAATCTAAAGAATCCAGGCATCTCCTAGAAAGTTTCAGTATTGAAGACTGCAAACCAATAATTTTTGCATCATGTATTTACTGAGATCCGAGACTTGCACAAGAGCATAGTTCAGGAGGAGAGTAACATGAGCAAAGTATGTAAGATATGAGATGTAAGCAATATTGCTTTTTTCCAGCAGCAAAACAAATTTAAATTTCCATTTTATGCTAAAAAGTCAAATCGATTTAATACTGCCTTAAAAACCTCATTAAGAAAATTTAAAGGAAACAGAAACAAGCTCAGAATTTCTAAATCTGCCTGCAATTCTACATCAAGCAGCATGACAGGATATACAAGTTCAGTGCTACAAACATTAACTCGGTTGCTCCCAATTTGTGTTAATTTAACTGCACAGTCAGTTTGAGCCCCACAGCCCAGCCAGTGGCAGAATGGGCCCCTAACACAACCGAGTGTGGCTGTGTGGAAGAGGAAGGGCAGCATCTCTCCAGAGCAGCAATAAACACTGCTGAAGTCGAACCTGCAAGGGGAGCAAATGTTCTACCAACAGCTTCCATGCTTTGTGGATGCCTTTATACATGAAAAATAGAAGGATCTTTTCCCCCAGAGAGCAGAATTTAACAAAAATGGCAGATATATTTATTCTTTCATCTGTAATAGTACCCTGCCAATAGATAAAGAGATCTTTTTTCAGCACATCCAGAGACAGGTAATAGCTGTGCTTCCACGTTCAGTAACATTGGTGCTTGTGCCTAATGTCTCTGGCAGCTCAATCCAAGCCCCTGGGAAAGCAATCCAAATCATGGGTTTTAGCAGCCTCTGTCAGTTCCCCAAAACAGCATTGCAGAAAGCACAGTGCAGATGCAGGCATGAGCCAGAAATGAAAGGGTTAGGGGAGGCTATCCTTTCACTGTCATTGGAGAAGTAAGGAATGCCAGGTCTGAGATGGGCAGGGGTGCAAGAGCAACCCCTGCCTGCATCTCACCTTCCAGCTACTCCCCTGAGGTTTTCTGTGCTACAAAACAATAACACCAATGTCATCAAAAGCATAATAAATGAGGTATAAGCAGCATTGTGTAATATGTTACAACTTAGTTCTCTACTCTTTTTCTTCTGAACTTTGCTTTAACTGTTTCCTGAGGATCAATACCTGATTTGTATTTTCACAAAACATTGCTAACCTTAGACCATTTATGTAAAAACTCATAAGCAGTTATCAGTAACTCCAGCAAGATTTCAAAGGATGTAGCTTATACTCTCTGAGTGAAATTCATTTCTATTCCCAAAGCAAAGCAGCACATACAGTATTCAGAAGACAAATTTAAAGATGATGTTCAATCAAGTCTGTATTTATTGCTACTGCACAGGTATCTTCAAATGAAGGACTTCAGCACAAGCACTTCAGGCTAATGCACCTCTTCTCTTACCTCTGGCCAGTTGAATTTCAGCAGCACCTCTGGTTGGTGTTGAAAGCTTGGCAGTTAATTTACAGAAAATATTCTGTGGCCACTTCAGGCCACTTGAGGCCATCTTCCTAACTCCTGCATTTTACCTTGACTCCAAAACCTGGCCAATAACTGGGTCTTTCATGCTCACAACAGCACAGAAAGTTACTATGGCAGCGGGCAGTTACACAGTTCAGCCCTGGGACTGTGGGATTTCCAGGGATGATGGGTTGTGAAGACTCTCTTTCTCCTCCATATGTCCTTCTTCCTCTAAGCTAATGGAGATCCAGTTTGGTCTTGTTAGGGGAACTATTTCCCATTCCTAGAGAATGTCAATGGACTGTTCAAATTTCACCACATCTCAGATGATGATCTTATCTCCTTTCTCACCACTTGGTCAGGGGATGCAGGTGGGGACTCAGCTCATCTACAGTCACATCTTTCCAGTGCTGAAACAGAAAGGCAGTGCCATGTCTGGAATTCCACACAGAGAGGTATGAAGGAGAAGGCAGAGAAGGAGGTTCAGAGGATTTGCTCAGCAGAAAGAAGGTCCTGCTTCAGTAGGGCGGGACATTAACAGAATACCAGAGAACATGAGTGGTGTTCGACACCAGCCTCGGCAGATCTCAGTGCTTCCAGACCTTTAGACTGAAAGCCCTCCTTTCCTGTGCTAGAAACACAGACTGCTCCAGGGAATACCACAACTTCTTCCTTTATGCTGCTTTCTCCTCCTTCAGGGTAAAAATGTCAAATGTTCACAGAAAATGTTTGTGGGTTTCAAGCACATGTTCAATTTGTGGCATATATATAACACTCTATGTATAAAATGCAGCTTTGCCACACTTCACTAAAAAAGAATATATATCAAGTGAAATGAGAACTTATAATAACCTTCAAAATAAACCGAGAAGAGTTATCATTTTGTTTGTCGATACAGAAAGAAAGAACTGAATATGTGCATGCAGGAAAGGCTTGTTCCTTTCCCAAGCAGAGGGAAGGTCTGTGCCGGGAGACAGGAATGGATATTTTATATACTACAGCGCCATCTAGCCCAAGGAAATAAAATCCCACAATGGACAATGGCTGCTGAAGGACACTTTTTAGTGCTAAATGTTAAGTCCATAAATAACTTCTGACACAAATGACACAAGCTTTTGGCTTATTGTGTGACATTTTAATATTTTTTTTCTACCCTATAAATGCAGCTGAGTAGTATAGAAGCTCTTCTGAGAGCCATCTTCTACAGGAAATAACTGGCATATGCTATTTTCATTATTTCTCATCCAAACTGAAACTTGAGAAAACCTGAAATAATGCAATAAATGAAAACCCAGGAAACGTACATTTTGTAGGTGTTTTTGTAGAAAACTGAGAACTTCAATAACAGAAGACAGGGAAATACTAAAAGCCAAAATTCTAATAATGAAAGAAAGATCTTGCCAGTTTTGTCATTGTGCAAATTTGTTGTAAGGGGAAAAATCTATTGTGTATTATATTACATTATTTTTTTCTAGAAATGTCAAATAAATTTCTTCACTATTCAATACAAAGTTCAATTAACTTGTACCAGTTTGAAGCTTATCTAAATTAAATTTCTGGGATGGGATACAAGTGATTTTAAATCCACCAGGGAAAATAAGAAAGGCTTTCAAAATTTTAGATAGCTTCTTCATGATGATGTTCAGTGTAGTCAATTCAAAACGTGATCACAGGTCTTCTAAAACATAGTTTTTCAAAGGCCATATTGCTGATGTTTTTCCACGATTTTTCCTTCACAGTCTGTGTTCTGTTATTTTTTTAGGATCTCTAGTTATAGCAAATGAGAATTAATTTTAATATAAGGGAAGGGCACGTCTACCTTTGAAATTTATCACAGAATGAATCATCCTGTCTATTGATTATGAGGGAGCTTACACAACTAGTTTAGCTTGCACTGCGTACACCTCGATTTTACTAGGACAGACCAGTTTCTTCAAAGAGTGTACTTGAGACACAAAATTATCAGAGGTTTGGTTGGTTTTTTTTCATTTCTCTCAGAACAAAATTTTCATAATACATTATTTTTTTAGCTTCAAGCATGTCTTTCATGCTTTCTCTTCATGCAAAGGGTAACCTAAATCCAAGTATGAGATGCATTCCATAGCAGAGTTACAACGTGGTGTTTGGCAAGCTCTGAGGAAGACAGCCTGGGGATCAGAAACCATGTATATCTACATCTACTAAAAAGGGTTCTTTGAGAGTCTAGCACAACCTGTTCCTCAGGTAATTACACCGCTAATTCAGAGCTGTGTATCACCACAAGACACTGTACTGTGACATGAAGGCAAAGTGTAACTCAAAAGTTCATGAATAAAAGCTTCTCCACGAAGAAAAAATACATGTGTTGCTGCTGAGTGAGAAGTTGACAGGAAGCACACCCACAGGAATTTTAAATAGCATAGGTTCTAGGTTTTTCAGAATACTAAAAATGCACTGGGTGCACAAGTGGCACTGTTTAACAAGACTGGTCAGAAGGCTAAAAAACAACAGAAAGAATTGCAGCTGCCAAGAAAGCCAAATATGCATCAGTAGAAGAGCCAGGTTTTCCTTGCTGGCCTACAAGCTTGTACCAACTGAAGGCTGTGCTCACCCACAAGAGCTTGGCACAAATGGAGCTTTCCTGGCCAGGAATTCTGACCCAGAAACCCACTGTGGAGTAACAGTACCATGATGTTTCACAACTATTCAGATATATTTGTAAGCTTTTTTTCCACAGTGCACATACTATCCCACCTGAGGACCTTTATCACACACATCTAGCAAAACACAGGTTACTTCTCCCTTTTACTGTTACTGTCATTGCTAACTCATTTCAGTTAACTAAAAGACAGTGATCAAATTTACCAAGTGGTAACCTTTATTTGATGGTCAACTTCTCACCCTTTCAAGTCAGAAGATTTTAATATGTGTGTGGTGCATATATACGTGTTCAAGTTTGTTTGTATGTTTGCAGAGCCAACCCATAGTCAAAACAAAACCTATAAATGTTATCATATAATTTGTTGTATTGCTGTGCCTTTGCTACCCTCCAGCATAAGAGGAATTTTATTATAAATCAATGTATATGCAGCAGTTACAAGGTACAAGTTAAACTTAATAATTTTTGTTATTGCTACTTACAATGTTATCAAATAATTGCAATTAAATAGGGCCATATTTTTCCATCAAAAGTTGTCAATTTTAAGTACAAAGTCTTTATACCAGCACTTATTAATTAGAAGTGCTGCATTCATATGTAGTACTACTAGTGTACCATTAAATGTGTATATAATGTTATGTTGGATGGAAAGGAAGGAGGAGCTCTACTTTGCATGTACTAAATGTCTAATTAGGTTTCATAATTAGGCTTTTGACCCTGCTTTCAGCTGGGAGCCTGAATTAGCAATTGAATTTCTGTTGGGCTGGTGACCCTGTTTGCAGTGTCACAGCCTGAGCTTGGAGAAACATTTCTTTGGGGACCCTTGGCCTGCAGTTATGTGTTCTCCTTGTACTCACCACGACTCCCCGGGAGACCCAGTTAGGGTAGGATCAAGTTCCTCTTTCTTGCACCAAACTCACTCCTATAATTTCAGGGGCCTAATGAGGCAGATCATCAAATATAATATCATAATATCAGTGGGGAGATTGTGAAGGCTTTCCAGGGAGAGGAGTCATTTATGTAACTCAGCACCTAACCTAAGACTGAGAGATTCTCCCTCTGGAGTCATAGAATCATAGAAAGGTTTGGTTGGAAGGGTCCTTGAAGATCATGTAGTCCCTCACCATGGGCAGGGACACCTTCCACTACATCCAAGTCCTTCAGAAGCATCTGCTTTGTCCACTGACCACACAAGCAGCTTAAACGTGTATCTCAGGAAGACTTACTGATAAGACATATAAAACATATTATGAAGTCAGATGCCTATGTGTGGTGCTTTAAGCCTAGCTTTATTATCATCATATTTTAATTCATATCTCCTATAGACTACCAGCATCTACTTTCCCCCAATTTTGACATATTTACTCATTGAAAAATAGCCAGAAATAGGTGGAAAAGAGAGAAAAGATAAGATGAAGCCTGAATTTAAATAACTGTCATGAATGAAAAATTGAACTTTCATTCTCAATGGCATCACCTCTGAATTTTGTCCTTAGAATTTACATTTTATCATTCTCATCAAGATCCAAAAAACGCTTCCCTTCTCTTCCCTTCCAAAACAACTCTAAACCTTGCAGCATAAAATATAGTATAGCCACCCAGGCACCAAGCATAATGAAATCTAGCAACAATAACTCAAATATGTGTCTCCTTGTCTGAGTCACTTTAGAGACATCCAGAAACATAAATATATGTTTTCTCTGAAAGGTAACAGTTTTCTTCCTTTTAATCTGAAATAAAATTCTGTCCCCATCTCCCAGGGAACTAAAGGTGACAATAAGAGCTTGACAATGTTCAGGAGATGTGCTTTTCACATTAACATTGGCAACAGCTGCATCATAAATATTAGGTCTACAGAAAGTGCATTCAATCATTACAGGAGGTGCAATTTAAAATCTGAAATTCACTCAAATAAATCAGTAAAAAGAGTTAAGGGATCTAAGTCTTCAAAACCTAAAATGTACTGCTATTGTGTTCCAGCTTTATTTGCAAGGAATTCTAAAATCTACTGGAACAAAATATTCCCCTTAATGTTCTGTAAACTGCTTATGAAATATCAAGCTTTGTTCCGATCATCTTTCCTTTTCCTGTGCTATCCCCTTGCCAGACATCAAGGATCTCATGCCAAATGTGTGTGAATCCATAGCTTATGAAGGGCAGGATTGGATGAGTGAAGGAAAATCATGCACAAAATACAAATATATTACCCTCCCCCAACCTCCTCTCCTTTATCATCACCAACACACTGATGCACACAGAGAGCCAGGAGCCAATATGAGCATCTTGGAATTGTTTGAGGTATAGCACATGCTGTCAGACCTCTTGCATTGAGCCCTGGAGGTCTTCTATTCTGATCCTGAGGATATTTGATATGATGGCACTGACTCCATGCTCTCTGCTAGCTTTGCTCTGCATACTGGAGACCCTAAAGAAGGGCTACAAGGATATGGATATCAGTCCTTGCCAAAGATACCCTGTCACGGAAATAATGCTTATGTCCTGCTGGCACACACAGAAAGTGCCCAAAAATCTGGAAGGGTGCCATGAACTGCAGTAGAGAATCAGGTCAACATTCTTTCTGTCCTTACAGCCCCAGATGCTCAGTGAAAGAGTATAGGGAACAGAGCAAGTATAGGATGAAAAACCTTTCAAAAAGCCAGCAGTGACAACATTGGAGAGTCCTGAGCCAGTTTGCATCCAGGACACACATTTCAGAGAACACAGTGAGCCAGCCGTCACTCCTGAGGTAGACCTGGTGACTGTTTCACAAGCAGATGGGAAATGCCATGTTCCTTAGCAGACTGTTAACAAGAAAACAGCCTGAGACAACACTAAAATTATTTGCTCTCTACATTTCATAATAGGAGCCTTATCTTTACCATAGATATTAAAATCACTTCTATTGATTTATCAGATCTACATGCAAGACTTTTTACTTTAGCATCCCTATTCTTGAATGTCTCATGCAAAATAATTGAGGCAATTTCCTAGTATCTCCCTTTAGTAAAATTAGTTCCATTAAAAAGTGAAGATAAAGATGGGGGGAACAGAGGAAGGTATAGAAACTGCTATAAAATATAACTGATTGATTTATAGTCTCTAATAGACTGATCTAACGTGTCTAATATGTCTATGTCTAACACCAGTCTCATTTAAAAGAAAAAAAAATGTCTTGCCGAAGTATATCCCATTTTTATAAGCCATAAATTTCAAGAATAACAACAGTTTCCCCACACACATCTTCTAGGCTCTCCTTTTCAAAAACTACCATGGGAAGTTCAAAAAAAGGAGTACAAGAACCAGGTGAAATACTGGAAAACAATTCCCAACCTCCTGCAGTCCCACAGCATCAGGAAAATCTATCCTGCAGTCATTTCTCCATTCTCTTCACACTTGTAAAAGATGCCATTATGTTACATATTTATAAATCTAAACCAAGCCCTATTTCTTCAAAAACAAGTCCCAGGCTTTAAAAGTCCCCCTGATGACTCTCCTGGATCACTGAAAACATGGGTAAGGATTAAAGCAGGATGAAATCATATTACAAATTGCCTCTGAAAGCAGTCCTTGGGGAAGTGCATTTGCAAATAAAAGCAAAGTATGAGGAATTTCTAATTCTGTATCTCCCATTCAGTGATCACTCTTATTGAAAATGGTGCATCCAAACACACAATCTGCCTCTGCTGTCCAACATTCTCTTTCAGTCTCTCAGTGCAACTGAAAAGGAATGTTCTTTTGATTTATTTTGCCCTTCAGAGCCTATTACTCTGCCCTTCTAAAGTATCTTATAAAGTTCTTTCTTTCCAATATACAGAAATGTCTCTTTCATCCAAAAAGTATACACATTTTTAATGGCACCCTACTTCTCTACAGGACTGGGATGGCTAAACCCCAGCCAGCAACTCATCCCCCCACAGCTGCTTGCTCATTTAGCACCTGGTGGGATGGCGGAGACAATCAGAAGAGTAAATGTGAGAATATCCATGGACTGAGATAAGGACAGTTTAATAGGGAAAGCAAAAGCCACAAGCAAAGCAAAAGCAGGAATTAATTCACCCCTTCCCATGGCAGGCAGGTGACCAGCCATCCCCAGGAGAGCAGGGCCCCATCACGTGTAACAGTGACTTGGGAAGACAAATGTCATCACTCCAAACATCCCCCACTTCCTTCTTCTTCCCCTCAGCTTTATAGGTTGAGCATGACCCCACATGGTCTGGGATATCCCTTGGGTCAGGGCCAACTGTGTTCTCTCCCAACTTCTTGTGGCTGGTGGGGTGGGGTGAGGAGAAGAAAAGGCCTTAACTCTGTGTAAGCCCTGCCCAGCAATAATGAAAACATCCCTGTGTTATCAGCACTGTTTTCAGCACAAATCTCAAACCACCCTGTGCCAGCTACTATGAAGAAAATTGTGTCTACTCCAGACAAACCCGGCCCTTCTCACAATATTTTCTATTTCTTACGCAATTCTAAACGAATGAAATGAAAAACAGGCATATATAAGAAATTTAGGGTGCTTTCAATATAACATACATACTACTGCATTGTAAATGGCCATTTTATGAAATGATGCAGTCCTGTTTGATTTCGGTCGCAGCTAAAAGTAAAATAAAGCCATTTCCTGGTTGATTTCAGTTGGAATTGGAGATAGTTTTTCAATATGACCCTCAGCAGTGCTTAAAAAGTAGGGAAAAGAGGCAGATAAGGCACTGAATGAAATAAATGGATCCAATCTGAACTCAGTTACTTCAGAAGTTGATAGGATAGTGGAAAGGCAATGCACAATCAGTAACCGCAGCCATAAGAAACTTAATGATGGATGAAAATGAAAAACGCCAGGATGCCTATTTATCTATGAGAATTAGAATCCTTTAAACAAGTTATGAGTGAAAGAGGTGTAGCTAAACCAGATTTTAAGCCAATTATAAATGAATGAAAAATCTAATTTAAACGGACATCATCTTTCACTAATATTAGAAAAACAATACTTTCTACATTTTATTGGAGGTGATAAATTTATTGTGACACCTGAACAGGACAGCTATTTTATACTAAAAGACAGCTTCCTCTGCTTAGCAAATAGCCAAAACTAACTGTCAATTTTGAATTTTATTTCCTGGGAGTGAATCATTCATAATTTGAAATTGTTCTTATTACTTCTAACTATAACAGATGGATTAAAACAAACTTTTATTGGCATAACCAACAAAAATAGTGTGGACTTTTCTGCATCGTTATATCCAGAACAATTCTGTCTAATAATTCAAAAGAGAAACTGTTAATGGGCAAGATGCACATTAGTAATAAGGTGTTGGTTTATCTCCTCCACACATCTGAAAAGTTACATATCATTACATTCATGGCTACGTAATTGAATTTAGATCTGGTCTGGTACATTTAACTTATCAACATGTTTTTGACAGCAGTTGGCCATTATATTTTGCCAATTTTAGGAGTTACATTGCCATGTCCTCTTGAAATCCTCAGGTGAGACAAAATTCAGGTTATGGACTCCTTTTTCTCCATTCCTACACATATTCATGAAGTGTAGAGCAGACAGAAGCAAAAGAACCTGTGAGGTCAGACTTTATGATCTCCTGGCCTGCCCGCAGAGGTGGCTGTCCCTCTTCAAGGGCTGGCACAAAGATTCATGGGTAGAAAATCTACATGTTTCTGAACCAGGAGGTGAAGAAATCTTTAGGGCTTTGTACTGCAGCCACCAGTACAGCAAAGAAAGAAGCCCTTAAAGCTTTGCTGATGCAAAGGTTGGAGCTCAGTGCAGAACATCAAATAGAGAGGTAAGAGGCAACCTTCTCTTTGTCTTTCTAGAGATGAACTACTAATGGAAGGTATTTCACAAACAGAAACAATGTGATTGTAGAAACACACTTTCTTATCACAGTGATAGGAAAAGGGGAATTTTTTTTTACTTAAAGAAGAGAGAATTAGATTGATGTTAGGAAGACAACCAGGGGCTGGTGAGGCACTGGAACACACTTTCCAGAGAAGCTGAGGGTGCCCCATCCCTGAAAGAGCTCAAGAGCAGGTTGGATGGGGTTTTGAGCAGCCTGGTCTCATGGAAGAGGTCCCTGCCCATAGCAGTGGGGATGAAACAAGGTGATCTTTAAGATCTTTAAGAAAAACCCCAGTTTTCCTATGATTCTATGATCATCTAATGCTCTTCAAACTTATGATTTTCGGGGGGGTTCTGTGATATATATGAGAGCAGAAAAATGCCCTTCTGCATCAGAACTGTTAGGCTGCTTCTCTTGGAAGCTGTTATTGTACATCACAAGCAAAAATGATGCCAGATGATGAGCAATGATACTTCTGATCCACAAATAAAAAGGGTTTTAGTATTGCTGTGGCCTATGATATAAAAATACACTGAATTGTTTTCAGGTCAAGCAGAAACTGTAAGATTTACTAATTGGATCTGACTACGATTTTATTTTTGCCAAAAAGCTATTATAATAAATCTAATCTTTCTTTCCTCCATTGGCCTTGATCTGATAAAATTTTAATACACAAAGAAAGATCTATATTATTCTACCCTCAGTATCTGCAATATCACTTAACAGAAGAACAGGTGAATCTGTTTGACAGGAAATAGGAAAATAATGATTATTTTCTTAAGTAGGCATTGCAAAACATAGTCATTAAATTAATAAAATTAAAAAATTTGGCTTGAACAATTTATCCTGTCACACAAAGGAAAATGTCATACTTCCATCCCTCAGTCACTAACAAACTTTTTGTCAGAAAATTTAAAAAAATGTATTTTCCTTCTGAAAGGAAATACGAAAGCAAAACCATGCAAGAATACTGTCATTTGAGCAATTGTGTAAAAATTGCTCTTTCCATTCATAACATATAAGCATATAAACACTTTAGAACTGCATGGAAATCTTCAACAGGAATGACAAAGTGTGTTACTTTATTTCCAGATATATTGCTCTTCACTATTGTCAATTTGCTAGTATGGCATTTTCTTGTTTTCTACTGAGGACATCTAACTCAGTGCTAGGAGCACTTTCCTGGAATATTTACAAAGCCTTCTAGTCCTTGAAGATGCTTTATGGACATTAAAAAGAGAATAGAAAAAAAAATCTAAAACCACTGAAAATCTCCAGGAAAGTTCTTATTATCTAAAAGTTAGCCGTTGTTTCCATACTCTAGATTTTTGGAATGGTGTTGAATGAACAGATGTTCCACTCTACAGTCTCTTAACATGTCAAACATTCATAACTTTTAAAAAAGATCTTCTAAAGATCGCTACTTATACAGCTTTCATTGCCAGCATCCAAGTCTCATAGGGTTCAGGATATTCTTCCCCATAGGAGGGGGTAAGCAGGGATGGTCTGTGGGTCGTGGGTGACTGCTGGAGACCCAGACTACAGAGCACAGTCAGGTGGAAAGAGGGTGCAACAGGACAACGGGGCAAGCCAAAATCTAGATTTTATTGACGGCCTTCAAGATCATAATGCTGTCTTTGTCAAATAGTATGGAAAACTGCATCAAAAACTTTGTCCTGTGGATCTTTGTGAACATAACAGAAGGGCAGAGAAACCATGACCATCACAGCAGTGAAAGGTAGCACTTTTCAGTAATGCAGGTTCCTATCAGTGTCTGAAAACAAAAGGAAACAAACAAAAAAAAGAATCAAGAGACATGGAGAAAAAGCAAAAATTCTGGGAGATATGCAGAAGGTCCTTTGATGTGTTACCTGGATTCATGCTTAGTGCTCTGTCACATGCCATAGATTGCCTGTTTGCAACTTCTGAAAAAAAATCTCTCTAATTGCTGTTGCTTGCAGAACCACAGTCCAGGTTATTTTAGATGAACTAGGGGCATTCAGCTGATGAAAAATTTCCTCGTAGAGAATTTCGCTGTCTACCAGTACAAACTCACAGAATGAAACACACAGGAGCTCTTGCCATGTTTGCAAGTGGTAGATTAAATCATGTCTGGATTAAGAGGTTCTTGCTTTCTGTGTTTCCTGGGCAGTTAGAGACCACAGTAACACCACCACTCCTCAACCTCCTTACTGCTTTGAAACTGCTCTAGAATCACAGCTGGGAGACAGTAACTACACAACCAGAAAAAGGACTATGGAAAAATGGATCTGCAATTATCCTTCTTGAGTAGCACTGGAATCGTGCTACTACTGAGCTGTGTTTCCAGGTCCATGAGGAGTTTTAAACCATCCCCCTGCTCACCAATTCTGTTGCACTGAGCGCTGCAGAATACACTTAGCATATGCAAGGCTAATTAAAACAAAATTCTAATTAGTACCTTTCTGGTTTTGAATCCATACAGCATCATATATTGAGAATTAATTAAAAAAAAATAATTATGCATTGGTATTTGTCTCAAGTTATCAGCAGACAATCTATGTAAAATATGATATCTGGTTAAAGATAGGTCACATATTAATTAAAAACATTGTGACCAAATTAATGGATAGAGGTTTTAGTAATTCATAATAACAGCATTAATGAGAGTCATGACTTGCATTTAAAGATACAAGATATTAATGTGCTTTGAAAAAATAATGGTATCAGAGAAGCACCCCTTTACTCCCATCAAGCCTGAGCCTTGTCATAAACAGAGGTTATTCTCTTTTGACGATAGCATATTACCAACTACATTCTCTTCCTGATGCATAAAGACCTACTCTCTCACTTTTGAGGAGGGACCATGACCTGTTTTATTTCTCAAGTTCTATTACTTATGTTTATTTGCAGAGGATGGGACCATACTATTTAAAAAGCAGTGAGAGCACTCCTGATCACATTCTTCAGCATTGTGAATGATGTCAATGTAATCAGCATTCTTAATTATATCCTTGAAATGCAAGAAGTTTGCAAATCACTTAGATGTTAAAAACAAAAGAAGAAAGGGACAAAAAAGTGGCAATGGGTCATTTGAAATAAGAATGCACTCCTTAGAAAGAAACCCTAAGTTACAGAAGGTCCTGATTACGGTTGCTTTAGCAAGACATTCCTGAAACAGACAAATAATTTATCTGTGGCATGACCTTAACAAAGCTACTCCTTCTGCAAGGAGAAAATTGAAAAGTAATATCTGGCAAGGACACATTAGCGCTGAAACTCAGATTTGTGTATTTGGGTTCCTATCATTGCTCCTTATTTTCCCTTTTTTTTCTTTTTTGGGGCAGGAACAAAATATCTCTTGAGTTTCATTCATTTAAGATTCAAATCTCTCAGGTACAGAACAAAACTGGAAGCTGCTGAGTACAGTGAATTTTTCCCACCATCACCACAACTATTCCCTTTGGGAGATGAAGCTTTGGCTCTGCTTCCTTCAGAACCACATCTGTAGTAATTAGTTACTAGATCTAACTCCTTATGAAGTCAATGGGAATCATTCTCCAGATTTCAGTAGAACTGCATTGAACTGTCAGTATGTTTAGTAGGAGTTTCCACTGCATAACTAATGTGGGGTTTGCCGTTATATTAATTTTTTATCTTTTGTGTTACCAGATTTTGTAAATTGAAGAATTCTCTCAGCTGTTGCTGAAGTCAGTGGGATTCACAGGAGGTGCTAAGCTGTAAGTTCAACAGCCCATCTGTACCCTGCTTTTTGCAGCAGTCATAAAATTTTGCTAGGAGACTGGATTATGACAGTTTTGTGCAAGCAGATATGCTTAATGACTCTTTTAGCTAATCTGCACAATTGCCTCAGTACACAGGATGTGGTTCTTAAAAATACTTGCCAGTGCATACAGCAAATACTTAAAAAGTTAAAAATCTACAATCAAATACATGAAACAGGGCTTTGGGGAAACAAAAAGCCCAGCATACAATTAGCATCCTCTAAAGTCTGAGGTAGAACAAGCCATCATATTCTGCCCCAAGGTAGCTCATTTCTACCATTTTACACATCTCATAATAATAGGCCAACTGAGTAAGAAATAGAGTAACAGTGGGCAAATCACAGATAAAACTCCAGGAGAATTTCTGACAGATTGCACCATAATTCCATCCTTTTTGTTTATTTGTTTGTTTGCATTTTAGTTGCCAGACACTTTCACAGATCCATTTTTTAATGCAAAAATTTATTATTTGTTCCTTTAATTGTTTCATAAAATATTTACCATGGTCTGTTTAAATAAAGGAATGACATCATGCATAAAAAATGAAAAATAATGTGTCTGTAATAGGCTAGAGGTTACATTTAATGAAACAATGCCCATAAATGAAATTTCATTGTGAGTGCTGATGATGCTCATTTCAGATGAATGCACTTTGTATTTATTAGTTTTATGCGCGTTCATCCTCAGCTTCAGTAATCAGAATTACAATATCCACTCAGATGAGAAAAGTAATTAAATCATTAAGACATACTTTTTTAGGGCTGGGTGATTCTGTGGATATGCAACAGTTGGCTGGCTCCTGTCATAAGTCCCTACTACCATAGATTAATTGTTTTCTCGCTATTTTCCAGAGGGCATCTACCCTCATAGCAATAAGCCTGTAGAGTCTGAGAAAAGGCCAAGTGCCTCATACTCACTTCAGTATTCCTTGTGTGAATAGCTAGGGAGAGTTCCTTGCCACAGCACACTTGAGGCAAGACTCAAGAATGGCAGAGATGTCTATTGGACACTGGCAAAGTTTGGTAGACATTTGACTCTGACTGTATTTGTTTAACCTATATTCAGATACAACGCTGTGCTTATAGAACTCACTTTACATGCACAGTTTCAGTAGAAATCACTCCACAGAAGGATAAATTATGAAGCCTGCTTTCATATATTCAATTACTTGGTACTTAATGTGTTGCATTTTTCCAGGAAATGCCATGGAAAAGTTCAGGAGATTCATAGTCCTTTAAGGTTTACAAAAGCATTATAAATTGTTTTAAGGCCTTCTGTCCAGGATGGACCATGCCTATTGCAAATATTATCATGTAGTTCCCTTACAGCATCAGCCCTGCACCACAACAGCAGAAAGCTTCAATGCTCTCCACTCATCCCCACCTCCCACACCTCAGTTCTATGCTGTTTGCTTTGCCAATGTACAGAGTATGAAGAACATAGCTGATGGAAGAGTTAAAGGCTTTCTAGTATTCCTTATGAACTCTTATTTTGGTACTTCAATCAGTCCTTACAGAGGAGCCTTCCAGAGGTCTCTGAGTTAAGATCCTATGTGTTATTTGCATGTACCCCTGATTCATGTATGCACCCCAGTATTGTTGTCTGAAACCATCTCATTCTGGATGTATAGAGTGAATGTATCTACACCTCAGCTAGTCACATCATGAAGAAAGACCAAAGCTCAATTAGAGCTGACACAGGACAGTGTTGTGTCAGGTAACAAGAAGGGCTTTTTAAAAGTATGTTAATAGCAAGAGGGGATGAAGAGAAAACATTGAACAGATACTTGTGAAGATGGTCATCTGAATAATAGGTATGAAGAAAAAAGTGGAGGCATTCAATGAGGTTTTTGCCTCAGTCTTTAATAATACCGAGATCTTGTGCTGCCCAGTCCTCTGAGGTGGAAGACCACAAGTGGAGGAACAGGAACTTTTCACTTGTGGACACTGAAATTGTAAAGGACCAGTTGTATCACCTGGACGTTCACAAGTCCATGAGGACTGAAGAGGTTCATTCTAGAGTTCTGAAGGAGTTAGCAGATGTTTTTTCAATAAAAGATTAACCAAAATTTAATTAAATCCAAAAACAGCTCTACTTGCTATGTTTTGCCACTGAAAGCAGTAAAAATCTACCATACTTGAATGGAAAAAAAGGAAGTTAGAAAAGTTTTAGAAACTTTCTTCTGTATTATATTTTAACTTTTCAGTGGTGAGGAAGTTAAAAGTTAATAGCAGCAGATTACCAGGTATTTGGTTCCTCTGCTAAGAAAAAAAAAGGCAGGGGGAAGAGCCCTTGCATAATAAGTTGATTTTTAAATGTTCCAGTTCAACTTTGAAGTTCTTCTTTCACTGAGTTGAATGCTAGTGAGTACATTTACATTTTCCGTGAGCTTTGTGTTAAACTAGGCAAGCAAAAAATGCCTTTTTAATCATGTATGACCCTGTTTTTATTTTTCCCTCAAACTAAGAACACCACTGATTCCTTCTGTAAGAGAATCTATGTGTGAAGATCTGAGTTTCAAACTTCAAATGTTTTGCTGCAGTTCTGTTCAAATTTTTTTTTAAATGTAGTTATATATACTTTTAAACAGGGGTTTAAGTGTTCTTTCAACACAAATCTTTAAGTCAAAAATAGCTGAAGGAATTGCATTTCAACAATTGCATCAACTTCTCAAATATACTATTTTCTCAGATACATACCAGCATGAAAAATGGCAGGTTCCTAAATGAGTGCTTCAGAAAGACATCCAATTTTTTTATACACTCAATTGCTACATATATGATCAGTGGCTTCTGTTAAAGAGCAAGAGTAAGGTGCTGGCCAAAATAATTGCATTAGAGAATACTCCATACTTTTAGCCATCATTTTGACATCTGATAGATATAAGGCATTGATTTGACAGTGAAACTATAAACTCAGACCACTAGAACTTCATTTCTAATATTAAAACAAGAAAATCACATTGTTATGGGAACAGAAAAAGTCATCTGATCAATATGCACCTAAAAGATGATCTTCCAGAAATGAAAAATAATAAACCAAATTTTACTAAGATATCTCAATTTATTTTGTCTTTATAAACTCAGGTTTAAATCTCTTAAGGTGGAGATTTACTTTAAGCCTTTTGTAACCTGCAAGTGGTTTTTCTCTAAGTTTTAAAAAACTGATAACTAAACAATACCACTTTATTTGGATGGATAGATAAAACTGACTTCTGTTGATAATTTTGAAATTTGACAAGAATATTTTTACATTTTGCAAGGGGGTTAAAAACTTACATTATGTAGACAAACAATTTTAAGAGTGGTTACTATTTTAAATGCTGTGAAATTCCTCATGATTATTGACAGTAAAAATTCTTCCTAATCTTTCCAATATTTTTGAGCTGCTGTGGTGAAGCTGTTACCTTTACAAGGTAAGAAAAGCTACAAGAACAAGGGAACACACAACTGAAATATATACAAAGGGTGAGTTACACAAATGTGGTGACCAAAAGCAATGATATAAATGCAGATGGTTAAAGGGTTAAAAAGAAAGAGAAGACAAGGAAAACTGCATGTTCTTGAAGGCTTGCACATTAACAAACTTAACACACCAAGAAAATCAAATTGCTATTTGGACAAGAAACCTGCAACCATCCTTTAGTGTGACTGAGGAATTCTGAGAGTGGACAGCTGTGACTGCCATAAATAAAGCACTTTTGAAACCTGTCATTGGAAAAAAATTCTAATAGTTTTACTTTAAGAAAAACCAAAATGAAGACTCCCCAGATTCCACTCTGGAAGGTTCCTGCCCAATTCCCTTTCTCCCAACCGATAAAATGTTTTCATGGCCATAGTTGTAAAGCTGAAAAATTCCACTGAAGTTTTCTCAAATGGAATTTTCATCAGTTCTTAACCAAAAAACTTTGTGGACTTGCCTTTTTGTCTTGATTAAGGGTTATTTTTTTTAACAGATATTTTCAAGGGAAATAATTTCCATTTTGTCATCAGTCTTAATAATAAACATCCTGTGGCTTTAAAAAAAAAAGCTTTTCATTTCTCATTATCTCTACAACATGAAAGCGTGCATTCTGTATTATTCTTGGCTCTTTCTACTAACATAAGTCCAGACAGAGACAGGGGGAAACTGAAAATGCTGATACCTTAACTGAAGGAGAAAGCACTGTGTTTGGTGTGAAAAATAGCATTTAACATAATAGTGGTAGGAGTTTCTCCAGAGTTTTGGGGAATTATTTGCTGAGGGTCCTTGGTAAGGCTATACTTATACAACTATGTCAATATTTCACTTATATATAATCTGAACTACATCCAGATATACATAACAGGTAACACAATACTTTCTTATTTCCCTTTAAATTTTAAAGATAAATATTACATTCATGGTGAGGAAGCAATAACTGAAATACTTGCTCAAAAAATTATTAATTGAATAAGTTCTTCCTTTATGCTCATGTATGAAATGCTCAGAAACATTAGATATGACCATATTCATATTTACTCAGTAAAACAGCTGAATGACACCAAGCCCTATTAACTCTATTTGAATTATTTTATTTACAATTTGGTAACATGTTGGTACTGGAAAAATAGAACACACTGTTCAGAATTTCAGAGTTAGTCCACCTGAAAATTTAGAGAAATTCCTTCCAAAGGCTGTTTGAGTCGTATCTAATTGCAGTGGTTGGCTGTATCAGATTGAAAACTAAGACTTCACTACTTCAGCTTCATGAATAGTTATCCATATCATGCAATAAATACCATTACTGCTTCCTGACTACGTGACCTAATTGTGCTAAACTACTTCCCACGCCGGCACAAGTACAGCACAGATTAAATAAACCTTTTGTGAAGGTTTACACTTCACCAGCTCCAACGAAAGTTTTACTTGTACAAATGTTCACAGACAATAATGGGAAAACATACTGAACTGAAATCTATCTGGACAATTTTTAAGCAGCAGATTTCCATACTACCCAGTCATCCCTGTTAGTTTGTGGTGCACAGTGTCTGACAACTGAAAAATATGTAAATTGCTCTATACTTGTTATGAACACTCCTCCAGATTTTGTTCAAAAGCTGTAACAGACTGGGCTGCTCAGCATAATTTTTTGAAGCATTTGCAAAGCTGGTACCAGATCCTGCCCTCTTTCCATATGTATACCCCTCATTTGATTTCCGTGGCAGAAATGCCCATTTAGCTACATGAAGAAAGTCATTTAAACTCAACTCCATTTCCCTCAACTCTATTTTCCTTCCATTACACACACACACTACACAGAAATTTTCAGTCTTGGTTATTATTTATGGAGAGCTTTCAGGATTACCTTTTACAGCTGATTTGTAAAAGTAATCACCTGCCTCAGACCAAAATGTAGCACTTGAACTTCTGTCATTGCTTCTGATTTGAAATTCTGATTTGATTTGTCATCTGCTTGAATAAATTCCTTCATTTGAAGCACAGAAAATCTTTTTGTGATATAAAGAAATTCCAAAATTAATTTAAAATTCAGAATGATCTTTTTACTGAAACATGTGAATATGCATGCAGTTTGCATTTTATAAATATGTGCATCTTTTAATTAATTTTATAACTAAATATGTGTATTGTAAAAACATATATGCACACATTATTCCATTAACTGTCATCTGAACGAGGAATACCCAGGGTTCAAAGTAGATGCTGTTCCTCGAGTGCATGCTTATGAGAAGCCTAGATTCCATTGCAAAGTGAAGCATTGCACTATGCAAAATTGATTCAAGCAATGTAAAAAACATGCTCAAAATCTGTCTCTCAGATATCCAGGGCAGCTTTCAGACTTTGCACAGAGCTCTGCTCTAATGCTCTCTGCTCTACATCAGACCCTCCACAGCCCCTGGCAGCACTGTAAACTGCCTGGGAGAAGGGACAAAACATGCCATCTCTGAAACAGGAAATTTTTTATGTTCACTCCCAGCTTTTAAGTTGGTACCTTCACCTGCTAAATCTCTGGGAATATTCCAATGGCCACACCTTAAGTTTCAGTCTATTGGTGTTCGCTGCTCTGGGATCTGAAGAACCATCCAAATGGTAGAAACGACCTTTTTGTCTTAAACAGCCAGTTCGACCGTACAAATTTTACATGTGGGTCTTTTCCTTCTCTATAGACAAGTCTGCATTTATTACATAACAGAAGGTGGCATTCCAGATCGTTTGCAGGATGTAGACACAAGGGTTTAATTTTTAGCACACTTCATAAGTATTTTGCATAGACAGATGAAGATGCACAACACACTGTAAGCAAAAGCAACATTTCATGCCTTCATTCCATAATTAGGCTTAGCTCTTAACAAGTCACATTCTAATTCCCATCAAGCAAATATGAAGAGGGCATCTGATCTCAAATACCTTATTCATGCAAAGAATAGGTTCAGCTAAAGTGCAACAATGAATAAAATATGGGAGACGTATTTCTGAAAGGTTATTTTACTGTGTCACCAAGTTAATTCTGGCACAAGATGACTCAAACCATCTGCAGCTTGAACAAGAAGAATTAAACATTTTGACAGGCCTGAAACCTCATACTTTGATTTTCCATTTTTTAAATCCCAGTTTAATTCCACCTCACTCCTCCCATTTTTTTCTAATACGCTCCTTGCCATTATCTCTCCATTAAATCCAAGTGCTGAGAACCCCCCACTGTGTGACACTCTCAACCATAGGTTGCTCAGGTTGAAATGAAGAACATGGTAGTTATTCACAAACAGTCTTGCTCAGAACTCAGGCTCCAGAACTTTTTGCAAGGCTGACTTAGAGCAACCTTAACATATTACCCATGTTTTGTGTGGGTTTGAAATGCAAATGTTTACTTTCTCCTGTAACATAAACATGATTTGTTATGCAGGGCACTGACACTTCTTATCATACCTCTAAGAAATGGTATAACTGCCACTCTTAAACACATTCCTTAACACCAGGATGCTTGAAATTTATACTTTGGAAAACAACAATGTATTACAGTGAATACATAAACCAATATATACTGACCTTCACTTGAAAATTTAGGCTCTAATTCAGGAAAAAAAATCTGTGTTATATTCTTCTGTTTAAGAAAGCATTTAAATATTCTCCTCTGTGAGGATGGAATTTTTAATACTCTTGTAATGTTAGAGGGTGTCACTGTATTCCATCCTTATGGGGTTTTTTCTTCCCTTGTCCCTTTTCCTTGCCATCTGCCTTTCAGTGTTAATTACATTTATCTGTCTAAAATTTTGCCACATGCTGCATTTTTTATTGAGCCAAATGATACAGTGCACATGCATTTTACTGGTGAATTTATGGCTAGAGGGCCCTGGGTTGTTTTTTTTTTTCCTGTCCTTTATGGAGAAGAACAGTTCTAGTTTTAATGCTTTGGCACATAAGCTTTAATAGCATCCATGCATCTGCTCCTGAGCTCCTCACTTAAGCTCCCTGTGTACCATCCAAGACGGAAGCTATAATGCAGAGAGAACATTTCTCATCACTCCATTTTCACACTTGCTTCTCCATCTTTTTCATTACTGCTGATCACATAGTTCTACAATCTGACAGTCATGTGAAGATGCAGAAAAGGTTCTCCCTCAACAAAAAGTCTCAAGCTTTCAAACAGTGAGGTGAAGCTCAGATGTCAGACACTGTCCCACCCAAAATTAATGTCTGCTTTAGAAGCCTTAGCCTTTCCTACTGTTGAGTTTCTGGGGTCTGCATGTGTGAAATTATTTCTTTATGTTACTGTACTTCCAACCTTTAAATGCCAAATTATAAATATGAAGGGAAAATAGGAACAGGTTTAGTCAAAAAATTATAGGCAAATAATTTTTGTTTTCCATTAAATTCTGAATTACATTATTCTAGGGTTTATTTGGGGGTTTATTATTTTTATTATTGTTGCTTAATTTATAGGTGATCAATCCAAAATGCTTTTCCAACTTCTACACTAAATAAAAAGGCAGTTCACAGTTTCCAGAACATTCCTTAAATGCATGGGCCAATCCAATAATAAGTTTTAAGGAATAAAGCCATTAAGATTTTGTAATGTCAACCAATTCTTTTTTTGTAAACCATTATATACTTCTGTTTGAATTTAATCACTTGCTAAGCAGCTAAATAATTATTTCAAGCTAATGAGAATTAGTTTTGAAGTTGCTACTATTAATGAGAAATTACCATACCCATATTACTGTTGTATAGTACTAAATATTTGATACCTCTGTTCACATTACTGCTTGGAGTATACTAGCAGCAAACAGAATTATTAGTTTCATTTTGTCAGATAAAGCACAATTTTTTATGTTTTTTTAAAGCAAGTATTTTGAAATGAAAATAAAACTATACTTCATTATGACAACAACAGAAAAAAAAAAAACCAGCCTCCAGATTTAGAAGCACAATGCTCTATATTTGTTCTAAGCCTTTAAGAGAAGGAACGACAGAATCATAAGAATTCAGTGGCAATCTGGAGCACTCAACACTTCCTAGATTTTCACCTCCTTTTAGGCATAAGCCCTAGAGAAATTGCTTCTTTCTTTCATGCAAGATCTGCCCTATTCTCTTCCAATGAAAGGAAGGCATTTTTTGCACCTCTCAAGATTGAACCCATCATTCCTGTTCATTGGAATTTTAAATCAGTTTCTATTCTGTTGTTTTTGTGAAGTATTCTATGTGGTCAAACAGCTTTTCCATTAAGCTAACAAGAGTGATTAGATGGCACTTCCCAGCCTGCCAACGATTTCACAACCCATAGCATCTTAAAATTCAGGAAAACAGGAGCGTGAATGTTTCTGGTCCAAACAGTGTTACAAGGACAGCATAGGAACACAAATAATGACTTAAGTTCTCCTCTGTTTATAGATCATAAAAATTCTCACTGCAAAAGAAATCTGCTTATTTAAACCAGGTGAGAATGTCTGTAAAATGAATATAATCATCTTTTGATAAGATGCTATCATTTTTCTTTTAATGTTCTTTGACAATGATAAATACATTCTCATCTCTTTCTATGTAATCTGCAGTAGTTTATCCCTCAGTACAAAATGTCTCTCAATATACAACCTAATGATATGAATATTTTTTTTCTTGTGATCGAGACAACATGCTTGGGAGTAGTAATACTGCAGGTTTTGTAACTCTCTGAGGTTCCAGCTTACTCATCTCAGTGTTTCCCTCTTTTTTTATATTTTACATTTACATCTTATGAATGTACCATGCTAACTGTCTTTGGCAGTTCTAGACAAGCTTCTCAGGGCAGAATTTTCCAGGCAGTGAATTTTTTACTTCTTTTGCAGTTTAGTTGTGGTTGTGGGCTAACCCTGGCCAGCAGCTGAGCACCACACAGCCACACGCTCATTCCCCCGCAGCCGGATGTGGGAGAGAATCACAAGGGTAAAAGTGAGAAAACTTGTGGGTTGAGATAAAGACAGTTCAACAGGCAAAGTTAAAAATAAAGGCAAAAAGAAGCAAATAAAAACAAAACCAAGGAAAGAAAGCTCTGCTAAAACCCCTATCACTCCCCACCAGCAGACCAATGCCCAGCCAGTTCCCACGCAATAGTAGCCCTGACAAAATCTCCCCACTCTGTTTTTGCTGCTGAGCATGATGCCATTTGGCATTTGATATTTGGTCAGTTGGGGTCAGTTTTCTTGATTGTGTCACCTCCCAGCTTCTTATAGACCCTCAGCCTTCTCCCTGGGAGAGCACTGTGAGAAGCAGAAAAGGCCTTGATGCGGTTCACTAATAACAAAAACATCCCTTTGTTATCAGCACAGTTTTCATCAGAAATGGAAAACATAGCACCCTACAAGCTACTATATAGAAAATTAACTCAATCCCAGACAAAATCAGTATGGTTGTACAATCTGTAGTTGGTATGCTTTTCTCCACTTTCCCTGAAAATTATTTCATGGTCTATTCAAACTCATTCTAAGGACATTTTCCTTTGCCGTATATTTCCACCAGTAGTTCTATTACTTTTGGGGAAAAAAAAAAATTCTTTAAAATTCTTGACGTCTTTCCATCCATCAGTCTATCACCCCCTACTCCCACATAACCAAAATTTACGTAGTTGGCACTGTTATCTGCAATCATACTTCCTGTAGCCCCACAACTATTTGGTTTCTTCTGACAGAAACACTTTCTGCTGTGATATTCCTTGTGATATGAACTCGTCATTACACCTGACCTGGTCATGTTTCCCACAGCACTCTTAGCTACCCCATCATTGTACACCTACATGTTTCTATGGGTAGACAGTGATTTATCTGAGAGAAACTGTTTTCTGCCTTTCTAGCACAGGATGCTGTGGCTCTGTGATATGAATGAACTAACTCATGACAATCCTCTCCATGCCCACAATGGAAATGCCCCTTTGCTCTCCAACACATTTCAACAGCCCATAAGGAATGTTCCGTGGCACAAGGTCACTCCTAGACCATGCCTAGGAATAGCCTGGAACAGCACTGGTTAGCTCAAGCCAGAGGTATGCCAAGAATCCTTGGAACCATACTGCAGCACACACAGCCAAGTTACCACAACTGGTCCCCTGACCTTGATTTGTTCAAGCACTTGGACAGACGAACCATAAATCCCAGAGTTCAAAATTATTTCTTCAGAGTGAAAAGGTATCTCCGCCTCATTTCTGCTTTCAGGGGTCTCAAAAATTGCAGGCTTTCACAAAGAAAAAAGGATATTATGAAATGTTTATCCACACAAGATATACCTGAACAAAAAATAGTGAACTTGGGAATCAGAGTTAGCAGCCATTGGTTTCCTTCACACAAAATTAAATCATATTCAGAGTCATATCACAAGACTGGGGCCTGGATACAATGTTTTTTAGAAAACTTCTGCAGTACACATGACACTAAACTCCCCAAATCCTGTCTAAAAGGAAACAATTTAAATCACCTGTGTTCCTCAGACCATGGTGAACTCATGTCTATCCTTAAAAACAGTCTTCTAAAATCATTTGGTTACGGTCATAAGAGTTGCTGAATTAGATGAAGGGAATGGTCTCTGTGGTTCAATAAACAGATGCCAGCACAGATTAGCTTTAAAAATATTTAAGAAAACACAAAAGAAGGCAATCATGACATACTTTCTCTTTTGAAATTGTGTAATCTCCTTGGGCATTGCTTTGAAATGCATCTCCTAGATCACTTTAATCACTGGTCTCATTACCCGTTTCTCTGTCCAGTCTGTATCTGAATCAAACAAAATTTTACTGTGTTTTTAATACTAAATAAAGATAATTACAGGTTTACAAAAAAAAAAAAGCCCAGTGAAAAATATGTTTCTCTAGAAACATATTTGAATAGTAAATTTTCAGTTATTTAAAAATATTGCTTTTTAAACAAAACTAAAATGTTTTGGTTTATTTTGAACAGTAATATTTCATTCTGTCCTTACTATAATTGCTTTTTTTTTAATTTTTCATTCATTCTTTTTGAAGTAAAACACAGATATTAACAAAATAAGTTTTGGTGGTTCCTTTGGAGAAAAAAATAAGTAATTTATTGCTATTTGATAAAAAGAATGAAAAATTTACAATTTCTATCTCTTACTGACTTCCTTTATCATTCAATTTCTTTTCAATTACTTGAGATTTGTCTTGCTCAGTAAATTTTTAGAGCCTATGTAGAGTATTGGCACACTGTGATGGTTTTTTTATGGGAATGGATTGGTATTTAGGGGAAAAAATGTTTAAGAGAGCAGGGAACCTTCACAGAAGAGGAAATATTAACAATAACTAAAATTTCAGTACAGTTCTAAGAAAAATTTTGCCTGATTGAAGATTTCATGTTTCAACCAATTTTTAACAGTAAGATGGGACTGGAAGGGATCACCTGTGCTACTGAATGTAGCTTATGACATGGAGTGTTGCTACCAACACCCTACAGCACTACTGTTATTTATTAAATAAAGATTTATTGTGACTCAAGCTCAACCTCCACTGTCTACCTGCTCTCGTATTAACTCCTCTTGTGTAAATTCAGAAGAACCACAGAAAACTGACCACATCCTACAGTGAGGAAGAGTGGGCCAAAATTAGTACCTGAGCTGTTGTAGTCTTCTGGGTACTTAATGGCTCCAGAAAGACTGGAGGCGGCTACTTCTTCTTTTGCACAACAGGGAAGGCGACTCTCCCCACACGATCTCCACATGGATCAGCAGGGAAAGATCCACCCTCCTCCCGCAAGCAGCCCCGACCCCAGGGAGATGCCAGTAATAAACAGTGTGATCAAGTGACTTACTCTTGTTTCAGAGACATCAAACGTCCAAGGACTTGTTGATCCACAACAACCTTAAACTCACTTATTTTAATATGCAATTTCTTTCAGCAGTTTACCAAACATCATCTTAAAACAATTTTGATTCATTCTCCAGTTGGCTATTTGGAACATCATGCCAGTAATTTACCCTTTTTCTTCTTCTTCCCTTCACTTCATGACGACCAATCTTAATTTTTTAACTTCAGAACATTTTTCCTGTTTAATATTTGTTCTCCAAAAGTATCTGCAGAAAGTTATCCCTTTTGACACTCGGTTAGGTTAAAAAGGCAAAGTCTTTTAATCTGTCAACTAAGGTTTAACTAAAGCTTTTTACAATGGAAAACTCCTGAAGCCAAGTAAATTCCTTGGCAGCTCAAAGCTGTCTTCCATCTAAGGAATGATTGTTTTTGTCTTCCAATTTAGAAATCCTCTATTTATAGCAAAAAAAAAAAAAATTGCTATTGGTTTCTGAGTGCCTAGTATTGTAGTTTGAAACTCTCAAGTTTCATCTCATGCTTTTCATTTCAGCTGCCTAAGTCATCTGATCCACCCTGCCTTCTTTTAAAGGATGATTCCCTTCCCCTCCGTTTCAGCATTACAACCCAGCTTTATGACCAGTTCTGAATTTCAGAATCCCGTATTTCTCTGTATTTGGATCATTAACAAATTAATGGAACAGGATCTGTCACAGATTGATCACTTGAGGATACTAACAGTAGCCTTTCTTCATCTGAGTATTCCCTTCTGCACATTCTCCCCCTTTTAACAGCTCTTCAATCCACCCCACATTCTCTATTAATTGCCATCATCTCCACTTGCAGTACCAAATTTCTTAGCAGGATTTTAGAAAGTGTTTTTAATAAAATCCAAAGGGATAAAGCCACTGTACCACCTTACACAAGAAAAACAAAACAAAACTAAATTAAAATAAAGGTAATAGGCTGATCAGATAAAAAAAAAATTATCTTTGATAAAAGGCAATGTTATATAAAGGTTACATTTCCCTTCAAAATACCTTTAATACTTTGACTAGTAACAGGACTGGGTTTAAGAGTAATTTTGGGAGGCAGCTGCCAAGGGCAGCCACTGTTTTGGTGCCTCCTTTCTTTGTCCTCATTTTCTCTGTGTCTTGTCTCTGCTTCCCTGACAACACTGGGAGCAGGAGCCAAGAGAAGGGAGAAGAAACATGTGTCACTTCCAGCCCTTTCTTCACTGTCTGACCAGCTCCTGGTCTCAATCCCAGTTGATGGGTGGAGGTACAGGAAAGAACACAGGAGAATGGGAAGACTGGGAAAAGGTTGAAATCTGTGAGACTTCCAGTGTGGAGACTGGTACAGATCCTCCTCCTACCAAGATGGAAAGAACAAGAAGGTTGTCCCAGAGGCAGCGTAGGAGACTCTTTCCTTTGCTGTTATGGACTGGAGAATGAGGAACTGAACCAGAAGAAGGACATCCTGTGGAAATAAATCTTATGCTGGAAGAAGGTAAAGGGAGGGAAGGCAGGCAGGCAGGCA
>WBMZ01014033.1:0-210536 GCA_013400975.1 Atrichornis clamosus | reverse complement strand
GATCTAGCAAAACCACGACACTAATATAGTATGAAAGCTAGTGATATCATTCTGTGACTCCTAAACAAGTTGGTTCAGTATTTCCTAAATAAATGAATGACTTACAGGAAATACTTACATTTAGCAAAAGAAAATAGGTGATGGAGGGATAAAGGAATTATTGGCCCTGTTAGTCTGTCTGCCTCTTCAAGGTGAAATTGCGTTGAATGGAATGGAGGAAAAGAGTGTATTTCCTGCCTACTTGCTCTCTTCTCATGCCTGCAGTCTGCTTCCAGCACTATTTATGTCAAGGAGAAAAGAATACTTCAGAATTCTGCTGAATTCTGTGTTCTGTCATAGAGACAGTAGGAATTACTGTCTTTTCCTTTGTTGTTCCGCACTTTAACTGTTAAAGTGCTGTTTTGGTTTGAGTTTCAGTTTATATTCGTGGGTCATATCAGCATGGCAATGACTGTAATTAATGGTCAAAAGTTTTTGCTGTTTGGAAGTGTACTTACTGGGAAAAGCTGATAAAGCAGTGAAAAAGACATACATATATTGAGCAGAATAGGAAACCTAAAAATACCTAGAAGTGGTGGTGCAGTAGTTTGTATGTACGAGTAATACTTTTTTGCATTAATTTGTTTAGAATTTTAAATTGCTGAGAATGTACTGATCAATCTAGTCTCTTAACACTGAAAACCTTTGATAGCTCTGGTATTTTTCTTTTCTAAATAAAATTTTTCTCAGCACAAAGTTAAATACTTTATAAAGCTGAGTGCAAAGTTGTGGTTTGGGTTTGTTTATGGAGTGGTATTGTTTTTGGATTTTTTATTAATTTTACTAAATATATGTGAGTATGTGTCTATTTTAACACAGATGAAAAAATCCAGAAAGACTCATGACAAAATTGCATCTTTATGGAAATGTTTTGCCTCTTTGCAGCACAGAGATTAAAAGTATCCATGTCATACTTTTAGGCTTAACTGCACATTCTACGCTGAAAATATTCTTTGAATTAAAATGTGTTGATTCTTTCCATGTTTTCACAGAAGTGAAACAGAGAAGACTTTTTAAAAAACGTGTATATATTTAAGAATGTCTTCCTTATGAGTATATAATATATATTAATATACAATATGTATTGAAATATGTCATTATATATTGATATAATATACATAATTAATTTCATTATTTTTATATCTATAACATAATAGCAAAACAGTAATATNAGCACAAAGTTAAATACTTTATAAAGCTGAGTGCAAAGTTGTGGTTTGGGTTTGTTTATGGAGTGGTATTGTTTTTGGATTTTTTATTAATTTTACTAAATATATGTGAGTATGTGTCTATTTTAACACAGATGAAAAAATCCAGAAAGACTCATGACAAAATTGCATCTTTATGGAAATGTTTTGCCTCTTTGCAGCACAGAGATTAAAAGTATCCATGTCATACTTTTAGGCTTAACTGCACATTCTACGCTGAAAATATTCTTTGAATTAAAATGTGTTGATTCTTTCCATGTTTTCACAGAAGTGAAACAGAGAAGACTTTTTAAAAAACGTGTATATATTTAAGAATGTCTTCCTTATGAGTATATAATATATATTAATATACAATATGTATTGAAATATGTCATTATATATTGATATAATATACATAATTAATTTCATTATTTTTATATCTATAACATAATAGCAAAACAGTAATATTGTAATTTTTTTTTAATAAACAATAGTACGTAAAAACTAGGAGATTCCACTGTTGGAAAATCTTCTAACAAAATGCTTTTTTTTTTTCTTGGTAGAGAAAAATGAGAAAGCAGGCAATCTGAAGTACAAGGAAGAACCATCAAAACTACTGTCTGGAAACAAATTTCAAGACCGTTATTTTGTATTACGGGAAGGAAACTTGCTTCTTTATAAGGATATGAAGGTACAACAGGCAAACTCTCCACCAAACTCTGAAGTACTCATTAAGCTTTCTTTTCTGTATGAAGAAGAAAAGGAGGGCAAACAGATCAACATTTCTCCTATTAAATGACTACTTCTAGAGTCTGAGGTTGAGATGTAAGATATTTGTCTTGCTGTTTCACAGGTGTGTTAGTAAAAGGAGTTTGTGGGAGTTTGTCATTTAGCTATTGTAGTTATGCATTACTATAAGCTTTAAAAATTCAAAATAGGACAATGTTTGGTTTTTTTGTGCTGCCACTAAGTTATTTGAAAACCTGCTGTAGAGAGCTGGAGTAGAATTAATATGGAAGTTAAGTGAGTGCATGCTTTTTTTTTTTTTCTGGTATTTCACACAAAGCCCTTAAAAATTGCAAGCAATGGGGTTCTTATACCTACAGGTTTCATGATAGAAGATATTATAGGAAACAGTAATTCTCAATATACTAGCAAAATGCTTCCCAACAACAATTTTCAGATGTATTCTCAGTCCTCTAAAAAACTGCTATTGATGATTAGGTTAGATATACCTTAGAATTCCACAAAAGCAAACTTAGTCATCCTTAATAGCAGAATGGGTTCAGTTTTAAATATTTCATTGGAGTGTTCTTAAAACAGTGGATTTGGGTGTATGCAGCTTGTATCGAAGTATAAAGTAAAAGACTATTTTTCATGAACTATGGTTTCATTTTAGTTCCAATAATTTCTGGTTTAAAAAAGAAAATAAATCAAAGTTTCAGCTGCTTTTATTTTTGCTGACTACTGTTTTTTCCCATCCAAGAAATATAGATGTATACTTGCTGACCTTCATAAAGCACTTTTTTAAAGACATATCCCTTGCTCAAGTAAGCTAATGCACTGTGTCTTCTTGTGAAGCTGTGGATATAATCTTAATTAGAATGGCCCCAGAATGTCAAAAATAGTGTCTCGTAATTTAGTGCTAAAACTCAAATTGACACATATGTGAGAATAAATTAATATGCCCATAGAACCTTAATTAGTATCTTGGAAAGAGTTTATGCCAGGACTGTGTATACTACTCTGTAATCTCCTTTTTAAAGCCATTCTAATTTATAAAATATTACATTCCCCAACTCTGGTGGATTTTTTAACACTGTGTTTTTAAATGACTTTACATTTTGGTTTTTTTTAAAAAAAACAAATGGAAATACCATTCTGATAAAATAGTGTATATGAGTTTGTTTTATTTTCTTTTGGGAGTTATTGATCTACCAGTAAAAATCTTGGTTTGATTTTAGTCATATTTAGAAATGAATAGTAGGAAAGTTTGACATTGCAGATGGAAAATCATATTTAATAAGACTGCATGTACTAATTAATTTATAAATTCTCATTAACAGCAAATTAACTTTGTATATGCAGGTGGAGATACATTCTGTTCAGTGTTTCTCTTGTTCAAGATCAATTACCAAAAAAATTAAAAGTTTCCATGAATACTGTATCTTAAATTACTATATTGTGCTAATTGACTGAAATAATTTACCCCTTTTATGTTCTGTTGTTAAGAGATAAGCTCAAAGACAGACAAATGGCTCCTTTAAGGTGCATTTTTGCGAGAAGTTTGCAGTTGTTTAGCTTAATAGTATGTTCTGCAGGAGTATTTTTGCATCCTGACAGTAGCCTTCTTTTGAGCAGGAAGTTACACAAAAATACCAACCATGTGTGTTTTGTTGTTTTCTTAAGTGTCTCTTTTTCTCCACACTGGAGTGTTAGAGATTGAAAACTGCAGAGGGAGAAACTGAGAAGTCAGGGACAGTAAACACTACGGAGTAGCCTTGTGTACTGGGATTATAAGATTTGGTCAGTTGTTTGGTGTATTTTTTTCTAAAGTGAAAGCTAAAACACTTGACTTAAAAGTACTAGAGGAATGCTGTTGTGTTAAATGTTAGTTTTGTTCTATAGTAGTGTATATAACTTTATTTTTTGCTTTCAGCACTTCATCTTCCAGGCGCATTCACTTCTTGTACCTCGTGTGGGTGTGTGTCTGTTGTAGGTTGACTAAAGGTAGTTTGTTCAAGAAGGAACAAGGAAGGAAGGAACCTTAGTAGATCTCAGATCCAACTTCGGGTGCACAGCAGGTGTAGTAACCGAGGTCAGAACATGCTGCTCAGGGCTTTAATCAAGACTAGTTAAGTCTTGAAAAACCCCAAGGGTGAAGGTTGCACAACATCTGGGCAGCCTGTTGCAGTACCTAACTGTCCCCAGGGGGAAAAGTTTGCCTGTCCTTATAACTAGTCTTCTCACAACGTGAAGAACTTCACTTGGTCTGCTTGGTAACTTCCCTGTGGCTGCTGGGGGCTGCTGTAAGGTCAGCCTCTTCTCACAGGGCAAATGCTCCAGCCCCAAGCTGGCTTGGTGCGCCCCTGCTGAACTGTCTCCTGACTACTGATTCTCTTTTTTTCTGTTGAGGGCCCAAAAGATGCAGTCACACAAGTATTGAGGAAAAGAGGAAAATCACTCTGCTCAATCTACTCACTGTTCTTCTGCTAACTCAGGCAAGGAGACCAGCCTTGCTGCCAGGATATACTGCTGGCTTATGCCCAGCTTGCCACCTACCAGTACACTCAGGTCCCTATCAGCAGCACTGCTTCCCAGTCTGTGTCACTGCAGGGGTTTTTCCTTTCCCTGTGCAGGAATTTGTATTTATCATTGTTGAATTTAATGAGATTCCTATTAGCCCATTCCTTTGTCCTGTATAGATTCCTCTGGAAGTCCCAATACTGGTGTCAAGAAGCTATCCCCCAGTGGCCTCCAGAAACCAGATGGATTGCTTGTCTCACTGGGCTGCCCTTCCTGAAGATATCAGGAAGAGCAAAGCCCTGCCTTCCCTATCCCCTGTCTCATAATAGTCAGAATCTTGTTATCCAGAGACTTCTGTGGGTTGTTTGAAGACTTCATCTTTTTTTAGGTCCTCTAAAGATCCTCTTGATCCACTAAATTAGTGGCCCCAGTGGCCTAACGGATGAGGCACTGGCTTCCTAAAACAGGGATTGTGGGTTTGAGTGACTTTGAGTCAGTCAGCACAGCTTAACCAAGGGCAAGTCCTGCCTGACCAAGCTAGTGGCCTTCTATGATGAGTGGACTACATCAGTGAACAAAGGAAGAGTTGCAGATGTCGTTTAGCTGGAATTCTCTAACACCTTTGACACAGTCCCCCACAATATTCTTTTCTCTAAATTGGACAGAGATGGATTTGATGAGTGGACTGTTAGATGGTGTTACGATCCGTTTAGAGAAAATTCTCTGTGAATTGCAGAAAATAACTTAGGTTCGAAGTTTGCTGGTAATGAGATTAAAACGCAAACGGAGTTATATGTTGCTACCAAAAAATTGATATATTTTCTTTAACAGTAGAAGAGAGAGAGAGAGAAAGAAAGAAAAGGAGAGAAGGAAATAGAAAAAGAGGTGATTGAGGGGGGAAGAGTGACAGAGACAGAAACATATCACCCCTCCTTGGGTCCCAATGGTGTCCCGTCAGGCCTCTTCTTCTTGTTGGTGATGGTCCCCCACACACAACAGAGAATACAGTGGATTAATATACGTTTGGACAGGTGGGAATGCCCAGGTACCTCCCCTGAGGGGGCAGATTTGACACTATCTCTTGCAAGACTCAGGATCAGTTGCATCGTCCTGCAGCACTTGCAGTCCTCTGCTGCAATGCCTCAGGAATGAGTCAGGGGAGTGCCNGGGGAGTGCCTTGGGGGTCTTTGGTGGATTATGATACCTGCTCTGCTGTCTCTTCACATGAATGTCCCGTGGATCTGGCTTTTCCATGGTGGGGGGCGTTTCACGGTTGAGCCAGTTTGTGTAATGGAGGATGGATGTTCACTGCCTCTGACCAGGGGTTTGGCCGTGCACCCACACCCCTCCTCCTCCTCCCCCTTTGGTGAAGAGGGCGGAGTCCATGCAAACCTGGCTTCAGTAGATAAGAGCCGTGGGCTACAGTTTCCCCACCCCGAATCCAGGCAGGGATGGTTCTCAGGATAGCTGCTGGGCTTGGTCCTCCCATGGAAGCACTTGTCTTCCCCAGCCCAGACCTGAGAACAGTGTCACTTTTATCTAAAGTTAACTCACAGTTCAGGGCCTCAGCCCACAGGGCCCATTCAGGGTGTGGTGGTCTTGGGTGTAGTTCTGTTGGTGCAGTTTTGTTACACAGTTTTGTAAAAGTCCTTTATAACAGTGTTTAAGCCCTAAATTATAACATTTCAATCTCTGACATATGGATAAGAAAGTGGTTGGATGTTTGCATCCAGAGGGTAATGTCAATGGCTCAGAGTCCTGATGAACATCGGTGACAAGTGGTGCCCCTCAAAGGTCCTTATTTGGACCAGTGTTACTTAATATATTCATTAATGACCGAGATAGATGAAAAGATTGAGAGCACCCTGAGCAAATTTGCAGATGACACTGAGTAGTGTGGTTGACACACTTGGGGGACAGGATGCCGTCCAGAAGGGCCCAGACAAGCACGAAAAGTGGGCTCATGGGAATCTCATGAGGTTTAACAATATCAAGTGCAAGGCGCTGCACTAGGATTGAGGCAACCCCCAGTATCAACACAGGCTGGCGGATGAACAGATCAAGAGCAACCCTGCCAAGAAGGACTTGGGGATGCTGGTGGAGGAGAGGCTGGACATGAGCCAGCCATGGGCACTCCCAGCCCAGAAAGCCAATTGTGTCCTGGACTGCATTCAAAGCAGCGTGGCCAAAAGGGAGCAGGAGGGGATTCTGCCCCTCTGCTCTGCTCTGGTGAGACCCCCCCTGCAGTGCTGCATCCAACTCTAGGGTCTCCAACACAGGAAGGACATGGACCTGTTGGAGCAAGACCAAAGGAGGCCACCAAAATGATTAGACGGATGGAGCACCTCTCCTGTGGGAGAAGGCTGAGGGAATTGGGGTTGTTCAGCCTGGAAAAAAAACAGCTTAGGGATGGCCTATTTGTGGCCTAGTGCCTGAAAGGAGCCTACAAGGGCTGTTTTAGGGAATGACTTCAAACTGATAGTAAGTTTAGATAGGATATTAGGAAAAATATTCTTTACTGTGAGGGTTGTGAGGCACTGGTACATGTTGCCCAGAAAAGTTGTGGATTCCCCATCCCTGGAAGTGTTCAAGGTCAGGCTGGATGGGGCTCTGAGCAACCTGGTCTAGTGAAAGGTGTCCCTGCCCACAACAGGGGTATTGGAACTAGATGATCTTTAGGGTCCCTGCCAACCCAAACCATTCTGTGATATGAAGCAAATTCTCACTGTTCCATAGAAGAGCTTCTTTAACAGAGGGCAATCCCACTTCCCATCTTCCCTGTCTCTCTTGAAGAGCTTGTGTTCATATATAACAAGCACTCCAGTTTTTTTTAAATAGCACATCTTCATTATTCTAATTGTGTTACGGTTTTGTGATTTCATGTGAACCTTAAGTTTTTAATCAGTCTGCTTCCAGTAATAGTGATTGGTACACTTTGTTAATGGCAAAGAAAGAGACAAAATAAAATTAGTGATCTGCTAGAAAAGCAGGGTGCAGTCCATGAAAGAAGTCTAACTGTGAAGTCAATCATGTGGCATTTTCTCTTTGGCACATTCCTGATACAATAATTAGAATCTTACTTTATTTGCAGGCTAGCAAACCTGAAAAAGTGTTGCCTGTCAATTCCCTCAAGCTTTATCTTGGAGTGAAAAAGAAGATGAAGCCACCAACAAAGTAAGAATAGAAAAGAAAATAAACACTGTGTAACAAGTATTTGTAGTATCATCAATAAAGGGGAGCATAGAACATTGTGGAACAAGGAAAAGTCAAGAAGCCAATAGCAGTATGCTGAATTAAATTATCCTCTGTAAAATTATTTGATCTGAACATCTGTTTTCATGTTCCATGTTGATTCCTCTGTGCTAGGAAATTACTATATTGATTGGCTTTTCTTAAGCTACAGTGCATATATTATATCTTGTGGATGTTTGCCCCAGCTCACTTAGTTTTGTGGTATATGTCCTGCATTTCTTTGGTGGTCACACCTTCCTTGCAACAAGTAAAAAGAGAGAAGAGAAAACCAACTGGTCATGGCCTTTAGTGGCAGTTCCTGTTGTTCAGTAGAAGATTTTCCTTTTTCAGGATCTTTGTTATTTTGATGTTTCTTCTAGCTGAAGACTGTAGTGCCCTTTACAAACATCAGTGACCATCTCTCAGCAAAAGAGCAGTGAAAAATGATACCTGTGTTTCTCAGATGTTTCCAGTTCTTGTTCGGTCAAAGCTTTGAGATACTGAGACAATGCACATAGGATCTTATCCCAGGGGGAGTCTAGGTTGGCTGTAGCCTTTAAATAGATCTGCTTGAACTCTTCCTTTACAGTTGGCAAATCAAAACACCTGAAAAAGGTCTGTAAATGTCAAAGCTTAGCCATGTTAAAGAAAGAGTTGGTGGCTTTTTTGCATTATTTTTTTTTAGTTAAGTGCAGAATGAGTAGGAGATTAGTCCAAAATGGGAGTAAAAAATTATGTAAATGAGTCTTTGGAGGTGGTTTTATTTTTTACCATGAGATTTATTTTTAGTGTACTTTGAAAAGCAAAGCTTACCAAGTCTCTTCTGGATCTCCAGAAGTGTCTGTGTTTGTTTCATTTCAGAGGCTTCATTGTGAACCCATTCCCTTTCTGTTTTCCCTACAATTATTAAATCCCTATAAACTCATGTGATTCCTTTTATTTATAGTGCAAGCACACCTCTCTTCCCTCTGTGACTTCCACACTATAGCGGACTCTTTACCAGTCAGTTTTACTTCCAGCACCTTTTAGAAAGAACAGCCGCAGCCAAAATGAGGCAAGTAGTCCGCCATCATCTGCAGGGCTTTGCTATAACCCTTTGTCCAGAACAGAAAGTTCATTGCTTGTGAATCAACTGTGAGAAAATGAGCAAAATTCATCCTAAAACCTACAACTTCATTCTGGATTTGCAGTACACATTTAGACATTGCAATTTAATTTTATTTTTTCAACTTAAAAGCACTATATAAAGGTAATTGATCCCTGTAGTTTGAGGAATATGTCCCTGTCTTCAATTTATGGAACTAATTCTTGAAAATTTTCTTTCAGCTGGGGACTGGCAGTATTTTCTGAAAAACACCAGTGGTAGGTAGACATGAAACTCATGATTGGTTTAACTTGACTGTCTAATATTTGTTGAAATGCTCAATTGCAAAGTAAGAGTGCTTGAAAACTAATGGGCATAATTTTGCTTGCATGTTCAATTTTTGCTATGCTTTTCTTAAGTAAAGAAACCCTCTTAATTCATATGTTTGGTTCATCTTTTGGGATTAGATGTCTGGCTTCCTTCTGTGGCCAGAAAGCAAATAATAGTCATAAAGTTAGAATGATAGATTTTGACCCTATGCACATGCTTGAAATGAAGCATGGGCATTGTCTTTAAAGTACATAAAGGGTTAATTTGAAATGTGTGTGTGTGTGTGTGTGTGTGTGTGTGTGTGTGTATACACACACACATATATTCCTATTATTTCTGGGAGTATTAATAATAAATATAGACAGCATGAATGAATGTAAGCACTATTTGAGGTAGTTTAGAAACCTATTCTTTAATATGTTTAACTGCGACTGGAGTCTCAGGTTTTTTTCATGTTGATTATGTATTGTGTTCTAGGTATATATGTTGTGATGGACAAGATGTGCAGATGGAATGGATGATCAGCATTTTTATGGCACAGGTACTAATCTGATCAAACAATGTAACTTATACTGATGTTATGAAAATTCCATTAAAAATGCATGTGTTATATATAAGGTTCAGTGACAAAGTTTCTGGAATACTTCATGCAGTAAAACTGCCAAAACCTGTGTCTTAGTCCTCTAAGACTATGAGTACTTTGAGAGTGAGTGAGAAGAACATTAGATTATGGCATCGTTTTCCCACCCCACCCCTCTTGTGTTGTAGAGAAGATGGTTAAGGAAGGACACTTCCTTTGCAGAAACCTCTTGTGGGTGCAGTTCTGGCCGTTGGCCTAAAGGGTGTGTCTGTGTGCTATTTCTCTGCTCACTAGTCTGGATGCTGCTAAAGCAGTCATTAAAGAAGGCTGTCATGTTTAAAAGCATAGTGCTGTGAACTAGCCCTGTTGAACAGTTGTTCCAATATGGCTGTATTTCTCTGGTATCCAGGTTAGCTTAGTTAACACTGACAATTCATTGTGTTGGGTAGGCATTGTCCTAAATTAAGTACTCTTCTGCTTGCTACTAGATTGTAAGGAGGGTGTATGTTTGAGTGACCTATAACACATTCTTGGAAAGGGAGTTTTATATTTACATAGGAGAAGTGGAAGTAAGAGAGATGGGAGGAATTCAACCTGACAGGAGACTGGAACATAGTTTAAGGTTTTAACAGGATTTTGTATCTGTGACTTTTTTCTTGTCTTTCCCATGACGTGCAAGGAGCTTTGCAGGATATCACTGTGAATAAACATCACTAGATTTATGATTACTGAGCACACGAGTGTTGAAATACAGACTTCTTAGAGCCTTTCTAAAGCAGAATCTGTCTTTCATAGATTCTAGTGCTAGTAGTATAGTGCATACCTTGAGAGTAAGACTTCCAAATTCTTGTCTTATTCAGCTCCTTTTACTGAAGTAAGTATTGTAGTTTCTATGGAAACAGCCATGGGTCCTGGCATAGATCTTGTGGGCATAACATGAGCAGTGTCACAACAAATAGGCTCCGAGGTTATTGATACAGGATACTTCGAAGTAAGTCATGCAAGCTTGGTAACTGTTGAAGTCCTTTTGACATAAAATCACAAGAAGGACAATCTATTAGGATTCTGCTCAGGCAGATGTATAACATTCTTTTGACAGTATAGATAAAAAACTGGGAGATACTGCTCAAAGTTCAGGATAACTTTTTCTAACAGGAAAAAAAAACTAAATCATTTCATGTGCATTAAAAAAATTTCTATTAATTCACACTATTTTTTCAAAACTTTTTTCCAGTGAATGAACAGTGCAATGAATTAGCAGTACTACATTGAAGTGGGTTTTGTTGTGGAAATTGTTGTTTTGTTTTGTTTTGTTTTTTACTGGCAATCTGGACATCAGTAAAGTTATCAGTCTATAAACTACATGAGAAATGATGTGCTAATGATGCAGATTTAGTGTACTGTTCTTGCAGTCTACTGTTTTAAGTTGCAGAGAAAATCTTAAGAATGTCAAACCTCATATTGGTAAAGCTTGCTATAAGATTTCTAAAAAGTTTTATATAATACAGCAGCAGACAATTATTACCACATTATCCAATTTCTAAGCCAGAAAACTGTAAATGTCAACTGCGGTTAGTTTTAGTTAGAATTTTCAAGTTGAGACCATCTTTAGGGAAGAAAGCTTGTCTTTTTACCTTATATGTTATCACTGTATTTGAACACACATGTTAGAGAGACTGCAGGCAGCACCTTTTCTTTGTCAATGGAATAACTTAGACTGGAAATTGAAAAACACTGTAAAACCAGTTCTGAAGTGTTAAGACATCGACATTTAATGATCTTGTGCAATTAAGAGGGACATAAACCAATATTACTGTACTCCTCAGTGCTTGAGCACAGTAAGGCTTTATTAGTAATTAATATCAGTGAGGTAGTAGTACTATTGTTATTTTTTCCCGTTTTCTGATAATGTTTATTCCTGTACTATAAATACTGCTGAGTATATAAATAGAAAAGTTTAGGTACCACTGTAATCTAGTGACAAGAGTACTTTTGATACAGATGCTGAGGTTAACCCAGAGATTATTAATCTTCTATTTCAAGCTAGTAAATATTAAGAGTATTTGAAGAAGGACCAATGTTTCCTTCAGTTCTATGCAAAATCATCCTGAAAAGCATGGCTGAAACTTGATTTTTGAATTCTGTAATAGTTCTGTACAAAACCTCTTAAGAGCATGCATCGCATACAGTTGGAAGTAATTAATTGATATGAAGATGGACACAATAGTATTCTTCCAGTTCCCTTGCCTTTGATCAGCTAGAGGCACATTTTACTACCATGAGGTGCAGTTGAACAGAGGGGTCAAAACTATGAATAAATACATTTTTTATGTGGCCTAATACGTTGCTAGTATTTCTGATGTACTTTCCCAGAGTTCTATTTTAAGAAATGTTACAGGCACAAAAGGGAAATCAGACTGCTTAGCTGACAGGGATAGTTTCCTTAAGCTTGCTGGGAATTAAGGGAGACAGTTTTCTTCAGAAACTGATTAAAGTTTCTCAGTCACTTTCTGGATTGCATTTGTTTGTTGTATCTTGATCCACAATAAACTGATAACTTGATCCACAATAAACAATAAACTGGTTGGGAAGAACTGCTTTTTCAGATAACACCTTCTCATTTCATTGAAAGAAAATGTTCTTAATGGTCACTGGAGAGAACTCTTATCACAAACTTTTGCCTCACCCTGATCAGCACTATTTGTGAGAATTTCTTACTCCATAAAGATGTGAGTCTATAAAATACTTTTTCTAAATTTGGAACTGGGGCTACCAGTTTCTAGTCTGCCATCATGAATCAAAAATCACTGATTCTGGTGACCTTTTACTGGTAATGCTGTTTTGCTTGCGGGCCACCTGCAAGTATGATCATAGCTCCACACCTGTGTTTTTAAATATAGTCTCAAAGAGACTTACTTCATGGATTTGTAGTTCTGGCTTGTCAGTTTCCTTTGGAATTGTGCTGATTTAGCTGTAGGCCTTGGACATTCTCTTTGATTCACAGAATCTCATGTTAAAGTTTTTCAGTAAAATTCTCTTATACTACCTTGTCCTCAGACCTGTCTTTCTGGTTACCATTACATCCCCAGAGGACTGCAAGCTTCAAGCAAATGTGCTCAAATTTGAAATATTCAGTTAATAATTTATGGTTTTTTACTTCACTTCTCTTCCCAGTCTTGTTTTTCACTCAGAATGAAATTTCACATTTCTCCCCAAAACTGATTGATTTCAGTAGAGACAGAGCTCTGTTATTGAAGTTGACTATTGACTATTATTGAAGCCAGATATGCGTATTTGTAGATTGTGTTTTTGGAGCATTCAGAATATCAAGCCATTTCCTTTTGTATAACGTTTTGTTATCATAGATTAAACAATTATTTTCTCTAAATTATTAATATAAATTTTCAGAAAATCACAGAATCAATCAGGTTAGAAAGAACCTCTGAGATCATCAAGTGCAACCTATGACCCAACACCACTTTGTCAACTGGACCATGGAACTGAGTACCACATCCAGTCTTTCCTTAAACACCTCCAGGGATGGTGACTCCACCACTTCCCAGAGCAGTCCATTCCAATGTCTGATCACCCTTTCTGGGAAGAAATTCTTCCTAATATCCAACCCAGACCTCCCCTGGTGCAGCTTAAGACTATGCCATCTCGTCCTGTCACTTATTGCCGGGGAGGAGAGGCTGATCCCACCTGGCTACATCCTCCTTTCAGGCAGTTGCAGAGAGTGATAAGGTCTCTACAGAACCTCCTTTTCTCCAGGCTCAACAACCCCAGCTCCCTCAGCTGCTCCTCATATAACTTATGTTCCAGACCTTTCCCCAGCTTTGTTGCCCTTCTCTGGACACACTCCAGCACCTCAATGTCTTTCTTAAAGTGTCTGACTCAGAACTGTACACTGAACTTGAGATGTGGCCTCACCGGTGCTGAGTACAGAGGGACAACCACTGTCCTGGTCCTGCTGGCCACGCTGTTTCTGCTACAGCTCAGGATGTCATTGGTCTTCTTGGCCACCTGGGCACACACTGGCTCATGTTCAGCTGGCTGTCAACCAGCACCCCCAGGTCCTTTTCTGCTGGGCCACATTCCTGCCACTCTGTTGTCCAGTATATAGCTTTTTTCCAAGGGAGTTTTACATACCAAAGAATTTTGTGTATTTATGAAATTATACACCAAAAATAAGGAATCATTTTGTTCTTCAGCACGCAGATATATGGCCACCTGCTGGAAAAGCAAGAAAACAGTCCATAACTAAAAGTCCAAAGATCAGAGGCTTACCACTAATTCCCATTCATCAAGAGAAAAACACTTGTAAAATCAGAGGAAATACACAAGTAAGTGGGGTTTAAACTTGATGTAGAACTTTTAACCATAGTACTGTAATTAAGTAGTCCAGTAATAATGAACTCCCTAGAGCTGGAAAAATATGAAGTGTAGATGCTCTTATTATCAATGTCTCTTTCAGTGTTTTGTCATTAAAGGAACATTTAGGACAATTTAATGTAAAAAAGCTAATGTAATCTAAACTTATGTAACCTCTTTGTCTGTTCAGTAAATCAATAATGGACTTTTATTTGTGTTTGGGGTTTTTTTGAGCAGAGATTGTTCATTAGGAGTAAGATTTTTAGCGGGAAATATTAGTGCACTTTATTACAGTGCACTTTGTTAAAGTTTTATTTTAATAATAGCCTTGAAAGCTGTTCTGCAAGCATATACTACAATATCATTTCTTCTGTCTAAAATAACTGCAGTGTTTTAGTTATCTATTCTGTGAATATAATGGAAAAGTTCAAATGGAAGTACCTTTGATACATTTAAGTTGTACTATTATTAGTCTCAAAGAAGAATAAGAGGCTTTAGTTATAACTCTTTGAAGAGACTGAGCTTTGTCACTACATTATGTGCATGAGTGATGCATCTGAACCTTATCATATTAGCTTGAGATTACTTGCCAATATCCACATAGAGGTACTGATGCCTGTGGGGAGAACTTACTTGCCTTCCTTCCAGCAGAGATGAAGCAGTGGAGGCACTGTTCTGCTTGGGAATAGTAGTGGTAACTAATCTGACTGCAGCAGTGAGTAACTGTTGAAACAACAGCTTGGTCCTTTGACTGTAGCAGTATTATTTCTTGCATGTTTTAGAAGATTTTGAAAGGAAGTTGCTAATGTGGAATGTGTTAGTAGTTAATATGGAACCACCACCCAGTAACAGAGGCGGCGGTTCAGGTACAGCGTGGTGAAGTTGACTGGGTTCTGTAACAAACCAAAAGCAAAAGGCAGGCATAGTGCTTTAAGAAAACTCCATCTTGCGTTAGACTTTCTACTGGCAGTTCTGCTCTGCCTTTCTAGCAGAGTATAACACAGTGTGAATACGAGTATGACTTCTGTATTTTGTGTAATTTGCCCTTTTTAACCTTTCCTCAGAAAGTATTTTTGCAATTCTTTAATGACTTCTTTTTGATGCTTGCATTTTTAAACTACTTCGATGAAAGTAAACCATAGGTCTTGTCAGTCAAAAAAACTTCATAACCCTTAGGTATGTCTCTCACCTGTTCTTTATGCAAGTACAGTTCAGGCTGTATTTTCTTTCAGATGGCTAAAAATTCAGACATTCTAGGATAAAAGTTTTATAGGATTTTGAGCTTCATGATTAAGAATTCTTAATGCCTTTCAGTACTGTAATTATTATTTAATTAATATTTTTGTGGATAATTTGCTTCATTAGGGAGGGCTCTAATGTTTTGTACACTGCAACTTTGAGGAAATCTGCATTTAAACTTAAAAGAGGAAATCCACAGTCTTCATTATTTATGCCATGACTAGATCTAGAGAACTTCTATGCAAAAGGTATTTTTATACTTTAGGAAGGTTAACACAAAAATACATAATGAAAATTACAAAGTAGCCCTTTTTTTATGTGGAAAGCCAAAACTGGAATGAACAGTAAAATAGTGGTAGAAAGTATATATATGATATAGTTTATTAAGTAGAAATATTGTACAGCAGTGCATTCAGTTAAAAAAAGGATGTACCACCTGGAGACCATGCCTTCAGTCTTTCTGTGAATTTGAGTACTTCTCCAACAAGCAAAAATATCTTCATTTTAAAGCATTAGAGAGTAAAAACAGGAGCAAGTACTTTCTGAAAGGTGCTGGTTTATGGAAAATGGAGGTCTATTTACAGATCAGTGTGTAAACTTGTAGTAGAAATGTAATCAATTTATGCAAGCAGGAAAAGTTTTCTAAACGGTCAAAAAAAGTGATATCTTTGTGATATCTTTGTGATAGGATGATAAGTGGGGGAAGAAGAAACCCAAACCCACCATAAGTTCAAAGATCCCTGAAACTGAGTCTAATATTAATAGTTTTTGCTAAAAAGTCTATATTTAATATCTGATTTTTCCCCATTATTGGAAGCAGTTTTATTGTGTGTTAACAAGATAAATGTGTCATACCAAAAGTTTGAAACACTCTATAACTAAGAATCCTTCTCATAACAAATAAAATCAAAATATTTTGGTTATTTCTGCACCACTTGTTGCATATATGGATAGTGCATTTAAAATATGCATATTTTTCATATAGAATAATTTAATTTAAATAGAAATAAATTGCTGTGTACCTGCAGTAAGTATTTGATTTTATTTCAAAATAAAAGACTGAGGAATGAGGAAAAACTTTTTCTTTCAAGCATGATCAAATACCATACTGACTTATAATAGGTCATACAAGAAAGGCTTACAATAAGGCCCAAACCATTCTATGATTCTGTATATCTAAACTAGCTCCCCCCAGTGTTTGAGTAGTTTTTCATGTTTGTTTTAACAAGTAAGAGGTATTAAGATCCCATGAAAGAAATTGCTTGTATACTATGGATGAATAACTCCCTTAAAAATACAGTCAAAACTGAACAGGTTCCAAACAGGAAATACAAAAAGAACCAAAGTATCCCTCAGCTTTGACTGTGTTTTGGTAGACAACAGAGGTGCCAGACATGAAAGAATAATTCCAGGACCTAATTTTCTTTTACAACTGTCAGGCTTTTCTGCAAAAGGAATGTTCTACCTACTGCCACAACAACTGAGCAGCAAGAATACAAAAATGCAAATTTAGATACAGCATCTGATTTACCTTTAATTTTTCACAGCTTAAGAACTTGAAAATAGCCAACCAATATGAAATTTGAAAAATCATCAGTCTTTATCAATTTAACAGCTGCTGAAAATGTTTGTTATTATTTAAAATTATCTTACATACATTAATACAGCTAAGTCATTAGGTTATCAAAATTGCACCATACAGAGTTGTATTCATTTGACCAAACAATTCTGAGATTTTAAGAGTATATGGATCTGTTGTAAGACATTAAAATTTAGTCTACTTTGGTAGAATGAAAAATGAAATTGCGAGTAATAGGGAAATAAATGTCTTCATTGTCATGGTGCATGATTTATGTAATTTTCAGAAGTATTACTAATTGAGAAATTCCTCCCTAAAAATGCTTACTAAATGATAATAACATAATTGTGGTAATTTAAAATTGCTGTCTCAACTCTTGAGTAAAATTGATTTTTTTTCTTTAGACGTTATGGGAAATTAATGAACAAAAATTGCAATCTAAATATTTTTTAATATCATATGAATGTGAATGAACTTATTTCTCTTTTCTTGTTTGGTAAGAATATAGAACTACAAACAGCAAAATCAAGATTTGGTGAACATCATGAAAATGAACTTCTGGAAGACAGAAAAAACTTGAAAGAAAAAGCATCTATTGTGGCACAATGTTTGGAAAGAAAGGAGGAGAAAGTGCGAAATCATGCAAAAACACATCGAAGCTTGGTTTCTGAGAATGATGTAGGTTCAGGAATAACTGAACTACACCAAAGACCACATAAAACAGTGAAGAAAGTTAAAAGCAAAACAAACAAAACTACTTTGGAATTAGATAACAAATTGCCATCAAATGTGATTCAGGAACTAAATACAGTGCTGCAGAAGAACAGAGCACTTCATGAAACCTCTAGCTGATTTCCTGAGTCTGAAGTTTAATACTTATATATATATATGTATGTATATATGTTTGTGTGTATTTTCTGTTCAAAAGTAGTCTGTTTTGATGTGTGTAATTTGTACAGTGCAGAGGAAGTATAATTTGTTTATATGCAGCTATTGATTTTGTATATGTGTATACCATGTTATAATTTAAGACTGAAATGAGAGAACTGATCATGTAAAACACCTGAAATTTGGAAGTTTTTCTGTGCAGTGCGGAGACACCAGGGTTTTGTCTATTTTTTTTTTCTTTCAGATTTTGTTTGATATAGTAATTCTAAGCACTGTCAAAAGGTTTTGCTCTGTTTATACTCTGTACCACCTTGTAAATGCTGGAGAGATACTTTTGGAAGACAAGATATATTCTGAAATTCATACTACTGGCCTGCAATATTTTTGTCTAACACTATAAAAATTAGTAACATCTGATTTGAAATTGATGTTTGTATTTTTTTTTATATTTAAGAAGAAAATTAGTATTTGCTTCCATAGATTTGTTCCCTGACAGAGCGTCATGTGAAAGAATCAAAAGAGAGAGAAATGTAGTAGACAGTGTATCTTCTTGTATCTCTAAACTGTTTCTCTGTGGTGTACATCTGATTATGATATCTAAGCAATGTGAATATTGAGGAGGGCAAAAAAAGTCTTCAACGCAACATTTAATGTTAAAGGGCACATTAATTGGAAGAGTAGCATCATCTCTTTCTGCTCAATGGGCTGAAGTACTTTTATAAACAGGCCTTGGTTAGCTCAGGATCACAAGGCAGACTTTTGTATTGCTGTTTGGATAGAGCTTGCTCGGTGATAACAAAGTTGCTGGCATGCCATGAATATTTAATATTCACTTGAGAAATTAATTCCCTTAAGAAAAAATTATCCCCCACAAACAAATCTATCGGAAGGGTGCTAACACACTCAATTAAGCAGTGTCAGATCCTAAATGGCAGAAGAGATTAACCCCTCTCTTTACCATGAGGACAAAGGTGAATGGTATGCTATTTGCAGGGACTAGGAAGTGGTTGTGCTACCATTGTGGCACTGCTCTTCCAAGTGTGAGAACAGGTCCCAAGGTTGAGATAACAGTCTCACTTGCTGCCTTCTGAGTATGCCGGCAGCAGTTCCTGAAGATACATGATGTGGCACACTCTAGCTATCTTGGTTTTTAAGCCCAAAGTTCCTTAAATTTAAAAATCAGCATTGCTATTCAAAACAAAACCTATTCAAGGAATGAAATTATTTTCAGTAGTTTTGTAGATCTTATCTTCACTTATCCCTTGGGATTGCCTTCTCACATCTCATGGCATATCCATTTTTACTTTGTTCCATAACGCTGGATGGGCCAAAGGCACTGCTGTGCTGAGGCTGCTCCAGGTGTTGCAGGTGCTGTCTGGTTAAGCAGCAGGACCAGCAGACCAGAGCGCTAATGACCTCACGTGGCACATTTGCTTCAGGGGAGGCATTTACCAAGCATCTGCTTGGTTTTGCTGCTGTCCCTTTTGTGGTCTGACTAGCCCCACTGCCACAGATTTTCACCAGCCTTTTAAGAACTTACTGATGCCTTTAGTGTTTGATTGGAATTGGCCAGATCTCTTAGTGTAGAAGAGAGGAAGCACAGAAGCAGTATGCTCACTTACTCCCTCTTCTATTTTTGTAGTCACAGGTGCCGTAACATTTCTCACATCATTTACTTCTATTCTTGATTGCATTGAGCAGCTTAATTGGAAAAATAATTTGTTTGATTGAAGAAATTATACAAGTGACTCAATATATCTGGCAACTCTGCTAGGAAGCACAGAGAAAATGAGATCAAACTCAAATATTTTATAGTTGTATTTATTATTCTGGAATGTAGCACTGACAAAGCAAGTCTAGTCTTCAGACTTTGCACTTACCTTATTTGACCAGTTGTTAAAACCGAAACAAGTTTGTAGATTTTAATTTTCCCAGTGCACTATTGACTGTTTTACTACCTTTACTTTGTAATTGAACCTCTTCTAATCATTGAGGCCCTGTCTCAAGAAAGCATATCAGCCTGAACTTAAATTGTATTGATTAAATCTGGTGCTTAATGTTAATAAGCACATTCTTAAATGCTGATTTGAACCGGGGCCTAATGCCATCAAAAGAAATTACTTTATTTTCTGACTGAGATTGGACCTGAATGTACCTTTATAGTTGTACTTTTATTTGCAAATATTTCTCAGTGTTGAGTTATGGTTCCTATATTGTTTAACTTTTTATGGGGTCCTTAAAAGTGACATTCACCTCACTGCTGAAAGTCTCATGCATCGTTTAAGCCACTACACTAATGGAATAAATGGAGCAGTGGAAGGGTTTTGTGCATTGAAGTGAATATGTCCATGAAGAAAATAGTTTGTGTATTTTTATTGGATCTAAGGACTACAGAAACACTTGTTCTATTTCAAAAGCATATCACAGATAAAATATCTGTATAACTGTTGTTAACAGGTCCTAAAATTCAGGGTTTTTAATAAAATATGTTTAAATTTGGGTTTGTGTGTATGCATACACAAATACACGTATATGTGCATACATTTATATGCATGTTCACAGAGGCACACTGAATGGTGACAGTGTTAACATAAGTAAAATTTATTTGGGAAAGTAGAAATTAAATTTACAATTAATTATTTCAAATAGTATTAAAGTTTTGGACCACTCATCTGACACATTTTTGCACTACACATTTCAGTCTGGATTTAAGACCTGCAGAATAAATGTGGTTTGTTGCAATATCTTAATGGCTGCTGATCTTTTGCTGTTCCTGTGCCATGTTGTGAACTGGTAAAGGAAATGTAATTTTCAGAGAATTGTAATTATTTGAATAAATGCTATTTCTCAAAACTAGGCAATGGATTTTTTCATGAAAAAAAATCAATAAGAATGTTAAAAAAAAAAGGTCTCTGTCTGTCTTCCCATATGAAATCTCCTGAATTAACTGGTAAGAGTTTACTTTCTGATATGCAAAATTAAGTTAAATAGGACACAGGTATTTTATGTATAGGACTATAACAGTGAGAAGACTAAGGTTAAAATATTAGTAAATCAGTAAATCTCAGGTTCATCATTACCTTGTTAGACTTCTGCAACCATATCAGGTGTAGAGCTGACAATAAACAATTTAAGCATTGTTTATGTTATGTAAACATAATGCATGTTTTCTGTTTGTGTATGGTTTTTTTACATTTATTAGAATGGGTGAGGGAGGGGAGTGAAAACCCAAAAAGAAATATGAGCTGGATTCTTTGTTTTCCTTGACTTGAGCTGGATATTGTCTACAATTTTAGAATTTTTCTTCAAAACAGATCTTTTTCTGAGGCATTATTTTGGGCTGCAAGTTCAAAAGAGCAGTTTGACTAATAGGTTTTGTGCTTCAGCTGAGACTGCTTTAGTGTGGGGTCGATTTCACTAGCTGAGATCTACAGAGTGTGTTCATTACCTTACCTTTACTGTGTGGCTCTCGTTGAGATGCAAGTTTTGCATTAAATGTTTTGCAAATGTTACCCAAGAATCTATCCAGTGGGGAAAGGATATCCCCAAAGATTTCTTCAGTTAACGGGGAAGGCTTGACCATATCGTAGATTTTTGTTTCTTCCTTGTGGAGAGCTCTGGGCAGTTCTGCCTAAGGCAAGTTGTTAGGATGCCTCCAGCTCCGTCTGCCAGAGGCGCCTCTGGGGTGCCTTTCTCTGTCACGTATTGGGGTAGGTTTAGACTGCTCTGGAGATACAGGTTTATCTGAGAGTGAAAGTTACAGGAATTTTATCTTACTGCTATGGCCCTTCTCCCCTGTGATACAGTGCTGGCACAGTTTGTGTTCCTATGAGTGCTGCCAGGTTACCACCAGCTCCACAGCTCAAATTCCAGATTAAGAAGTCTGAGAAAAAATTTGCATGCTCTGCTGGGGATGGTGGTGGTGCCTGCAGGAGTTAGGAAGTAAGGGGTACATCTCTCACTGGCTGAGACACTTTGTTATGGATCTACCCTGTTATATCACCTTTCTGATTTTTAAATCCTATTTTCCAGTGCAATCAGTATGTTTCAGTGGGAGAGAAACAACTATCAGGCTTTGCTTACATCTGAACTAGAACACCTTCAATTATGATTGAGTCCAAATGGAAACAGAAAAAAAAAAAAAAGAAAGTACTGATTCAAATTCCTGTTTTGAGCATAGAACACTATAAAAATTTCTTTTGATTTGGGCTACTTAAGATAAATTTGTAGTTTCAGTAAGTTACATTGGGAAACCTGAACTATATATGTGTAGGGTAGAAACAGACTACCTTGATGGATGAATGGAATGTAGTCCAAGTTGAATTGTTTGGAAAAAAATGTACTAACTTGCAAAACTGAGCCTATTGTGGCAAGATTGGGAAGATTCAGAATTCTTGGGTATGGTATTGCTGCCACTGAATCTCTGGAGAGATTCTTCATGCTGTCAAAAAATGATTTGTCTAACTCAGTGTTTTTTGAGAGTAGACGGTTCTCTGTAAAAAGGCAGAAAGCCTTTCAAAACTTTTTCAGTGATTCACACTCGATTTGGATATCGTACTGCTTTACTTCCAACTCCACTGAAAGTGGGATCCATCTGCAGCTCAGTTAAGGGGAAAAACAGTCCTGCTGTTTTAGTTCTTACTACTGCTGTACCTTAACAGTCTAGTTATCATCTTTGCTGAAAATTCTTTGAGAAATTTCTGTTATGTTTTGACACTCATCTTTTACTAGAAATTCGTTATGATCTGTGGTACCGATGAGGAAGAAGGATGTAGATGTTAATGCCACAGCTGCAGTAGGCAATTGTATCTTCCTGCTTACCTGTACTTTCCCCAAAGATCAGAACTTCGGAGTGTTTTAATACTTGCTTAGTCTACCTGACCTTACTTGAGCCCTTCCTGCTTTTTGGTCTAGACCCTGTTCTGTGGCTTAGACTTTGGAACATCCAAATCTTTAAGTTATCTTCTATACAGACTCCTATTCTGGCCTAACTTATTGCTCAAACTTTAGCCATGATTTCTGTTTCGATCTCATGACATCTCTAACCATGGATTTTGCCTTTGTTTGCAGATAGTATGTGCCTTATGGTCAAGCCTATTATGTCAAGGTTAGCATAACCTGTTTCTTAGGTCCTGATAGAGATCTTCTCAGGGCTAACATAGAGAAAGGGATTTCACTGAAATAACTGAGAGAGAGAGGTTTAGATGTTGGCCAACAGGTATTCCAAAATTCTCTAACACATTCCTATAAATGCCTCTGAAGATCTTCTACATACTTACATTTGTAGTCCTCAGCAAATCAGAATGCAAACTAAAGCAAATGTACTCTTTACTTTTTAAAATATTTTAGTTCAGTTCCTTAATGATCCTATAATATGTGTTGTGCCTGGTAATAACACAAATTCTTGCAAATTATACCTTTGGCTACATAAACAGTAAAGTCTTTCCTTTCAAAATGTAATTAGCCTTGGTTTGTCCAGTACTGCAGCCTGTTTAAGAACTAATAGGTTGAGGTTTGCTCTATGTATGAGTTTTATAACATCATTTTCTTCCCATCTACATTTACAATATATTTCATTTAAAAGCAAATAATGTCTTTGTATGTGACTAGTTTTGCTTTATACGTCTATTTAATTTACCAAATGATTGAAATATAATTTCTTCAAATAGACTGTAGCCATTAGCCTTTAGTTTATTGTGTCTTAGTAGTTTACACTTGCAATTGGTGTCCAGCACTTATGTTTGCTTTCAGAGTGTCTCTTTTGCTGCTATTTATTCATTCATCCTACATTTTGGAATGGTTAAAGCTCATTGGATGATAACTATCCTAAACTGCATATAACAATTCTAAGGTCTTCCCAGGCTGTTACAGGTAGAACAGTTTTCACATGAGGATCCTTACAGCCTTTCCTTACAGACTAAATCAGATTTCATGAGAGATTACACAACTTCACATGTAGGAGAATGTGTCTTGGAGCCTTGGTTAAATCGCTGAGTAGAACAACAGTACATTTTATCCACAACCTGGAGGCTGCTGGATTAGTTGCCTTTCTGTCACTTCTTGATCTTATATAGCACATTTTAGCCAGGTAAATGAGATTTGGAAATGTTGACATAGGATCTGTTCTAAGAACTAGAAGACAGAAAACCAAATATGAAGTATCTGTAATATAGTGTTGTGGGTTGACCCTGGCTGGATGCCAGGCATCCACGAAAACCCCTCACTCACTCCCCTCTGCAACTGGACAGAGGGGAGAAAATATAACGAAGGGTTCATGAGTTGAGATAAGGACTGGGAGAAATCACCAAACACAATCACAGGCAAAACATGCTCAGCTTAAATATATGAAGTAAATTTATTACACTAACAGAATCAGAGTAGGATAATGAGAAGTAAAATAAGCCCTTAAAAACACCTTCCCCCCACTACTGTCTCCTCCCAGCTCTACTTCCTACCCCAATGGCGCAGGGAGACAGGGAATGGGGGTTTTGGTCAGTCCATCATCTGTGGCTTCTCCCGCTGCTCAGGGAGAGGAGTAGTTTTCCTGTGCTGCACTATGGGGTCCCTCCCCACAGAAGCCAGTTCTCCAGGAGCTTCCCCGATGTGAGTCCATCTCACCAGCAACAGCTCCCTGTGAACTGCTGCAATGTGAGTCCATCCCACGGCAGCAGCACCCCTCACACTGCTGTGGCGTGGGTCACTCCTCCACGGGGTGCAGTCCTCCACGGACAGGCTGCTCCAGCCTGGGAGCAGGGCCCCTCTCTCCACGGGTCCCCACAGGATCACAGCCTCCTCCCAGGTACCCACCTGCTCCAGTGTGGGCTCCTCCAGGACTGCAGGTGGATCTCTGCACCCCCATGGGCCTCCATGGGCTGCAGGGGCACAGCTGCCTCACCCTGGCCTTCACCACGGGCCGCAGAGGAATCTCGGCTCCAGTGCCAGGAGCACCTCCTGTCCCTCCTTCTGCACTGACCTTGGTGTCTGCAGAGTTGTTCTTCTCACATGTTCTCACCCCACTCTGCTCCGGCTGGAATTAAAACTGTGCCACCAGTATTGTTTTGATTTTCTTCTTAAATCTGTTATCACAGAGACATTACCACTATTTCTAATTGGCCCAGCCTTGGCCAGTGGCACGTCCATCTTTACAGCCAGCCAGGGTTTGGCTCTGCTGGACATGGTGGAAGGTTCCAGCAGCTTCTCACAGAAGCTACCCTTATAGCCCCTCTGCTACCAAAAACCAGGCCATGCAAACCCAACAGAAATAGCAAAAAATCTGACCACCAGTTTAAAAAAGTTTCTGGCTTTACTCATTAGATAGGAAATTCAGCTTCACTGTTTTTTCCTTCCTCCTTTTTAGAGAATAGTTCTCACTCACTTGAACTGTCTATGAATTTTCAATATTAATAACCAAGTTTCATTTAGAAAGCTTATTTTTCAAAGCATAAATCTTGATAGAGAAAAGGTACTAAATGTAATTTTTTTAAAAGACCTTTTATAAAGGTTTGCTTTCCTCTAAACTACGCCATAGCAGCATTAACTTATTTAGTTCTCTCTGAATAGTAGTTCTGAGATAAATGCATATCCTGTGATGATTACTGATGTTTTTTTAACATCAGTTACTACAAAAATTCAGAAGGTTTCCATCTATGACTGAATTAGTAAAAAATGCAAATGTAGTTTATCATTTACTACTGGGATTTATAAATATAATCTCACAGCATTACAGAAAATATTGCTATTGGGATTCAACAGCCCTGAATGTGTTGTTTACTTGAATAATACAACCTTGATTCGTTACGGCCAGTGATGAAAAATTAGTTACAGAGAATCTGATGTTCCTGTGGTTAGCAGTTCATTTATCTCCAGTTGAGTTTCTTGCAGCCATCTCCTCTTTCTCCAGACTACTTGGGTTTCAAGAAAAGATATTAGCTTAGAATGTCAAGTGTACAGCCAGAAATTCATCTTCAAAATTCTATTACAAAATAACCCCCAAAACAACCTACAAAAAAATAACCCCTCTCCTTAATGTGTATGCAAAAGCTTCCTTTATTGAATGACATTTGAGTGGCATTTAAGAAAACAGGGAAACGACACCCATGCTGAAATTTAAGTCAATTTTGCAGTAGGTGAATGCTATTTGCCTTAGAATAGTTCTTTTTCCCTCAGGTGGTTTACAGTGATCAAGCAAATGTTTCAAATTACTTGACTGGAGGTCAGAAGTCATTGGCAAGAAATTGCACCTGTGTCCTGCTGAGGACTCCAAAGTTGAATGTTGTCTTCATAGTTTCACCAACTTTTTATTTTGGTTCTTACAGAAAGACCTCAAATGCTGTTCAAGGAAGTAGAATTTAGGAGTTTCTCTAATTCTCTTCCAGCTTGTGGACACTGTAATTTTGTGAAGAACACAAAATTTTCACTTTGTGAAAATCACAAGAAGTGATTTTCCACTTTTGAGCATATGCTCTGACTTGTACCTGAGAGATGCACTCCTGAGAGTTATCAAAAGCATATCTTATTAGTAAATGGTCTTTTTTAGAGTTAATTGAGTTTATTGGCACTCTGGACTTTTTGATGAAGACGATTGAAATCTATAGCCAAATAATATTTTTTTGTGGAACTAGCCTAATTTCTTCTGAAATGAGCAGGCATGCTTTAAATGGACAAAGTATTTTGTCAGAGTTTCGTTAACTATAACAGTGTTAAGGTGAATACTCTTTTTGAATGTTTACATTGAATAGAAGCTCCCTCATCAGAGGTACTCGAGGTTTCATGTGATTTGGTTTTTTTGGCTAATCAAGCAAGACATGCAGTCAAGTATTGGAGCTCTGGTAGACATAACCTGGTACATGTGAAGTTATGTAATAAAACAAAAAATGTTAAATCATCCCACACTTACCACCTATTGGCAACCTTTTTTGATGACCTCTTATATCAATTTTATTTTCATAGTAAAAGTTTCATTACAAACAAAAAAGTAATTAAAAGGTGTTTTACAAATAAATTAACCTTGTTTCATTCAATGTTTGCTTCAAGCCTTTGTTTGGGCTTTTTAAGCAGCCATTTTAATAGACAGGTACAGCACTCAGTTTTTTTTCCTGATTGCACTAAGCAAAAGCAATGGATAGATATGAACTATCGTATTTACCTTATTTTACCCTTCCTTAACACCTCTGTCTTCAACAGCCTTAAATGTATATTTTTGTTATTTATCAAATAAAGAGTTGTCAAACTGTTTTCTCTTTCACTCATGCTCCCTTGTAATTACTTAACATCTATAAGGAGAATCTTCCTTAGCCTTGTCTGTTGTCAGCTGTTCAGAGACAAAAAATTAGTAGTAAAAGTTAAAGACAGGCCTGTTGCCTCCAAAAGCACAGTATGCTGTATACTACTCCTTTTTATAAATGTTTTCATCTTAACTATTGATATTCACCTTTCTATTCCCTGATGTATCATTAGTGAGAAGAACACATAAAAGTGTATCCTTCCCTCATGGCCATACAGGACCCTATCATAAAAATGCAAACTCACCACTCAAGTTATCTCTTTGCATTTAATGAACTGTGAAAAGAAATTGCTCAGTGAAAGGATGCAGCTGTATTTACGATTAGGTCTTAAACAGTTTATATGCTACTTGGACTGCAAAAATTACTTACCTTCTCCTATCATATTTTTATTATTATCAAGATAAAATGTCTAGTAGGCCAACAGGAGGAAAAATCCTGAATGCGAGCAAAATTATATAGGTTTTATTCTGAGAAAAAAAGTCTCATGAACATTCCTGTTTATATATTCCATTTTCAGACAATGACCGTAGTTTATTAAGAAGCGAGAGTCCATGTCACCATCTGACTTTAATAACAATTTCTGAACTACTGTGTACACCAGAAACTGTTTTCCTTCCCAGAATCAGAACTTTTTGCCATAGATTTCTAAAAATGAACTAGATTTATATTTTAAAATAATTTTAAATTTCTTTCATTATCAGTTAATTCAAGTTAATTGCAATTAACTGAACTATGAGAAAGCTTTACCCTGGAGGGCATCTAAGACACCTACCATCTTCAACATAGTGTACATTTTACACTATTGGAAAAAGAGTCATGTTGCCACTTTATGCTTCTTTTTAAGATCAAATGCTTGTTCTTGTGTTCCCTGATATTTGTGTGCACTTTATTTACAGAGTTCCAGTGAAAAAGAAAAACTTCTCATCAATTTATTGTATATTGCCCTAAATATTTACAACTGAGGGAGTTGTGTCTCTTAAAAGAGGTTCCTGAATAAGGTGATCAACTGGTTTGACTGCAATAAAAGTTCCCCAGGAAGTTGCATCTGTGTCTCCATGAAAATAAAAAGGTCACTTTACTCTGATCTACAATTTGATTCAGGCCCCCAGTAGTTAATGTCCAGTACATTAGACATTTTATAATTGAACTGTTGAGAAGCAAAATATTAATGAACTGCCTTCCCTTTGGAAGTAAACTAGGTTTCTTATTACTCCACTGCCAGCACTCTTGTTCTTATTGTCTAATCGACACTTAATGGTGCTCTCTTGGTGTCTCTAATTTTCCATAATTAATGTGCATGTAAAATGAATCTTGTAAATATTGTGTGCTCATATACCACATGCTGAATAATGTAAGCAAGCTATTATGGGTTGCTTATGTTTGCCCCTTGTGGTCTTAGATCTCAGAATATTGCATTAACTCAGAGCTGTGAAGGAAAAATGTACAAGGCAGCTCACCACATTGTAGCATATAACCCAGAAACAATGAAAAAATTCTACAGAGAAAAAAGATAAAGTAGGTTCTTTTTGTTTGGTTTTCCATACCAAAGCTGCAGATTTTGCAACTGATATGACTCTTTTACAAATATACTACTGTACTACAAATATGACTACTTATCAAGGCAAAACTTGTCCACACTTGCAATGTCTAATGAAATGATGAACTACGGGATATAAGTGTTCCAGCTTGTTGGAATTGTTTTGAGAGACCCTACCAAGAGGAAACGCTCTTTTCACTTTTAAGGATGGGCTGAGTTTCCAGAAAATGTAATACCGCCTCACTAGCCAGAAATTTGTAATTTTTTTAAAAAAATCTTTTATACCAGTCTTTACTCTGCAGTGCAGAATGCTTGCTTAATATTATTGTATTTGATAACTGTGATTAAAGAAATAAAGATTTTCTCACCTTATTATTTTGCTGCTATTATTGTGTATTTAATCCTGTTTTCCTTGTAAACTTTACTGAGTTTAAAGTACTTTCAGTGAGACAGGTCAGGGAGTCTCAGCCCTCACAGAAAATAGATACCATAATAGTGTCATCTTTTAAGGGTTATGTTTTTAATAAGCTCTTTTCCAGCTGCTGCTTGTAATATACAGTCTGTTTCATGGAAATCAAATAGAGTCTTCATTTTTTCTGATTGAAGTTAGAAAGGGCTTGCTCATCAGAATTCTGTACCAGTTCTCTTTTTCCATCTCTTCATTTATCACCTGCCACTGGAAATTACATGAGGTTTGAATCTAGGTCCATGTAGCAATCTGGCTGCTAGGATGCCTTATTTTGATACATTTTCCCACACAGATTCAAACAAAAATGAATTTTAAAATAGAGAAAAAAATAAATATGGATTCAGCTTAATTTAAAGAAAACTGATGGGGTCCTGACTACAACAAAGCTGCCAGTCTGCTATTGCATGTATATTATAAAATTGAAGAAAATGGTTGTCCGGTAGACTGGCAACACATAGACTTTTGTGCTTGTGCATGTACATTTTGAATGAAAATATTTAGTCATTGCACTTCTCTTTGCAGTTCATAAATTATTTCTCTAATTCTAATGCCCCTTCTGCTGCTGTTAGTTGCTATATATGTATGTATTAAGCATATTTCAAAGCCTTGTGGTTAACGTGATAGCAGGTTTGCTGTTGAAGCCAAGTGGATTGCCTTCTCATGGAATGCCAACTTGATCTTCAGTACTGACTCTATTTTTCCCTTTCTCTAGGCTCCCCCTTCCCATGCTTCCTAGAATTACAGAGAGAGAGTTTGCTCCAGTCCCAGTGACCCATTTCTAGTGTCAGATTAAATTAGGACCTCTCTAGTCTACATAGAGGAAGACATCACACATCTCAGTTACCAAAACATTGGTGGGAACATTTTGTGGGTCAAATTTTAGCAGTGGTATTTTTAAAACAGCAATGCAGGGATGAGTTACAGGTGCCTTCACTGTCTTTTCTTAGTTTCTTGAAGTTTTCCACCATACAACAAGTCAATCATATAACTCATGTTTTTAGTGCCACAGTGATTTTTGTTGATTTGTGGGTGACAGGGAGATGGAAAAAAATTAACCTATAATTAACCATCATTAATGGATTAATGGAGAAGAACTAAATACACTAACTCAAACACCTCCCCCCCCCAAATATTCCCTTGCCTGTAAAAAGAAGTGGATGTTAGGGAAAAACTTGAAAAAAATTTGACTCAGTTCTCCGTGACTTTTAAGTCCTATCTTAAGTATTATAGAAGAATCATTAATCAGTTAGTAGTTGACCACAAAATTATTTCAGTAGTCTCTCAATTATAATTTAATATTTAAATTTTAATGAAACAAATATATAAGTAATTTGCTAGACATTTGCATTTTTAAGGTATTTTCTTCAAAAAGGTAAATCGGCACAGATCAGACCTTAAATCTAAATGAAAGTCCATTATTCCCATGTACCAAAATGAAATCACATCTTTGTTATATACATACAAGTGTTAAATAATTTCATGTTCATTAAAGAAAACATTTGTATCTTAAAACACAGAAAATTACTAGCATCCTATGAAAATCAGGTCAAGAGAAAAATGGAATGGAATTCCTAGATAAACCTTTTTTACTTCATCCCAGCAATGTAATTTGGAGACCTGGTGATAATGCACTCTAAGATGGAATACTGATAAAATTTTTTTACTGTGTTATAGTTGCCTTACAGCACATTCATCTCTTGTGGTGCCTCACAGTGACCTAGTAAGAGTGAGGTCTGAATGTGGAACAATCGAGATAGAAAACACCACTTCAGCAGGAAAAAAATAATGACTTAGTGTTTGGAAGGCATTACCGTGAAGGACTGAAGCTGATGCGTGTTCCTATGTGCTTCTTATCTGATGTATATTTTCTTTGTCTGCAAATTAATAAACTTGAAGAAAGTCTTATGTAAAGTTATGAAAGGCTGTTTCCACTGCATGTAGTTACTGCCAAGAATCAATTGATTTTATGGTGAAGGGCTATTTTAAAATTTATTTACTCAACTTTGTGCTGCACAGATAGAGTTCAAGATAATTGAGTCACTTGGAAATTTAGGCTTTCAAACAGTTCCTTTCTTTTATGCTGAATGTCCTGGTTTTACCTTCAGCTAAGAAAGATTTTCCAGACGTGGAATACTGTCAATCTACTCCTGTAGTGCAGAAGATAAGATAATTTTATTTCCTAGATTTCTCTGCTGTTATTTAAACAATAACAGATGCAGAAAAGTGGAGGTCATCCACTGCTAATATGAACAATGTAGAGTTTATTCATTTTCCATAGCTACACTGGACACTTAACAGGTTTAATATTTTCTTTCTCTGTTTTTTCCTTTAATGTACTGCACCAGTGTTATAAGGAAATACCTTTCCCAACTACTGAATTTCTCTACTACAAAATGTATGATTAAAGAATAAGATGATTCTGTCAGGTTTTGAACTAGAGGGGATTCAATTACAAAACTAAGTAATATTATCCTACTCCCTTCCCCCTTGACTAAATCAGTAAGTACAGTAAGTATAAAAACAGTGTAATACTTTATAATACTAAAATTGATAGCAGAGGTGTTTCAAATATTTTAGAAAAAAATATGCTTAGACTTATTGTTTATATTAAAACCCGATTGCTTCACATGTAATTTCATCACCCCACATGCATTGGGCAAATAATCCTGAAGTGCAGAGGAGATCTGTAAACCACTAAAAATAGTGGTGTACAAAATATTTTCAGGTAATTATAGTGCAAATTTCCAGTTACAGATTGTAATGTGCACTCAGGCTATGGTCATATTTAATACATCACAGGCATAAAATTTGTGTTTTTCTAAGTCTTACATGCAAAGAGGTTTTTCATCTAGTTTTACTTTATAAATAATGAATGAAGGTGAGATAATGATGTCCTACCATGATTAGGTGTGCTGGCAAGGGTGACTCATCAATCCTAACTCACCCCTGTGGAAAATAGCAACCTGGATAACTCCACACTCAAAGAGAAACATTACACTCTGTACAGTCTTTCAGCACACTTCCAATTTAATGTTACTTTCAATTCAAATTAAAAAAGGAGAACTTTTTGGCAAATGAACTGTTTTTCCTTATTAATGCTGAGTGGAAAAGAGAGGAAAAACAGCTATTGACAAGTGAAGATACATATCCCACCATATGGATTCCAACGCTTTAATTATATTGTTCTCTTTCTTTTTATTGCAACTTTTAGTGATAATAATTTTTCAACTAATTAAAGACCAGCTGCTACTTAGCAAGCTAGGCTCCCAATTAGGAATCCAAAACCTGGTAAACAACCTTTACTGCCAGACAGCTAGTTGAATCACCTCCTGTCATGGGCATGGAAGTCTTTTTGTAGTTGTTTTCAAATGCACATTTTAGACATATTGACTGACTCTGCTGAATGCTCTTCTTTGAGATCAGCACAAGAATACATCATGTTCACTTCTTTTTTCCAGGACAGCCTTCAATACCATGTGGTTTTCTATTTTTAAAATTTTTTTTAAGTTTGCTAAAAATTAAAAACATTTTTTAGAAAAAGGTTTACTGAGCAGAAAAACAGGTATATTTCCTGGATTCTGACAGCAGTTTGCCTACAGCAGCTTCCTGCTCCTTAATGATACTTAGAGAAATTATCTTGTTATTTCAGATTGAAGTCTAGTTTTTCCATGCTGTGTACTGTACACATGAATACAGCCCATATTTATTTTGTCTAGTGCTATAGAGTTAAGAAATAATCTATATATATATTGTCTTGAGTTTTTAAAGAAAAAATTATCATTGTAAAATACTAGAACCAGCAGTCATGGAAAAGAAATTTTTGAAACTTGTCCTGAATGAAGTTTTTCTTCACTGATCATTCTGACATATATGTTTAGTTCTGAATTTAGTGGCAGAGACGATGGGAAAAGGGAAGGAAATCTTTAGAGGAATGACAGAATCCCTTAGGTTAACCAAAGCTAGAAAAACATGAATGTAGGTCCAGGTGCACAGTTTCAGAAAAATATAAAATGACTCATACAGAAAGGAGTTGTTTGAAAGATTCCTATGTATCCCAGCAAGCCATCTTTAGCATTGTAATAAGAATAATAAGCTTCTATTTTATATACACCATTTCTCAAAAAGACAAAAATATTGGTATGTATCAACCTAAAATTAAAAAAGTAGTAGTTACAAAATGTCATTGTGAACTTTTCCGTGGATCTACTGCTTGTTTAACTAGTACTGAGGGGAAAAAAAAAGCATCATTAACAGACCTAAGGGAAGAGTACAGGTGTTTTAAAAGCATGAAAGAAGAAATTGAGAAGTTCTGTGCTATTATGTCAAAAAGAAAGTGAAAGAATTTGTAAAGGAACAAGAGAATTTCTGTAGACTTGATATGTGAAGATTTATATTTCATAGTTTTAGTGATGAGGAATCAGTCATGTTTTCACAGCAGACTGACAGCTTCAAGTATTAGAGAATGTTTCCTCTACAAATGATAGCAAGTTCCTATGGCAGCTGTTGCTTTATTGCCTTTGCTCTGGTTTTGCAGGTCTGTCAGCACAGAAGGTGAGCTTGACAGAATGAAAAGTAGATCTCTCAATAGAAATATAACTCAGTAAATTTTGAAATTATAAAAGGAAAAAAGTTCACAGCAACACAATAACTCAGTCAAAGGAATGGATTCAAATGAAGATATTAGGAGAAATAGATGCTTTTATGAACTAGGCAAACATCCATGTGTTTTCAAAAGAGAGAGAATTGAGTTACTTTGGAGAAAAATATAGATATTATTTTGTGTTTTTACTGGAAAATGTAGTTTCTAGTATCATGATTAAGAAATCTCCCAAATTTTCAGTCACAAACATGAGATCAGGCAAGTTTCCCAGACTCAGATTTTCAGCTAAATACCCTTCTTGCCGTCATCTGATACTGCACTCTACATTCTAACTGCTCAAGAAGAATCAAGATCTGCTGTAATATTTCCTCCCTGTACCTGCCACGTGAATGGTTAATTTCGCACGGCTCTGCCCACCTCTTCTGCTAGTCTTGATCAAAGTGACAGAAATGCAAGCAGAATATTGTCCATGCGTCCTTCCCAGGATCCACCTGGAACCAAGGAGCCTCTTTTGCTGTGTACAAGAACTAGGTTATCAGCATCTTGCAACAACCAGTTCCCTGCTCCCTGCACTGGTTGAGCTGGTAAGTATTTTAGCCTCTAGCTCTGCTGAAAGCTCAAGGTTTTATTACGCTGCTGACTCTTCTTTTGAACCTTGTTCCATAACAACAGAATGAAGTAAAAAAAAAGACAAAACCACAAAAGTTGTAGAAAACTGATATTGGGCGTATAGTTTTCCCTTTGTGGATTAAGTTGTTCTCATAGACCTGGGACAGCAGAGATGGTGTTATTAACAGTGGAGTATACCCCAAGCAATACACTAACTTCATGAAGTGCAACTGAAAATGAGCTGGTAAACAAATTTCTCCTATTTAGGATTAGATTAAAACTGAAATCAAGATATATCCACCAGAACCGGGTTTAGGCTTCTCAAAGGTGTTTTTACAGCTTTCTTTTCTGAACAGCTTTTGCAAATGACATTCTTTTAAACCCAAATAAAAGTATTCTGAGCTTTTGTGAGACATTCATAGCATTAATGATACTGAGTACTGTGAATTCTAAGCAGCTGTTCTGCAAAGTTAAGTAACTTGGCCATTCCCCAATGTTTTGTTGTGAAGAATTGATGAGCTTAGTGTACTTTATGGATTGTCTGCCTGTTATACTTAATTTTGTACCTTTACTTTTCCTTCTCTTAAGCCCAATGAAAATAAATTTCAAACTGTATCCAAGCTGTATGCTTTTATTTGTATAGGTGGTAAAAAGAACATTTAAGCATTAGATATTCAATGTAGTATTGACTTATTTTATTAGATTTAGAATTTACTTATCTTTTCCTGACTATTCAAAGTGACCATATGTTATGATCTGATTAGTGAGAACTTCCTTTGCCCTAATTAATGTGCAAACAAAACCATATGCCAAAGTCAATAATATGGATTTTACTTAATGTTCTTCTGAGTCATTACCTTTTTACAGTCCAAGTTCCAGATATCCACAGGGTGATTGCAGGTATTCCCATAATTTGGGGTAGCATGTATATAAGCGTTTGCTTCCTTTTTCTTAGTTTACCAGAGTGGAAATTTTTGTCTAGATACATTAACCAGGATGAGCTAACGAGACCTCATCTCTGCTAGGGCTGGAATTAGTGCCTGCCTCTTGTGCTTATTTCTAGCACCTGCTGTGGTGGCTTAATTTATGGCAAGATCTTTCTGTGTCTTTGACAGCATTTTGAGACAGGCAACTGTACTCTGTAAGTCCTTATACCTTATAACATCGGGATGATACAGTTGTTTGCCTTTGACACTCAGTGTATAATTTTACTTTATGTATTGGTAGCCTTTATACCTAGAAGTGGAATTTTTTTAGAATTAGTTTCATTGTGGCTTTACCCAGAAATGTCAATCTTAGTGTTCTAGAATGTGTAGAAATACATGGCTTGGAGGCAGGGCTGATGGTAGTGGTGGAAAAAAGACAATTAACTCCTAGGAATTTTTAAATACCTCTAACACAGAACCGTAGAACTGCATCACTGTGTCCAGGCTCCTAAAATTACTCTTGCAAAAAAACCCTACAAACAAACCTCCAAAATTCAAAACAGAATACCTTCTCCTTCTCTGACACTCACACTAGAGGTCCCACACTGACCAGACTAAATGGTAAAGCAACGACTGATGCTGTTTAATCTAAAGTAACAATACGATGGGAACAGGGAAGAGAAAGAAAATGAAATGAGTTACCAGTTGATCACATGCTGACCTGACTGTGGGAGGTATAGAGTAACATACACGGCCAAGGGAAATTTTAAGCTCCTTTTTTCTGAGACACAGGAAAAAAAAATTCCAGACTAAAATTTTAAATGATCAAGAAATTTCAGTAACGGCCTAGAGATCCTAACCCCCTGCTAACAGAACTATGCATCATGACCTGCCTTTAGCTATAGACAATCTCCTTTGCTTCATAAGAAGTTTTTTCTTGAAGGAGGGCAAGAAGAGGAGGGGAATCCTCCTGCAATGCATTTAGCTTCTGGCATTACACAGCAAAGAGATTAATTCTCATGCTGCAAAAAACAAATGAGACAGCACAACTTTCCTCGGGTGATTTCAGCCTTCCTCCATTATTTCAAATATGCCTGTACAGGGATTTACGTCTGTGTGCAGATTAGTGTGGAAACAGAGGTTTGCAATCAAACTGCAAATACAGCTTGCATGGCTTTGGGTTTCTTTTCCTGGATCTGAAGAAATCATTATACAAATTATAGAAACTGTATTTCATTTGCGGAATAAAAGAAAATAATATATAGCAGCGATTGTCCAGTGATTTGCATTAATTTCCTGTTCAATGTGTTTTCATCTTTTTTTTTGTAGGTGGCAAGTAGGATTGCCATCTTTTTCTTTACACACCTTTTTTTTTAGGGTTTTTTTTTTTATTTTTTTTTTTTATTGTGACTGTAAGCAAATAGAAGGTCTGGTTACTCAGGCTGGGAATGAATAGGCTACAGTTTCATTTGGGGCTCAAAATGCTAATTATTCATCAACATTATTGGCATTTACTTTGTTCTTTCAGACAGATCTTGATGAATACAGAGGCATCTTTATTTCTTACTTTTCAAGAAGAGAGCAAGGTTATCAGCCTGCAAGAGGTAAGGAAGATAGCTGGTACAAGATTCTGGAAATATGTCATTAGTGCTTGATTTTTTCTTGAAGGTAGCAGGATACAAGATTGACTTTTGACCCTCAGAGAGGACGTTTGAAAATATCAGTTATTTTAATGCCCGCTTTTTAACTTAGTGAATGCTTCACTAGAAAATGGCTTGTTAGGCACTCCTTCTTGAAGGACCTCTTAACCTACACTGCAATTTGTTTGTAACAGCTCTGGGCTGATAAGCTCCCTTTCTTTCTACCAGAATTCTGAAGAGTTGCAAAAGAGAGCTTGCAAAATGTACAGTATTGTTTCTTTGCTCAAGCACAAGTATTGTTATTATTTTCAAGACTTAAATATCTTCACATATTTAGGGCATCTTCATTTGGATGATGTAATTTTCATTCTTATTATATTTCAGTAAGAAAAAAGACAAATCATCATTCAGTACTGTATTATGCATCTCCTAGAGTTAGAAGAGCCTGAAGGGGATTTAAGATAGAAAAAGAGAATAAAAGAATAATTTATATCTAGAAACTCAAGGATGGTTCTTGAATATCTTTATTATTTTTATATTGTCAAATTGTTTTTGTCACTTATTTTTCAACAGGAGGAAAGTATATTTAATTTCCTTATGACAATAATGACAATCTATTCATCTTTATTTTTCTAATAATCATATGGAAGGTTTTCAGTTTTGAAGAAAGTGTTCCATTCCACTTTTCTTAAAAATGCAACAATGTCAACAAAACCTCTAAAAACTGTTAAATGATTAGGAAAATGAAAGAAGTATGGTCTACCAAGAAAATTATTCTCATGTTACAAAGTACCTCTATTCCAGAAAAATTAAAGGGAAAAAAGTTCTAACTTAAGATTTGGTGGAACCTCAGCATTTGCACTTTAATAGGAGTATTTTAGCAAGTATTTTTTCATTCTGAGATCATAAACTCTCTGCGTTTTGATAGAAGAATAAAATAAAGGCATAACAGGACCTATGTGCTCCTGGGATTTTAAAAGGTGTAGTAATACATTAGTTACTCTTCCTCCATATATGAGTAGTGCTAGAAGTTCGTAACTGGTATAAAACAGTCAAAACACACAAGGAAATTACTGAACCAGAAAATAATTCTTCTGCTTTGACATGAATTAGGAGAAATTATCTCTTTATAGATGTTGCTCTTTTAACATACGCAAGTGACAAGTGTTTAGTACATCTGTTCAGCTGACAAAAGAGCTTTGTCACTGTGATGACAAATGAAAAAGGTTTGGATTAATTCAGTTATAAAGAGATTTACATTTTACTCCTTCTGACTTGTCTCTACAAGATAGATGAATTAGAAATAATAATTCCTTCTGAAGCCACCACTGTAGAATGAGGTAAAAGTATTCCTCTCATTGAAGTGTGTATCATGTATCTGGCAGGTAAACCCAAAGAAAGTTCCTTCTGTTATTAACTAAATCCACAGGAGACAGCAGGGTTTGTAAGATGTATGACCTTAGTACATTGCTGGAGCACAAGAACTCTACTATGCTGTTGAGTGCAATACCTTCAATTTTTTTTTTCCCCTCTGATATGCTTTGGCACATTTAGCAGTGGAAGGGTTGATGTTGCAATCATTGTAAGATTCTTGAAGTTTTCAGGCTTTTAGAATGATATAGGAGGATTTAATTTGTTTTTTTTTTTTACAGTAAACAGTGGCATAGTGATTAACTTCTTCTTTTCTTAATCATTGCTTTTCATGTAACACACATTGACTACTTTACAGTCTGCAGTTCATGTAGTATCATACTTATGCAAAAGTATCTGGTATGCAAGACCAGTGGTAACCTGAATGTCTGATGGATCATTTCCTAAGCACTTAGATAACACTAAAAAGGTTAACATGATAACAAAAATTGAATTATATAACCCAGGGTCAGAAGACAAAGGACAAATGCATTTAGGAAGCAAAAAATCATCTCTGAAACAAAATTAGAGCAAAAGTTTGTGGAAATAAACTTGGTAGTTTTCAACTGTACTGATAACTGTGAAATATCTCCTTACGCTCTCCAAAGATGCTCAGATGTGATAGAACAATATAATGAGAATCAGAAATTTTCACTGGCCTTACTGTCAAATCATACCTGTAGAAACCCACACACCTATCAGACATTAAGGCAGTCTAAAAATGGCATGCTATCTTAAACAAAAGGAACCCCCAGAGATTCAAGAAGTGATACTATTCCTCATTGTTTAAAAACCCCAACCTAACCAAAAACCCAAACACACCAAGGTCAATTAGCTTCAGCAATAGAAATCAACTGATTCCTGTTTCCAGTTCTCTCATATGTTCATATTTTATCTATGATACATTTTTGACAAATAGCAGCACTTTTATGTCTCACTGAAATGCAGTTGGTCTTTCAACAGTATGCAATAATTGCACAGCTGGATGTCCAAATTATCATGCCTGGTAAAATATACAAGCATCATAATCTTGGTTGTGTGCATGTTGTGGTGCTGACTGCACAAGCACTGCATGCAGGAAATGCCTCTTGAGGGCTCCCAAATTATTCAGAGAATTATGACCCTATTACTTTTCCTTATAAGGTTATTTTCACTAGCAGAGTATTTCTTCTGAGCTTCTTCTTTCCATTCCTTTACTTTTTTATTCTTGTTTGCTACCATTTTTATCTCATTAGACATTTTCATGCCTATTCATGTACTTTTCATTAAAATTTCATCCTCTCTTTTTTTACTTCCTTTCTGTCTCCTTTTGAATATGCATCTAAACTTCAGTCTCTACTGTCATTATCTTAAGAGCAAAATCTGAGAACTTTTTGCTCCTGTGTGAGATCAGTGGGGGTGTCTTTCTCCATGACGGAGTTTTAAGCTGCAAATTTAAGTTTTCCCTTGAGCCCTAAATCATCAGCATCAAGAAAGGCAGTATTTCACATATAGCCCCATTCTTTGTATGTCTTGTTCTTTGCTGGCTGTTTTAGTTTCATTACAATGTCTGGAGAGTTGAATTATAATTCTTATTAGAATTATTTTTTTAGGTTTCCAAAATCGTAGCTTTGGAGCCCTGTATTGCTCTTTCCCAGCACTGTCTTGCTGTCATGAGTAGGAAGTGGAAATTGGACCTTCGAACTACAGCAATGGAATTGATACCTATGCTGGCATGCACGTGCATTGGCACTTGTGGTTAGGAGGAAAGGTTAAGAATGAGTGATTTGATGCAAGCTAGGATTTTTTTTTCCTGCAAGGTGTAACACTGTGCTGTACATGTGTAGCAACCCATGTTGTATCAACCACATAGGCAGAACACCACACTGAGAAAATATAGGCTCTGTCTACATTCCTCTCAGGAAACAGTTAAACAAAGAGTATGATTTTCTTTCTCTGTACCTGCTAGATTTCAGAGATGAAAGAGAACTGAAATCCGAGCATGATCCTTTGGGATGAAACTGGTTCCCCTGAAGCTGGCTGAAGTACACACATTGACCCAACCAGGGACCTGATTTTGACTTCTATTTTATATGTGTCCAGAAGGAGTAACGTGGAGAGTAAAAAAAGTTGTTTCAGTTTAATCTGTGCCAGCAGGAAGTGTGCTGTATTTTCTGCAGCTGGAATAAACCACAAGTAGAAAGAAAATGTGAAAGGACTAATCAATAAGATAGGAATGAATGCAGCATGTGTCATGGCACAATATGATAGTATAATTTACATTAATGTGTGGTATGAACAAAGGTCACAAAGAGCTCTTTTTCAGTTGCTCCTTCAGCTGTATCATAACAAATACCTAAGAAAAAGAAAGTGTCTTTGTAGGGCTTTACTGAGCTCTCTTCAATATCCACGTGTAGTGAAAGGTAAAGGAGTTGGACAGCAGTATTGAATGTTGATCATGAGAAAACTGATTCAAACTCAAAGTTCATTAGCACAATTGTCCATTTGCAGTTACTTACACTATGTAATATATATGAATATATGTACATATATACATATTTATATACATATGCAGACATATATATACACATACTCCTCTAAAAAAACCCCAACTAACCACCAACAACAAAACAGACAACAAAAGACCCAAACAAAAAAACCCTAAACCAAAAATAAAACACAAACCCTTATGGTCCCAAAGCAACCTCTGTAAAGCAAAGCATATAGTTAAGTTATGTTGGCATAGTAAAATCCCCCATGAAAAACTTATAATTAAATTGCTTATTTAGTCATCCTTAAATTCATGTTTAAGCAGGATGGTCTTAATCTGAAGGAAATATGGGGGATTTTAATCTTCAGCTTTTTGAAAGCAAGACCATTTTTTTGAGCATGCAGGTTTGCCTTAAGAGATGAAAAAGCATATTGCATTAATCAAAAAGTCATAGGGAAAGAAATTTACTATTATTCTTTCAAGTGAGTGATGTGAAGAGTAGAAGGAAGAACTGTACATCTCAGTATGGTATTTCCCCCTTTTACAGGTCATTATGTTGTCACAATGTGACACTGACTTACATTAAGTTTATAATACAATGCAACTTCCATTCCTTTCCTATAGGATGTTTTTTTGGCTAGTCATTTCCTAATTTGGTGGTAAAGATTTAAAAATACAAGCACTATTTAACTTCTGGAGAGGGCCAAGCAGGTCTTTAGCTGTCTCAAAAATGCCAACACAGCTACTGAAAAGTAATAAACCCCCCCTGTTATTTTAATTTATGACTGAACAAGAAAGAAATGTGCTAAATTGAAGTACCTATTATTCAGTGCAGGTGTCCAGAAATGTAGCAGATGCCCATGAGGCACAGCATGTTGCCTAAGGAGTTTATGGAGCCTCTGAGTACACCACTAACATGCTGCGTCAGGAATGAAATAGCTGAGAGTGATCCTGCTTTGGAGAGGCACTAGGTTATCTTTTCAGTTCCATCTTGGTGCCATGTATCGACAAAATGTTGCTGTTATATGCCATGGTCTAAAGACAAACAGAGGACTTCAGTGGTGCTGAAATCCAAAGGAAGCACAGCATGCAGAAAAAAAAAAAAAGAATCTATTTACTTGGATTTTTGACTAATTTCCATATTATTTTTAACACTGTAAAAGAATAAGGTAAAGAAGGAGAATTGCTGAAGCAAATAATAAATAATTAGAATTAAGTATAGAATACAAGCAAAAACAAATGCATAATAAATTAATTGATAAAAACAATATGTTTTGTAATTTGATAATAAGTATGGTATTATTTTTTCCTGTTTTTAAAATGATTCCTTTAATAAAGTTTGCACATAATTCATGAAGTAAAATCTGTGAACATTCTCCTAGTATTTAAAATTCCAGAGCTTCTGGCTTGCTTTTCTGGGGTATGTAGGTCATATATTTTCTTTTATTTTGAATTTGAATTACATTTCTTAACTTTAAAAATCAGCATGATTTTCATTACATTCATGGTATAATTCATGCAATTTTCACCATAATGTTCATGTCAAAACCAAGATAAGTGATTGTTATATTTACGTGTAAAATTACCTCTCTCTAACTAATATTGCTGTGAACATGAGTATTTAGGCCAAGGCTACCAATAAAGGAAAGGAAATTTTATATTTAGTTCTATAAAAAATAATATGCAAATTTTTTCATATGTCTGTAGGTGCTTAAAAACGCACCTACATTTTTTTTTAGCTAAAATTTACTACACTTTTAACAATTGAAACTGGCTTCCAGTTAAAAGAAAACAACTTTATTGCTCTTGAGAGAATTATCATTTTATTTGGGGGTTTTGGCTCATACAATAAAAGCTGTGTTAATAAATTTATAAAATGCCATCCATGTGATTTTGTACTCTGTTCAAAGTAATGAAATTAAATAAAGTTGTAACTACATCTGCTTTTCTAAATATTTTTACCACATTTATCATCACATTCACAGAGTGCTTGCAAGTAGATCTGCCAAACACCAGACATCAGAAATGAGAGATGATAGATCTTCTAAGATCTAACCAATGGATGTGACTTCAGTGATACTTCCACAGACTTCGCCAATGTGAGTCCCTCCCATGGACTGCAGTTCTTCACAAACTGCTCCAGCATGGGTCCCTTCCTCAGAGTGCAGTCCTTTAGGAACAGACTCCTCCAGCACGGGTCCTTTCTCTGGGGTACACTCCACGTGTTCCAGTCGTGGATCACCCAGCAGCTGAAGGTGGATATCTGCTCCACTGTGGTTCTCCACGGGCTGTAGGGGGAATCCCTGCCTGCATGCCTTGAGCATCTCTTCCCCCTCCTCCTTCATGGACTCCTCTTGGGTCCATGCAGGTTGTTTCTGATTTTTCTCAATTCTGTCTCTCACAGATGCCATGCAGCAATTTTGCCTTTTCTTAAATATGTTTTCCCATCTTGGCTGAGGGACCCAGCCGTGCCCTGTGGTGGGTCCATTGGAGCTGGCTGGAGCAAGCTGTTTCCATCCATCCCACAGCTTCTCCTGCCAGTACCTGGACACTAGCACTGGGCAAGTGTGGCTGAATGCACCCAGGCTGGGGGATGCCTGTGGTCTAGGCTGAGATGCCACCACCAGCAAGAATGTCCTTCCTTGGAAGGAAAGATACTGTGTCCCACTGACCTTCTGCACTGAGATGACAAATCCCCAGTTCTTTGATGCTGCTATGCTGGACAGGTAAACATACAGATAAGTTTATTCTTATGGTTTATTCCTGTGTAATTCCCTATTTTCATTTGGGCTGCTTGAATATTTAAAGTCCAAATATGTTTATTATTCTAGGGTGGGGACCTTCATTTTTTCACCTGTGGCTCAGTACCGTGTGATGCCAGGGAACAGCGGGAGGGCTGCCGTGATCCTCACCGGTGTGGTTCCTCCTGCACTTGCCGACTGAGAGTTTGTTCCTCAGTTGATCCTTAGCTGGATGCTGAAACCTCATGCTGGAAGCCTGGCTGAGTGCAGATAACCTCTGAGAAAGCGGAAGTTGTGACATCCTTTTCCAACACCTGAGGTTATTCTGTTCCCACTGAATTGTGATTATATTCAGTATTCATTGTTTCATGATAATTTCATACTGAAGAGTCTACAGGTTCAGCACAGTATCACCAGAACATACTGAAAACTAGTGCTTCCAATTCATAATTTAAAAAAAAAAAAGAGAACTAGAGTCAGAGATTTAAATAAATTTTTTGGAAGCTGCTGTATTGCACTGTCTGTGAAATTGCTGCCAGGCTTTTTAAAAGCAGCTTTTTCACTTGAGTTTCTGTTTGGATTTCATGCAAAGCATGTTCATTTATCTACAAATGAATCCTTATGAGGAGCCTTTCAGGTTTTGTGATGTGCAAAAGATTTCTGGTGAAATTGAAGGCACTCGCATACAAATTCTTTCTTACCTTGTTTCTGTGGTGGATCCTCTGATACCAGAAATGAATTTTTCACATCTGACTCCTCAGAGCAGTTGGTAGCTAAGTAATAAAATTTCAGCACCTTCAAATGCCATATTAGAAACACTTTCATGATTCCCCAACACCCCTGCACCAGGATTCACTTGTTGCAAGAATCGTCAGGATTTTCTCTACAGTCAATTTTACACTTTGTAATCCAATCTATCAAGAATATTCCCATTTATATAGCAATATAGCCCTGGACTTTCTGTAAGTTTTAAAATATCTATAGGGATTAAAGTAAAATTATATTGTTGTTATGACAGAAAATCATATTCCCAAGTGTGTTTAACTAACAGAACCACTTTTTTCAATAGGAGTGAACATATTTATTTTGATTGGTGCTATATTTGCATCTACTGTTGCACTTTTGAAAAGGTTATGTGTGTTTTATTTAACAGTTCTGTGGCAATATAAAAATTAAGGTGAATAGGAAAATAGAAATGACTGTTATTTCTACAGATTTAATTCATATTCGAAATCAAGTTTAATAATTTATTATAGTTTATATCAGTTTTATTTCCATCATAGTCCAAGTATTTGAATGATTCTTTATATGTTTTTCATATGTTTAATGCCACTTCGAGAAATTTGACTCATGTTTCCTTAAACGCAAGACAATGAATGTCTACTGGCTTCTACCAAGTAAAGCAACAAACAGAAGTGAATAAAAATACCTAACGCAAACAAAAAACCATATCCGTGAATGTAATTCCTTTTCCCTACAGACATGCTCCAACAATCTAGGTGCTAAAATACTGTAAAGTAAATCCTAGTGTAGATATGTAATTTCTGCTAATATAAATTTCATGTTGTAACAAAATACGTCTCAAACCAGAATTTTACGACTGCTTATACTTGAAAAACAAAAAGACAAAAAGTATTGTATGAGGTACAGATCAAAAATTTATTATGCTGTGCTTCTTAGAAGTAGAAAAAACATTTTCTCTGTATGTGCTCAATCAAATACTTTACTGGAAGTGTTAGAATTTTAAATAGAATTCTATCATTAACAAAGCAGAGAAACCTAGGAGCCCTAAAACATCTGCCATCTTTCTGAATGAAAATTCTTAGGTTTTTTTAGTACAAAGAGAATATGTAAGTATTTGTGTGATTCAGAACCCAGGAAGTCCACTTTCCTTTTAAAAGCTTTACTCAAATATAGCATTTCTGTTTGGAGTTATAATTACCTCTGCACTGTTGCTATTGCTGTTGATTTTGTTTACCTTTAAGTAGAAGGTTTGACTCCCTCTAGGGCGAAGAGCAATCAGATTATCCTCTTTTCAGGTAAAAATGAGTGGTAAATAAAATTATTTCTATCACAGCTCTTCCAGACCTGAATTGAGATACTTTTGTGCTACTTTCCTGTGGTACTGAAGTTACACACAGCATTAGGATTTCTGACAAACAGCTGTTTCTAACATTTTCAGTTTGGCTTGTAAGAAGTACTTTTTATCAGTGTATAGGTCACTTTAGATTCCATTTGTGGTGCCCAAGGTTCTGCAGAATATTGCTATAGCAAAATTCATTCCCCATCTCCTAAGCCCAGATGCAGCCACTGTCTTGAAGATTCATTATATTTCTTTGTCAAGAGACATAGGTGTATTTGTGCTGCTTGATTCTCTACCTCTAATTTGCATGTCAGGGTTTTGATCCTAGAATTCTCCTAGAGCTGGGCTGCTGGTACTATCCTGTACTGACTAGTTTTCTGACATTTATGTTATTTCATGCATCTAATTCTCTGCCATTTGACCATATCAAAGATTATGGCAGTTAGGAATTTTAACTGAATTTTTAAGTATAACTCAAAGCTGTACAAACATCCATTTTGTGTGTGCTATTCGTGCTTTATGGGAGATGTTCTTGGGGAAGAAAACCACAACTTCCCCCTCAAATTCTCCCCTTGCCTATACCTCTACATATAGCCTTGTTCAGCAAAAATTGAATGAAAAATCTCTGGACCTGCTACTTGGTGGATTTAAGATTATTAAGTAGCAACTTAATAGATGCTTGTTTAGTCAAGTGTTTTAAGAAATGGAGGAGAAAGAGAAGGCAAACCCACTTTTTTAGCTTTGACACCTAGTAGGATAAAGTGATGTGGGCCATTACATCTTAGATACAGAATCATACAGCTCCAGTTTTATCTTGTTTCTCTGTCAAATGGAAGAATATAATTCCTCCAATCTTTCCTGCTCTGCTTAATATACACAATTTATCTGAATATCTCACAAATACATACAGGTAGTTGCATTTTGGAAGGTTTTGCATGTATGTCAGGGACTAAGCTGTAAGGTGAATTTTTCACTGTAGAATAGGCTGTAAATACAACAAGGTTGGTGAACAGTGCAAAATGTAAAGGGAAAGTGTACAAACATCAAGGAATTCTGCAAGCTTTATGATCTAAGGACTATTTAGCCACCTCCGAGAATGTTTTGAATTGCTGTAGTGATTGTTCTTTGGGTGCCTCTTCTTGATGAATTGATTCAGCACATCCCAACTATCATCCTTCTTTTTTCTACGCTCTCAATTCTCATAGATTGGCATTACTGACTGAAGATTTTTTTATGTGGTATGGACTACTTAGGAGAGGATTACATTCCAGATCATGGTCTATAGCATATGGTAATTTTGTAATAAACAACGAGTCTGTCAGTAGGAATATAAACAATACCAGAAGTAATTGCCATTTCCTGCTCTTGTAGTCCTTCAGGAAGCCTGTGGAAGTGGAGCAGATAATGTGCTTCAGAAAAATCTTCTTTTTTAATGTACATCATTATTTTGCTAGGTTTTATAATGCTTAATTGGGACATGCGACTAAGATGGTTCCTTAAAGTATGCCCTACTCCTGTGGAAAGATAAAAGTGATATGGATGTTTTTATTTAGGTGTAAAAGTCACAGTTTCTTGTAGCCAATATTTTATGTGCTGGATGTACTTCTACATAGCCCTTCACACCTGAGCCTCTTTTCCAAGGATCAGGTGTGAGTGCTAACTTGTAAACTCTGCTTCAAAGTGGAACTCTTGAACAAATAACTTTGTAGGCATTAAATAAAAATTCCATGCATCAGTAATAACCAAAGCCAATAACAAGAGTCGAAAATAAAAATTCCATTGTTTCAAAATTCCAAACTAGCAAACCCCAGCTTCTTAGTAATTTGTGTCTTCCATCTCCCATCATGATATAGCTCTCTCCAGATCCACAATATATTTAATCTTCCTTAATGATTCCCTCTGGTGTTATCTCTGGATCCTGCTCCCATTCTTTGGTTTATCCCACTGAAGCAGCAGTCACTTGCAGCTCTTTACAGGACAGAAGCTTTCCTTCACCCTCAGGGAAGCAGATGGCGTGCAGCTGGATCCCCTGTGGCCAGTGAGTGGGCAGCTGGGCTCGGTATGTAGGTCCTCAGGTTTGGATAAAGACTTTGAGACTTTGAGACTCCTCTGTCAATAGAGTCAGGCCTGGAAAATAAGATCAAAATTTTGTAAAGATGAGAGGGAAGAAAAAGAAAGAAATATCACAAGAAAATTTCCTGAAGACATGAGGTTAATACATAGACCACACATCACCTTTGTAATTAGATTTGCTTGATTTTATGTAAGATTTATTTTCAATAAAAGGGTCAAAAAAGAAAGGTAGGGTTGAAAAGTTTCTGTGTGAGAGCATTTTCAAAGACTGTTCCTTAAACATTTATGAATAGAAACCAAGAGACTACACAGAAAGTTCAAACTGTGAAATTCTACCTCAATAGACTATTTTTGCAAGAAAAGTCTCAGTGTACTCTCATTTCAGAAAATAATCTCCTTTTCATAATCATTGTCAGCATCCCCCATAATACATATTTCAGGCTTTTTCTGAAGAATCTCACAAGGCACATAACAATGAATAACATTTATGCATAATAAATTACTTGATAAAGGTACCCCTTTGGGACAGTGACCCAAAAGTAATTGTGAGATGGTGCAGTAAGTAGCCAACTTACTTATAATACAGTAAGTAGAAAATTTAGCTTTTACTATCTTCATGTATTTTAAAACCCTATTTTTTGGGGAGTGGAGGGGAAGAAACAAGACGTTCATTTTCATATTTACAGCTCTAGGTAATGTACTCTGTATCTCTACAATAGTAGCTGATTTGCAATGAAAATTTCCTTAGTCTATATGGTGGAAAGTAATTTACCAATATCAACTTGAGGTTTCAATAACAGATATTAAAATCACAGACATAACACCATAACATTTTATATTGTATGAAAGTGTTCCTATCTGATCAATAATGTATTTCTTCTTAATTATTCAATATTATTTAGTAAAAAATTTATGCCTACTGGAATATTAATATGATATAACAACTGTAAATACACCCATTTAAATGAAAATATTTTAGCAAAAGTTTTGATACATTGATAGTCATGACAAAGCAACGTAACCTATTGAAGTGCAAAATAAAGACAAAGAATTATAAAATTCCTAAAGAATTGCAGGAAATTTTCTTTATAAATCATATACTTGATTTTTTTTTTTTTTTTGCTTAATACTATTGTATATATAAATCATATATCTAAACCACTCATAAATATTCTGGTTTTCTATTTATTTTTCATGCCCTGTGTATAACTTTTCTGTTTCTCAGTGCTTTTAGGAATAAAAGATGTTCCTATTTAGTGCTGCAGAATGTCAATCTCAGATCTCCAGGAATTTAGATTTTCTTTTAACTGAAAAGGCTCATTCCAACTGGAGAATATACCAGATGAGGTATTCCTGTGAGTGCCACGAAAGTACTAGCCATGTACTCGTGGATACATTTTATGTAAGGGTGGCAATATCACTGAGCAGAAAGCCCTCACCGTGAAGAGGTGCTTCAGAGGCACTGTAGGCTTCAGGCTGTGGGTACTGTCCTGGGTTCCCTGATCTTGATTGCAGAAGGGGAGGACCTCATGGCGCAGTGGTGCAGGGAGAAGATCTCATTGTGTGTCCCCTCAGCCGAAGGGGTCTGACCACAGCTGCCCATGATACCTGGGCAAACATGGAGCAAGGGGTGAAAACAGAAAATGTTCACAGAATTTCTTAAATCTCTGCTTCATGCTAATACCATTACCTACTTACTTGGCAATTAAAAAAAAAAAAAAGAAAAAAGAAAAACATAGCAACCACTGTCTCAAAAAACTGACTAAATAATGCTGCAGAATAGGAGATTAATGAATTTTATGAGATACAGAGATCTGAGATTTATGAACACTTTAAGCATGTGAACTTGTACAGTCCTTGGAGTAATAATCTCAGACAAATTAGAAATTTATCTGGTCTAGTGATACTTTCAACAAGGTATATGGTTAACTAAAACATATGGAATCTGCAGCTCCCAGTAGTGAGGCTGCCTCTATGAGGAGAACCTCGGGTAGCGCCACAGGACTTCCAATCATCCCACACTGACCTTGGTGCTGTGCGGGGCTATTCTCAGGGTTACTGCACATGCTTCAGTCACTTTGCTCAATTGGATATACAGCAAAGAGAAATTATGGAAAGAGAAAAAATACATAAATTGATTCGAAAGGAGATAACAATCACAGAAGCAAAAGAGAGGGGCAAAATGGATTGCCTCACATTTCCCCTTTCAATATTTGAATATATTGCTTTTCCGTTGCTATAAATGGTTATTTTCACTATAGCAGCATGTTATCATCACCGTTACACTTTTCAAACTGTAAAAATGTAGTAGGCCTTCCTAAACTGCTTCTGGTGGATAAGACATAATGCTTAAAAAACAGAACAAAATAGAGTCAACAGATGTAATATTAGGAATAAAGCAAAAGCCTAGACAACTTAAAATAAGAGAAATTATGAATCGTACTGTAAACAGTTCAGAGATATTCTAATTAAGGTAAGAGATAATCTAATAAAGCTCTAGATTGAACTTTCCCAACCAAGGGATGTCGTCTGAAAGGCCACATAATTTGCATATACCCATGCTTAAGACAGGGCCCTGTTGTAGATTCAGATTTGGACTTTAATTTGTTATAATACTTCATACAATTTCTTTTTAATTTTTACCTCAAGAACTTTTGTTCTTCAATAAATGCATAAACTCAAAGTATTGGAAAAAGATAATAAGCTGTAAGAGGATAGCTGTACAGGACACCAACCTGCGAAGGTAGACCAGTGATCCCTCTAATCTGCCTCCTTCAGTGGGAAAAAAGTGATGCTAATGAGAGAACAATGACAGTACCCAAAGTCATCCGCATGGGACATTACTCCTGGTTCTTCTCTATCCTAGACAGAAATGATTAAGTCTTACACCTTTGCTTTCTATCTTTCAGTCAGCTTTCAACTAATAAATTAATGTTTCCTACATTCAAAGTCTATGTGTGTGTCGGCTTTGCTCTTGTCTAAGCTTTTAGTATGGAACTTTCCCAAGAGCTTCTGAAAGATCCAAACACTTTATGTCCGCTGAATCCTCTTTATCCATGCACCTATTTACATGCTGACAAAGTGCTCGGAGATTAGTGAGACAATGTTGTCCTTCACAAAATCCATAGCTCTTCTTGATTATAGATTTTTTTCTTTCAGCAGAGATGGTAGTTGATCACCAGTTTCCAGAAAACCCATTCAGATCTTGAGCCAGGAAAAATTGCTGTAAATCATTCCTTTTCATTTATATATTTATCTCCAGGAAAGATTTAACAAATATTTAAGGGTTTGCATCAGTATTTCCATGTGTTTCATGGAAGTCTCTCCAAGCACCCCAATATCTAAGTTGAAAAGGGAAAAAAGAGGGAGGGAAAAAATTATCCCTGAGTGTCCCCCCCTTTTTCGTACAATGTCTGTGGAAAAACTAAAAGTGACATCTCTAGTACAAGAGCAGTGGAGCTACTGTGTTTGTTGTCATTAAGGTTTAAATTCATAAATACTATAATTACAGTTAGCAGTAAGCGATATGAGCAGTAAGCATAACCACTTGTTCAAACACTGCAGTGTTTGCCTATGTGGGAAACCCTGAGAATTCTAATTTAAGACTTTGAGTCACCTCTAAGATAGGGAAGTAGAGTTGTTTGTTATAAAGGGAGGTGCAATACTGTAATTACTTTTTATGCCACTGTCAGCATCTTTAACAAGTATCTGTACTCTCCTCAGCAAGTGCACTAAACCTTGATGCAGTAAGTATAGAATAAAATTGGCACTTCTTTGTCCTGCTTTGTCCTAAAGTTGTACAGCTAAAACTGAGATAAAGGTGCTATTTTCTAACTAATGAATAGAAAAGATGCTTATTTTATTTATTTGTGGCATTAATGCAGACTTAACACAGGTACCATCAGAAACAGATTTTCAGTTTTGCAGTGCTCATCATGCACAGTAGGGGAAATATAACCTTTGGCATGATTTTCTTTTCTGTTCTGATACTTGCAAAATCTTGTCTGTTCTACAGGTATTGACCCCCCTTTTCCTTTAAAACTATATAAATGGATATCATAATAAATTAAACTCAGAATAACTATTCCTACCTTGAATCTCAGAATGTGTTTCTTCTGTTTCAACCTGTGGAATCATTTATGTGACCCTAATCTTGTCTCCTTAGTCTTGTTTCCCCTTTTCATTTAACCTTTTCAGAAAAATATCATCTCCTCTTAAGTCTCGCTTTCTCTTGGGTTTTAGGCTGTCACAACTCCAGCAGCATTGCAACCTCAATAGCCATGGTAGTTAGTGGATGGCAAAACCAGGAGCAGTCTGAAGGGCTTTCTGAATAAGTGATTAGATACATTCACATTGTGATGATTTAGTTTCAGAGTATAGGCCATGAGTTGTCGTCAACTTTTCAGCTGCAATGAAAGAAAATGCTGTCTTGATTTTTAAAGTGGGAACCTGTGTAACCAGTCCTAATTACTTCCCCTCACAGTTAAAAATGTGTACCTGATTAAAAGGCTGTGTTTGTCTAACTTCAGCTGCCAGCCATAGGATCTTATACTGCCAACTGCAAGGCTGAAAGCTCATTATCAATACCATTATTAATTTAACTGCTATTTTTTGCTGCTTTAAGATTAAACTCTGAACATGCTGTGAAGTTGTGTTAAATATTGCTCACTGCAGCCAGTGATTTGGAGCATGGCTCCCCCCATCATTTACTTGGAAAACTGGATGTACAAAAAGTGCAACTAGAAAGAGAATGGATGAGTCAGGTCTGCCAGTGAGTAACTCCTGCATTGCTCCTGCTTCACACAAGTGTAAATGGCTAAGTACATGCAGTGGATAATCAGGTCCACTGAAATTTTTTTTTGTTTAGAAGCCAGAAAGCATAAATTTAAATTCTGAACAGCTGTCATGTTTCACCATATTCCTGCCCCTTTTTTATTTGCTATTTGCAAATATTCATATGAACATCTTATTGTTCTGAAGAATTTTTGGGGAATAGCTACTCTGCATAGAGAGACATGCATTTGCATGCAAATAAATATCTCTGCAATAAAAAGATTAATATATTTTTCCATTTTAAAACACTTTAACTTAGCAATCAAGGAAGAGAAAAAACCCGAAGTATTAGATGACCTGAATAGAGAGTAGCAAACAATCCACAAAATGTTTCAGGATCTTTTATCTATCTGTCAAGTAGGTCTAAATAATAAGAATTTTCACCTAAATAAATCTTTGTTTACTGAACAGAACTCAGAACAGAATTTGTTTACTATGAATACTTCCCTATTGTTCCAAAAGAAAAAATTATTTTCATGCACTTCTGATACAGAAAGAATATTATTAGCCATCAAAAGCTGGTCTTTAAAACAGTTTTGACTTTCAAAATTTCAGATGTGTGTGCTTGCTTGCTTTTGGTTCTCCTGCAGTGTGAAATGTTATCTCTTTAGGTCATTGCTTTCATTCATGGAGGTGCTGGAAGTGGAGCAGGTAATCGTGCCTGGATAGATAAAACACATTCTCAATACCTCTGTTAAAACATTAGGACTGCTGGTCAGGAGTGCTCAGACTTGTTCAGGAATTTTAGGTTCACAGATGAAAGTACAAGCTATTTGATCTCAGCGCACATGGTGACATCTTTGATGGGTACAACGAAGTCTTTCTGCTACACTTGTGAGTAGCTGCAGGAATATATTTACAGCTGTGACTGAGTTTGCAAATATGTTTCTCTTTCCATTTACAGCATGAACAGCGGTATAATATTTGTTTCTGGTTTAAGAAGTCAATGGTCTAATAAACATCTCTTTTCTTTCGAGTGGGAACAGAGACAGCAGAATATGTTCCCTAAATATCTATTTCAGAGAAAACTAAATTGCATCTGATCAGCTTTTTATCAAATTAATAGAAGGCCATCCTTTGAGAAGTAGACAAGTTTATAGGTATGTAAAATGTGACAAGATATTTCTATAATTTGCCCCTTAGCTATTCTTTTGTGGAAATCTATTTTTCACCGCCTGGAGATTTTAATCATTTCCCAGATCTATTTTAGCAACTGGAGAGACCTCATTGTCTTCCTTTTAAATTTTCTACTCTGAAACTATCTCTGGTGATGAACAAATGTACTTTGTATGCTCTTGGCACTGGCACTAACAGCTTCAAACTAGAAATTAATTTTTAAGCACCAGGCTTCTGTGACCACTGCACTGCTGTTAAGCTCTCTGGCATGATCTTTAGTTTCACTCAGTCACAGTTGATAACAGTTTTTTCATCCTTTTTTTTTTCCTTTTCTTTTTAAGCAATATTTTATGGTGCATGTTACCTTTTCCCCAAAACTAATATTTATCTCAAAGTATCCTGGAAAACAAAAACCCAAGCATATTAAAAGCACATCTTGGTCAAGTCAGAGTTTTCACTTTATCTGCAAATAATAGAATTTCAGTTCGGCTCAGCTGTTTGCACCTTAGTGGAAAACCACGGTATTGACAATATTCTGTTCCTTTCAATGGCTGTCATGCTGTAAAAAAAAGCTGCAGCATCAGCAGGCCCAGCAATTGAAACCTTTTTAAAGGAAATGCTTGGAAAAGCCAGTTGTCTCTTCCAAAGTTTTCCCCTTGGTTGTCTGAAGGAAAGAGAATAAGCTGGAGCATCCATTTTAGTTGTCTTCCAAAATGATTCTTTGAGTCATGAACCTTGACTGACATCAAAATACAGAAGAAGATCTCTGATATGTAGTAGAAGTCGAATGAAGCTGACAAAGCTCAGATGGGAACTGGGAAGCATACACTTCAAATGTACATCTTTCCACTACTTGGACCAGGCTGAAGAGGTTTCAGAATACCTGAGAATGAAAATTAAAATCCAGTTTGCATCTTAAATTCATCATATCAGAAGAAGAACCTAACACTTCCCTTAAGATTCCAGAGGGCAGAAGCCTAAGGCTTATAGCAAGCAAAATAATCATGCAAATAATTCTCTCTCTTTTTTTCTCTCTTTAAAGTGTGGTATTATTTAAACTGATGCAAATTATACCACTAGAATGAATGAACATGATGTAACTGAAGATTTAAATACAAACTTGGACTGATTAAATTGCATGCTTATGTGGAAAGAGCAGGTGCTATCAGTAACATGTTGAACTTCTTTAACTCTGTGTTCTCCAACCTGTGTGGCAACAGCCCAACAAGGACTGCGCTGTTACTAAAAATATTCATCTCTCTCAGGCTTGATTTTTTCCATTGAAATTTCCTGTGGCTGTAAGGGTGTTCTCTCTAAGTTATGGCTTGCTTCAAAAGTCCTATGATCATTGATATTTTGTGTAAATATGCAGAAAAAACCTCCTTGCAACTTGCAATACTAAGGGACAGATAAAATTCTGTCCCTGTTGAAATCAGAAACTGTTCTGTTTCTGAGAGTAGTCTAGGTCAGATTTCATCCTCGTCAATGAAAACAGAAGATGCTTTCTTTGCCTACACTAGACTCCAAAAACGAAGAAGGCTATGTCCAAAAATGCTCTCTACTTTGATTTTGAATTCCCAGGGCATTTACCTTGTTCAGCATTAGTTTGGGAGGGACTATTTCTTTCAGAAAATACAAAAAACTGTAACGTGTAAGTGAAAATACTGAGCATACAAAATAACTTTTCTGGACGTGTTGTTATGGGAGCTCAGGTATTTCTATTTTATTGTCTTCCTTCTGAATACTGGCCTTTAATTGGAGCAAAAACTTTACTAGAGGTAAAGCCAAGTAATTCCTCTATGTTATTGTTTTACTGACGAGTAAGTAAACAACAGTATGACACTGTGTAGCAGCTGTGATATACTCTAGATATTTCATATATATAATAATTTTTCTAAAGCACCTTTTTTTTATACCTGTGTGCCAGGTAAAATACTCATTTTCTGTGATATTAAAATAAAGATTTTACCTTTATGTTGCTGACATAGATGGTCACAGTCAAGTTTTTGCTTTGGTAAGGAATTTATACGAAATATATATGTAAACTTATATATAGTAATAACAAAACTAGGCAAGCATCTTTCACCTTATGGTATGTGTTGATACTACTTTTAATGCTAAAGCAGGTTCCAGAGTTTTTGAGGCCAGATTTTATGGCCTTGAATATTTTATCCCAACACTAACACTGAGGAAGGTTTAGTTCACACACATCAATGGTTTTAATGCAGCAACCTTTTCAACTGGATCTAAGACATAAAAATTCTTCAGCTTGCTTGAGAGGCTTATTCAACACTGTGAACTTGAGCTCAACTGAATCACAATGTGACCATGCAAAGGAGACTACAGAAAACTAAATTAAAAATATAAATTAAAAATTCAGAGCAGAATCTATTGTGGAATGTTTGCACTATGTAGAAACAAAATGTTGGAATGCTTGAATAAGTTATTGTTCCATGAAGAATATCATATTTCTCTCTTCCAATTTATTCTGAAATTTAATAAAAGCTGAAAAATATTGAGCCTACTGTTTTTCTGGGATAAGACTAAAAGAATGCAATTGTGAGATCCTGGAATTCTTTGCGCTAGCATTGATTTGCCAGGTGGTCACTCATTTTCCTCAGTTTGTGTCTTGTGGTCAGAGTATGAGGACTATTATATTTGAGAAGCAATTCATTATTCTCCATGTGTTTACTTTTCTATCTCCCCTATCATTTGGTGATGATTACAGTACCTTCCAAGCATTGACTACTTTCTAAAAAACATGCATTTCAAAACAATATTTAAGTCTTCATCTCCAGCTGTAAAGCCACTTTTTTTTTTTTTTAATAGACTAATCTACAGGACATGGATTAACTGGGCTGGAGGGCTGGAGAAAGATTATGAATCACCAAGAGGCCAGGAGAGGATTTCCTTGCTCTCTTGACTTCACTAGAAATCATGTAAATTTGTTGTATTGAGTTACTGAAAACAAAATAATTTTTTCAATTAAAATGCATGTTTTTACTTAATGCATGCCATTCTGTGATAAATTCTGGTATATGATTTGCGTGTTGTGTCAAAATGGGATGATTAAATGATACTAAATAGCAGTGGTAAAATGTAATGAATTGTGAGTAATAAGACTTGTCAAGTGGGAGATGACACATCTGAGATATCTGGGTCTATAAGAATGACTCCCTAAGGCTTGCATTAATTGAAAATTATTGTAAAATCACTGCGAAATGCAATTCCTTGGTCCAGCAACGATGGCAGTATATTCCTCCCATATAGCTGGTATAGAACAGTATTAATTGCAGTAAGTATGTCAGCTTGCAAAAATCTTGCATGTAATAGGTAATGCACAAATAACGATGTTTATAAACATGCCCACGTTCTTGTTTGTCATGGTTTTGCCAGACCTGGTTTTTGGTAGCGGGGGGGCTGCAGGGGTGGCTTCTGTGAGAAGCTGCTAGAAGCCCCACCTTCATGTCCTGCAGGGCCAATGCCTGTCTGGCTGAAAAGATGGACATGCCGCAGGCCAATTAGAAGTGGTAACGCCTCTGTGATAACATATTTAAGAAGGAATTCAACACAATTCTGTTTGCGCAGCTAAAAATTGCAGCCAGGAAGGAGGAGGATGTGAGCTAAAAGACCAACATGGAGAAGCACCCAGGCCAGGTCGGAAGAAGATACAGCAGGGCCGGAGTCGAGATTCCTCTGCAGCTGGTGGTGAGACCATGGTGAGACGGGATGTCCCCCTTGTAGCCCATGGGAGTGCAGAGCCCCCTCTGCAGATGTTGGATGCTTAAAGACTGCAGCCTGTGAAGGAGTGACCCACACCGTAGCAGTTTGAGGGCCGCTGTTGCCTGAAGGACCACGGGAATGCAGAGCCCCCCGTTAGAGATGTTGGAGCAGGGGGATGCTTAAAGACTGCAGCCTGTGGAGGAGTGACTCACGCTGCAGCAGTCTGAGGGCCACTGTTGCCCATGGGATGGACTTTGGACTTTAATTTCCAAAAGGGGACCCCACCGTGTAGCAGGGGAAGACGCCAATCCTTGAGAATATGAAGACCCGGCCTAACCCTAAAAAACCCCCTAATTCTCCGTCTCCCTGCATCATTTGGGTAGGAGGGAAGCAGGGAGGGGAAAGTGAGGTGGGGGAAAGAAGGTGCTTTTTCCCACAGCTCATATTGCTTCTCAATTTTTCTTCTTTTTCTGGTATTATAATACATGTAGTTTCATATTTTCAAGTAGTTTGCCTGTTTTGCCTGTGATTTTTCTCTTGAGTTTTTAATCACAAACCTCGTGGACACTTTGAATTTTTTTTCCTTCCTTCTCCTCTGTCTGGCTGCAAGAAGTGGGGGGAAGTCCGTGAGCCGGGGGAGTTCCTGGCCTCTGGCCAGGCTGAAACCAAAACATTGTTGTAAAGAAATCTCTTTCCCAAAGGGAGTAAAATAATTTCTCTTGATCCTCAAACGTCCTCTGATGGTCTTCATTTGCTGAAACATGGCAAGCAAGATACAAGGTCCAGTCATCCTGAACTATCCTGTTGTGGTTGCTTTATTACTTTTACATCTTTGTTTCTTTTAAGAGCTAATAATGAGCCCCATTCATTGTTCACCATTTATATTTGTATAAAGTGTAATTTTTCTGGTGAAAGTGGTTATGAGTGGAAATGTAAACTTCCTCTTTCTAGTCTGCAGAGGAAATTTGCCATGGGTGAATGCTTTGTTTATATTAAACACCAGCTAGCTGCTAGATTTTTATTTGCCAGCAATAACTGGGACAACAGTGTTTCTGACTATAACTGTCAAATATTCTTTTGGAAGTAGTGATCACATTTCTCAGCCGTGGAAAACTCTAATATAAGGTTGAGGAGGTTTCAAAAGGTCATGGATGCTGTTTCACTAAGCTACAAAGGAGCTGATAAAGCAGTGTTGGTCTAGCAGAAATGATTCCCAGAGGGAAGTGTTAATCAGACTATCCTTGGCAGGTAGAAGGGCAGTGGAGAGAATGCTTGGAGGAGAGTATCTCCTTGGAATGGTAACACCATAAAACCCTTTGTTTTTTAAAGTTTTAAGTATGAAAGTAACTAGCCTTTTTGTAGAAATTATTTTGGAATATATAAAAAAATTCATAGCCTACTAGAAGTTTTTATTAAATCATGTAGAATTTAGTCTTATATCCATGCCTTAGGATTCTGTCCTTACCATCTGTCAAGCAGTAATAGGTTTTGAGCTCTTGCAAGTAATTTTTGATTGGAAGAATCTGGATATTTTGTTAGGCTGCCTTGCCGTATTTATGTTCCTACTTCTGAAAAGAAGTTGTCCAAAACACTAGAATCTGCTTCACAGAAAGCAGTGGTAGCTCCAAAACTGATGGTTGTAGAGGGCAAGAGGCATACAGTATTTTTTTGATATTTCAGAATTGTTGCCTTTAACTAGTTAATACTTCATTTAGAAAAGGGTACTATACTGTTACCCCCCAAAAAAACCCAAAACCCAACCCAAAAAAACCCCCCAAAAAAATACCCCAAAAAGCCCCCAAAAACCCTCAAAACCCCCCCCCCTCTATGTCTGAATTTGAAAATACCACTGAAAGAGAATATCTCTAGGAAAATGTTAGAAAACCTAGGGGAAAACTTTCCTTAGCATCAGCTTATTAACAAAGCTATAGTTAGAATAAAACAAGGTGGAGTTGTTTATTTCTGGGGTTTTTTCAGTTTTCAAATGCACCTGTATTTTTTAGAAAACCCAATTTTTCTGAGAATTAGGCCACCTGCTCTGCAGCTTGTAACTTCCAGTAGTAGTCTTACGTGTTTTTGACCTTAAGTTCTAAGTTTGTGTCCTGGTTTTCAACACTGCAGATTCTCAGTTACAATTTTTATGCTTTGCCATCAGTGCTACAGTGCCTAATTGCATATGAGGGCAGTAATTCAACAAATACTGTTCGTCAGTGTGAGTAGGATAGTGTTTATTTTATTTGGATAATAAATGATCCAGGGAGAGCAAGACATGTTTATACATATATAGTGATTTGTGTATCTATCTATCTATCTATCTATCTATCTATCTATCTCTATCTCACTAGTCCTGTAGTGAAGAAGTGATTAACCATCTACAATGAAATAAATAGACTCTGTTGTCACATAGCAAGGAATACTCCTGCCCACAACATCAGGCAGGAAAAAATCCTGGTAATGATTAGCCTGAAAAACAAGTAGAGTAATTTAGATATTATTCCTTCAGTCACATACCATGTGGGAACACCCTTTAGTTAACCACACTCTTGCACTTTGAAAGAAAAGCACAAAATTTAAATATAGATCCTCTTTTTTCCCATGGAAAAGTTAGTTAATTCTGCCTACAAATCTTAAAACATAGGTTGTGTCTGGAAGAACCTGCAGTCTTTTGTGTTGATTCACTGGCAAGATCAGGATTTAAGAAGGAGAAATGTGAGTGCAACCATATAGGTAATTCCTTACAGAAATAATGTGTGTGCTTATTTTTAGATAATGGAATTTACTACATAATTAATATTATAATATTAATATATTATTAATTAACGTTAGTATAACATTCTGGTACATGTAAGCACTCCTTAAATTTACAGGCTTTCACACGATTAGGCCAATATTCCATTTTGTTTTATTAATTGCCTAATTTTTCTTTCACAGACTTCATCATTCTTCTTTCACATTGACTGCATGTTGCTTTTAGCTTTAACTAGTAAAAGTCTGCCTTAAACCTATAGCAAATTGATATTTGCAAACATCATTCATTGCATACTGTGCAGAATGTTAGTAAAAGAAAAAAAGACGTTAGTAAAAGAAAAAAAGCCGCCAAACAATATTTGGCTTAATCCTATTAAACCAGACTGGCTTAAGAGTTATTCCTTCCACGCAGAAAGCACATTAGCAAAAGAGCAGGGAAATGCAGCTTTAGGAACCGCATTCTGTGGCAAAGCCTTGGCCACTGGGTGCCACTCTCGATCCACGCGGCTTTATGCAAAATACTTCCTTTGGCAGAACAAATGTTTCTCCCCCCATGAACAGCAGGTGCTCTCTTAACTGTTTGAACATCCCTACAGAGAAGAAGAGGGCCTGATTAAGGAAAAAGGCTTTCTTATTTCCATTTTTTTTCCCTTATTTCTCTGATAAAGACTCTCTCCATCCCCCCCTCTGTTGTTAGTTAGCCTCACTGAAGACATGTACAAGAATGTAAAACTGAAAATAAGTTTAAAACTGGAGTTGCTCGGTTCTTTGTGTAAAGGTTGCATGGATTGTGATCTGTTGAATTTCAAATCTAATAGAGTCAAAGCTAAAAAGGAAAGATTTCTATGATAACCATGTTTGCTATGTTTAGTAGTATTGCAAACGCATGCCCCAGTTTTACGAGGCTTTTTTTTTTTTTTGCTGCTGCTGCTGCTGTTTGGAGTGTGATATACAGAAACATTGCAAGAAACTGAGAACAGGAATCTTGCCCATATATGAAATAATATTTTTTTTGTAAAGCCTATGTAAAAACAGAGGAACTTATTATTTCTTTTTGCCTGGATTTTTTAACAGAATACTTATTTATAGTTATTCCCTTGTAAGACTGAAAACAAAAGAAATAACAAAATGAAAAATGTGAAGTTACTTCAGAGGAAGATGTCAAATATGCTTCTTATTTTGGCTTAAGTCAATGACTTTGACATTTTCTTTTTAATCAGATTTCTGGGAAGTTTTCTTGTTTGATTACCATATTTTTCTTCAAGTCAAGGTTTTCTGTTTGTGTCCTCAGGATAACTTAACTCAAAACTCTAACGATTTTTATATTTCTGTGAATTGAAAGGTTGATTTTCAGGGTTCTGTTATAGAATTCAAATGTCATAAATTTGTAAAAAGACACACATCCAACAACTGAATATTCAGTGGCATTTACACTATTTAGGGCTTTCCGTTTAAAATCCTCATCAAGGCATAACACAATCTTTTTCAGATAAGCCCAGAATTCATAGCAAGTAGAAAAGAGACAAATGTTCAGAAAGTCAATAAGCCAATGCTATAAATATTCAACAAATTTGAACAATTTAGGAAAAATTGAACATTTAGGAACAATTCAAGCAAATTAAATCCTTATCTTTCTTGCACCTAGTTATCTGCTCGCTCAATTAGATCAAAAAGGTACTAAAACCATATGAGAAGAGAGGACTAATTTTTATGAAGTAACTGTTAAATATTTTAAGAATGATAAAGGATATATATCAGAAACCTGTATACATTGACTCTTTGAACAGGCAATTTATTTATACATTTTCTGTTCCTTTCACCACTATAATGTGCAAATAACTGGACAAGGCACTGGGGCTAGTTTTTGTACGCTTACATTTCTTTTGCAACATTCTTACTGCTGAGAAGAAATAATAGTAATACAACTCACATTTTCCCAGTCTAACACTCTAAGACTCTTTTCCTCTCCTTTTTCCCATTCTTGATCTGCATGCTAGATTAATGCTTTACATCATGTCATTTTTTATAGACATGGAAGTCTATACAATACAATTCAAAATATGATTTTAAACCTAAAAACATTTCCTTCTTTTGGTGTTTTTCTTTCTTTCATTCATTGCCCTTCTATATCTTTCTTTTTCTTCATTAATTTTTGAAGCACCACAAGACTGGAGCACTGTATTATCAAATAAAAATCCACTTAAAATGAATAATGATAGATAGATCTTTAGAAGACACTATGAGTTGTTATATAGCTAAGACTGACCATTTTAATGTGGTCCTTCATTTTGTGAGCTAATTTTCAGAGAAATATTCCAACAAAAAATGACATACCCATTCAAATGCCACCTTTCCCCAACACTTTCACTAAGGGTTTGTCTGTTCCGTAATGCTAGTGTGTAGAGTATCTCCAAGTGGAATTTCAAAGGTATAATGACGGTGTAGCCAAAATGTTCTTTCAATTCAAAACTTACCTTCAGTGTTTTGGGCTTTTTTCATGGATCTTATTTGTGTCTTTTGAATATCTTGAAAAATGTACAGGTATTTGTGAAGTGTCAAAAAGACATGTACTTATTTTTATGTACACAGCACAACTTCTTCTGTTTGGATAAACAATATATCTATTCTTTGAAAACGCACTGTATATTATCAGGGTCAACAGTAAACAGAAGTGGTAAATAACAGAATATTTTTCAAGCAGCGTATTTGTTTAACAGTGTTTCAAAAGAAGATTAATTTACTGGTGAGCAAGTTCAAAGAGCTAAGAACATTAAAAAGAAAAAAAATCCTAAAGCTAGACTGGAAGGTGTGAATGAATTTTCATCACAGAAAGAGTCTGAAATAATACAGTGATTAGAAATCTGTACCAATGGGCTAAAAGAAAGACGAATATGAATTGATAACTTTTACTGAAGCTATCCTTTATATAAATTTATTCTTTTATATAATAAGCCTGTGACTAAGGAGAATTTTGGGAAATATTAGAAAGAAATAATATTAAAGCTATAGAATTTTGTTACTGAAGATCAGTCAAAAAAACCCATCGTATTTATGTTAATGTAGCACTCAAAAAAAAGGAGCTCACATTTCCAGGGAAAAGGTGATGATTTTTGACTTAGTTATGGTTTAACAGAAGTGTAGTGCTGCTGGTGAGACCTGAAGATATATGAGACAGATATTTCTGAAGTTACAGATCTTAGAAGACCATATGGTATCTCAGTTGTGCTCATTACTACCTCAGATTCGAAATTTGGTGTATAGTTTTGTTTAGAAAGAGGGGAGACCAAACAGGCTTGCGAAAGAATATATAAACCAGGAAAAGTTTATTATAGAGTGAATTTGTTTTTTGGGGAATTCTAAGTTCTATACCACAACATTGTGATAGAACTGGAGCAGTTCTCATCTTTGGCATGTTTCAGTGTCTCTGGCTGCAAAATTGGCAAAGTACTTCAGTGTTGAGGGTAGTATACACACAGGTGTGTCTTTTCAGAAAAGAAGAAACTTTGTGGAGTGATGAATAGCACAGAGCAATTAAGATATAGTTTTATCTTTTAGCTATATGTTGTACAATATCAACAAATTAGAATATATAACACATAAAATTATTTTCCTGCAGGATATAATAATTCATAGTTTGTAGTGAGTCATGCAGTATTGTTTGGCTGAAGACAAAGAATAGATTTAACCCATATAGATTGAGAAAAATTACCAGAGAGAGGTGAGCTTACTTTTTTAAAGTCATTCGAAAAAAAATCTGAACTTTAATACAGATTCATTTAGTGAACAAATTACTGATTATCAATGGCTTGCTCTTAGTTGCGGTAATTCATATACATTTATAAATGTGATGATAACAGAAGCATTGTCACTGGCTAATAAAAATATAGAAGATACATGAGATTTAACATTAACTATAAAATAACCTTAAAATATCTTAAAATATGAGATCAGAGAAAAATCTCTTTGAATGGTATGATTGTATACTAGATTGTGTGTCATAGATTTTATATTCTCTTCTAAATAACTTGTCTTGACATCTGCCAGAACAAGTTAATAAGGGCTGCAATGGCAATTCCTCTGCAGACACAGGACAGGAGAGAAACCAAAGGAGTGGCTTGATTCATTCAGGCCGTGAACTCCAAACGACAGCCTGTCATTGTTTTTATGACAAATGAAGTTGCTAAGCCAATATCCATCATACTTAAAAAGTCTTGACAGACTGGTGAAGTTCTCAGTGACTGGAAAAAAAAAACCAAACCATTTTTAAAAACAGAAAAAAGCAACATCTGGGGCAGTACAGGCTGGTCAGTCTCACCTCTGTTCCTGGCAACAGCATGGAGTAGGTCCTTCTGGAAAATATGCTAAGGCACGTGGAAAAGTGAGAGGTGATAGGTGACAGCTAACACGGCTTCACTAAGGGCAAACCATGCCTGAAAAATTTGGTGGCCTTTGCATGGGGGTTTCAACACTGGTGGATAATAGACTTGTGCACAGCATTTGACACTGTCCCAGCACTCGACACTGTCCCAGCACTCGACACTGTCCTGCATGACAGCCTTTCTCTAAACTGGAGAGACATGGATTTGGTGGATGGACCACTTGGTGCATAAGGAATTGGTTTCATCATCACACAAAGCAGTTGTGGTCAGTGGCCCAGTGTGCAGGAATGTCTAATTCACATGCCTGCATTGGGACCAGAAGTATTTAACACCTTTGCCATGGATATAGAAAGTGGGATTGAGTGTACCCTGAGCTGGTGGAGATAGGATACCATGCAGAGGGACCTTGACAGGCAAGAGAAGTGAGCTCATGAAAACCTCATGAAGTTCAACTCATGTAAAGCCCTGCACCTGGGTCAGGGCAAACTCAAACAAGGATACAGTCTGGACGATGAGTGGATTGAAAGCAATGCTGCAGAAGGGACTTGGGGATGTTGGTAGAGAAAAACCTGAGTATGAGCTGGGAATGTGCACTCGTAGCCCGGAAAGCCGGTCCTGTTCTGGTCTGCACCAGAAGTGTGGCCAGCAGTTTGAGAGAGGTGATTCTTCCCCTTTCCCCAGCTCTTGTGTTATCCCACATAGGGTACTGCGTCCACTTCTGGGCCCCCCAACGTAAGAAGGACATGGATCTGTTCGAGCAAGTCCAGAGGAGGGTCTATGACACTCTATATATCTTATCTTACATCTAAGAAATTAAACAACCTGTAAAATGAGCAAAAAGTTGTTTTATTCTCCTTGGAAAATTTATATGTCAGATAACAACAGATAGTTAAAAATATGATTCCTATTTCATATGAACTTAATTTACTGGGGTTTGGACTATGAATTGAAATTTGGCAATTGAGACTGTAAGATTCTAATTAGTTTAAGGTTTCTTGATTTATCCTTCATGCACAAACACAAGATCTTAGGGGAAATAAAAAATTGATTAGGGTTTTGGAAATAAGAAAAATCAAATCTTAGTTCTAAAATATTATCAAAATTACAAGCAGACTATCCTGTTCAAATTTATTTTTTGTTATCTTCTTTTCAAATACTAAATAATATTAATCTGTCTACTAATTCTCTCTCTACTTGCATTGCAGGAAAAGGTCTATAATACAGAAAAATATATTAAGCAGACAAAAATTTTTAAAAAAGGCCAACCTTTTGAGCCAGTGAAATTGATAACTGAAAATATGTTCTATTTGAATACCTACAGATTACTTAGTTGGTGGAAGAAATTAGATTAAAAATGATGTGAGATTTTAGTATTTTACCACTGCAACTAGATCGATATTGCGGGGAGGGGAAAGCTCTTGGATAAGTAAATGCTACAGTTTCAATCTGAGCAGTCCCAGAAGCTATCTGTTAATGAAAAATAAGATCTGTATCTTAACTGATGTGAAGGAAAGGAGGTTTTATAGAACAGGGAAAAGTAGCACATGGAAACACACACTGAAAACATTTTTTTCTCACCATTAATAGAAGAAAAATGCCTGTGTTTCTGCAAGTTAGAACTGCAAATTACTAAATAGGTTAGAAAATTTTCGATAGCCTCTTTTTCTATTTAGAAAAAAACTTTGAAAAGACTGTGCTGTTCTCTGTGCTTTTACTGTTTGTTATGCACAGATACGGATTTTCCGATCGGAAGGAAGAGAGGCACATGGAACAAGTAAGTGGACAATTGAAGCACTGTTGCTCTCTTGATAGTCACTTTAAAATCCACTCCAAATAAAAGTAAACATTTTGCTCTGGTCTGCTTTGCTATTAGTAATAAACTAACTCAATTTTTCTGCAAGTCTTCTTAAAACCTGCCAGTATTAGTAATAAAATTGATATATAGCAACTGAAATGTAGAAGTCTCTTTTTGACCCCTGTGAATTATATAAAAGTATTTAACTGTGTTGTCACCGTAGAATTTTGCAAACTCCACATTTTTTAAACATAAAGGATACATTACAAACATATTGATCCAAATTTATAAACTGAGATGGTTAAAAACCTATGCCACTAAATTTTCATGGTACAGAGATACTGGTGTTGAAAATAAGAACCTATCGTCTTGCAGTGGAAAATCTCAATTTTTTTTGTTTTGTTTTTTTTTTTTTGGTCTCTTTTGTCTCAAATAATATTAAAATCTTTGCTAAAAATATTGAAACATCAGGAAAAGTTTTAAAAGTCTTCAATCACTGAAGATGTTGGATGAGTAAAAAGGCAGTTTCTGATGATCTACCTTCAAAAAGATTTTCAGAAGGCAGATCTCTCTCTCTCTCTCACTCTCACTCTCTCATTAATGTGGAAATAAGTTTATCATGTTCTAAATCAAGGAAAATTACTTGAGATACTGCAGGAGATCCATCTGTCCACTTTAGACATTTTAGATTTGTTTTATGAATTTGATTGTGTGTTTGGTTGACTGCTTTTTTTTGTTCTCTTGGTATAAATTCTGTCTTCTCCTTATGTTTTTGTCCTAAATAAATAATTTAAGCAATATTCATTGTTCCATGTTGTGACTCTAAGTCAAAAATGTTTCAGTGAAAACCAGTGCACTGCATTTCAGTGTAGAAAAACTGCACAATGTCATTTCAAAATAAGTTTGCTAGTTAGAGTTGTTAATGCCTGAAGATGTAGGAGGGATGAGAGGTCATTCTGAATATTGTCAGAGGTAGAAATTTCAAGTGCTCTATAAAATTAAAATTGCTCTATATGAGGTTTTTTTTTCAGGCCAGGAGAAAAATTACATATTTTTTATGTGACTTTTGCATAAAATGGAACATTCAGTTTTCCATAGGATTTCAGTTTATTAGGCAGTGAACATTGGTGCAAATTCCAGATTTTCTGTCATTTTTATATAATTTTTCTTTAATTCTAGGCAAAACAAATGAAGTCTCAAAGCATGAGGGTTCTTAGATCACTGGTCAAACTGAAAGTTGGAACTATTATTCCGCAAGATAAGTTGTGTTAAAATGTCCTCTTCTTCAAAAGTTTCAAACTAATAATTTCCTTTGGTCTAAAATATAATTCCACTTTCAAGAAAAGTGTCAGAAAACCTTCACTTACCTTAAGCAGTAAAACTTTCAAAGGTGCTATTCAGAATATGAGTAAAATAACATTGAACTGAACTATCCAAAACTCAAGTACTGACATATTGCAATCCATCTTTCTTAACAAACCCAAGCGAATGGATAAAGTATCAAATTATCTCAGCCCAAAATTAAAGTTTAATTGGGAAAATAAAAATGAACTTGTTTTTTTACTGATTTCTGAAACATGGCAATGCTCTCAATCTTAGATAGTTGGTCTCAGACTCCTTAGCCTGTGGTACTTACAAGGGATTTCTGCAATTACTATGGGAACCTTATTTTACCCATAACTCAGGTTATTCACATAGGAACACGTAGGAAAAATCACTTGTCCAGGTCAAGACATTTTCTTTCTGAGCTATATCAACAATGCTTGTACATGCTTCTGTCCATCAAGTATTTATAATTTAATCACTGGGACCTTATTTCAATATATCTCTTAAGGCTAAAATACCCACTTTTCTACAATCTAAGGGCTTCATTCTCCCATGGGCTTCTCTTCAGCCTATCGGCCTAAAGTGTCTAAAGACCATACACCTTAGCTCTGCCTGCAGTGTCTATTGGCTTCAGTTAAAGAAGTGTTAGGCCAATGCTTAGTGGCTTTGAAAATCCCTTTTGAAGGAAATTTGATTCCACCCGATACATTCAGCTTTATGACAAAGGACCAGCTTCAAACACTGCATTTAGCCCCTCTCCGTTGCACACATGACCACTGAAACAACAAGAAGCATGAAACATTTATTATACTTTGATGTCGAGGAAGCATTTGACTCAATTGAATGGTCCTACAATTTTTTTCTTAGTTTAAGAGGTTCTGTTTTGGAGTGAATAAGATTAAATGGATAAAGTTGCTGTATATTTGAAAGTATGGTTTGGATCAGCTATACTTTTTCTAACAAAACTAGTTATCCTATTTTACTTCAGCAGCTACAGAATCTGTCAGAACAAAAGATTCAAAGGACTGCAGTGTGCTTTAATCTGGTCAGCTGCTACCCCAGAAACTCTTGCCTTTCACAAATGTACCTAATTGATGACTAAAATGATGTGTTAACTGATGCAACATGCAAAATCTACTTAATGCCTTATTTCCTCCTAAATTAAACAGATTTTTTAGGTAGGATATATTAATAGAAATATTGTAGATAGGTAGCTATACAATCTGGGGTTTCTTTGCAAAAACTGTGTCATTATAGAGCAAACTCTGCCACTATCATTTTTTGTAATATTTCTCTTAAGTCTTTGTTTACCTAAAAATAGAGACAGATAGGAGAACTTCTTCTGATTTGGAGGGAGTGATGTAGAATATGGAGGATGAAAAGAAGTGATAAAGATGAGGAGAAAAGGGAAAACACAGCAAGATCAGCTAAAAGAAAAAAAATAATCATAAAGCTTAATGCTACCTGAATATCACTGTCATATAAGCTTGAAATGATACAGAATCAAATTCATTTATGCTAGAAGAGCTACAGCAGCAACAAGAAAAGCTCAAGGGTTTTGGAGGGAAAAAATTTCCAATAACTTGGCAAAATCATGAAGACTGAAATGTCTTCAAGTGCTATTGAGAAGTACTTTTTACTTTCCAAATTTGTGGACAGAGTTTTTGGTGACTGCTATTGTAATTCACTGTTCTAACACCATGTAATGGCTGGGGGAGAGGGCCATTAATCTTGTGCACTGGAAAAAAAATATTTTTCCTGGTGGCTATATGAGTCATTATTTTTTCTTTTTCACAGCATTAATGGTAATATTTTTTTTCTGAAGGAGTTGGCAGCAACTTTTGCCATATAAGGATAAAACAAAGTTATAAAAAAAACCCTCTCTTAAAATAAACAATCTCCTCATGAGTTAAAACTGCAATTTATTTAAAATTTAATGAAATGTTTTTTTAATGTATTTGTTGTATTTTGTCACAGCAGCAAGGGTATACATAATTTATATCTTGTTTATAAGCCTAACAAATGTGTTTTCCAGAGATAAGGGGTCTGTTTCTAATACCAGTTATTCTTTGCATAGCAGAACTTTCCTAAAAGGTTTATGAACATTACTTATGATTATTTGTTGATGCTGCTGCTTTTTTTAATTGCAATCCCTGCTTTGCATGCCAGAAATCCTGATGCTTATTCACTTCACTTGATGATCAGCGAAGATCAGCTTCCCTTCAGATCAACAGAGAATTGAGCATCCTGTCCCTGGCTTGTAGATGATGTAAAACTCTGTTAAGTAAGAAACTCTAATACTTTATTGCCTTTTACAGAAATTTAGATATCAAAACCCTGGATACAAGCTAGCTGTCACTGAATTTACCCTGACATTTTTAGCTCCTGATCCCTGTAGTTTGCAATCTAATCTAACATATTGCAAATCCAAATGCCAAAAGGCTTTTATTAATTTGGACTTTGTAGTCTATTTTAGCTAGATTTTTTAAAGGACTAATTTCTTCATAAGCACTGCAATAAAGTGCCATATTTTAAGGAAAAATCAGGATTGAGAACTGAGCTCTTGAAAATATGCATACTAATGCTTATTGTCCAAATTAAAAAATCATGGATGAAATCTTAGCCCCACTGAGTTCAGCAGCAAAAATACGTATGATTGCAGAGAAGTCAGGATTTCACTCAGCAGAATGAAAGCATTATTAAAAACTCTGCTTGAAGTTCACTCTCAGCCTCTTATGGGAAGAGTTGCTGATTATTACAGTGCTATCATCCCTTTATCTTCAATTCTCTGCTCAGCAGAGAAATAACGCTCACTGGTGGCAAAATAGGTTTTAGAATTATCACTCAGGGAGATGAATGCAGGACTTGTGTACTTCACTCCTAGATCTACTTTTGTTGCCAGCTGAACTGTCAGCTCTCACAAGGCATGATGGTCTGCATTTCTCTTTGCAGTGTTTACTTCACCATGATAGATTATTAAGCATAGATTTTTCTTACAAATGAGAGTTTATACTATGGTACATAGACAGGACCTGATTTGCCACCCTGCTAGGAGCTAAGTTGAAGTGACCCAGCTTGCAAGACATTCTCTTGGCAGTCTGCAAAATTAAACCTCTAAAGAAGAACCAAGCGGCCTTGAGAATAGATATGAAGTGTGTCTGTGCCCTCTCTTATCTTTCAGGTTTCTGTGTACAGAGCTGGCTTAGAGATCTGCCTCCCAGTCCCTGATGATTATAAACAAGCCTCTGTGTATACCTCCAGGTGATTCTTCCCTGAACAGATCTGATACCATTATAACAAGTTATGCTTTGTGGCTGAGAGAGTGGAGTATTGGATTTAGACCCAGAAGGGGAAAGAAAAGTTGTTTTTCCTCTTCTGTCACTGAACTCCTTTGTGAACTCGTGCAAATTAATTCACCTCAATAATTTCTCCAACATGTAGAAGGGGAATAATAGTTCTTTATATAAGTAACTGCTAGTTCTTAGGTTACCTCAGGTAGAGCTGTGACAGAACATGTTCTGGCTGAAACACTGAGGTATATAGGAGAAGTGACAGTTCTTGGAGACGGCAGTAATAGGAGATGTAGAGGGAACAGTTCTTGTCCTTGTCACTGACTCTGTGAACAACCTTGAGAAAGTCACATATTCTCTTTGTGTCGCAGTTTCCAAGAGCATTTCTCTGTTAAACAATGGCTTTCTAAGATAAAATTAATTAGCTTTTGTGAGACATCTATCTACTTGAAATCTGAAGTAGATTTCTCTGTCACAAAGCAGAGGTACTTCATGGGACAATCTGGCCTATGAAGTGCCCGTATGTGAAGTACACATACGTCCAGTACAAGTGAGAAGGAGGACAAGGGTTCTCTTGTCATCAGCACTTTTTACAGTCATCCACAGTATGCTAAGGTTTAATCAGAAGTTATAGCTGGAAATAAACTGCCTCAGTAAATATGAAGCTAACCTCTCTTTTTGAGAAACAGGTCTTTGTTTTTAAAGTAGTCATGAATTGCATAAGCATCTGATTTACATGAGAAATCTGCAGAAATTTATATAGTTTAAAAATGGAAATTATGAACAATATTTATGGAAAATAAAAGCATATTTCCAATGGAAAGCAAATTAGAAACTTGGAGAGGGTCTTTTTTCAAGGACGTGTAGTGACAGGGCAAGGGGGAATGGCTTGAAATTGAAAGACTGTAGGTTTAGATCAGACGTTAAGGAGAAATGTTTTACTACAAGTATGGTGAGTTACAGGAACAGGTTGCTCAGAGAAGTTGTGGATGCCTCATCCTTGGCAGAGTTCAAGGCCAGGCTGTATGGGATTTTGAGCAACTTGGTCTAGTGAAAAGTGCTCCTGCCCATGGCAGGGGGGTTGGAACAAGATGATATTTCAGGTCTCTTCCAACCCAACAAAATTATCAACAAAAAGAGAAATAGTAGGATTTCAAGGAAAAAATAAGAATGTATAAATAATGGATCTCAAAGATTAACAACAGAGTTAATATTAACAAGGTGTAATTATATTTTTGAGTCATTATCAAAATTTGTAGTGTTAGTTATTTCATTTAAGAGGATAAAATCATGTTGCAAACCTGTACATATACAATGAAAGTGTACACATTTTTGGGTTTTTTGTAAACAGCAGGAATCAGAAAACAACAGCAGATATTTTTTGTTTAAAATTTTAAATGACTTTATTCAGGACAACATTTCACAAGCTTGGTTTGTCTGTCTCTGACAGTCATTGTCAACTGTTTTGTCTTCTACTCTTTTCTGCACTATTGTAAAATGGAATTTCAGTTAATTACCCACCTAGGGTCTTATTATTAACATCTAACTGTTAAGGCATTATAAGAGTGCAGGAAGCCCACCACCCAAGTCTGCACAGGATCTTGTTGTCCCCACTCGACATGCTAGTGCATGCTGCAATGTGAAAGGGTCTGGATCTCATGAGTTGTGTTTTACATACGTAGTCCTTGTAGGGTGCTCTAATTCAAATCACAGGGCAATCCCCAGATAAAGCCTGCCTTCAGGTCAGGGAGTAGACGGTATATTGGCATAAGTATTTGTTTAATGTATTCAGCCTCCACGATCTGGTGACCCCGCTTCAAAATACTTCATCCAATGAGGGACATACACATCTGAATGTGTGGTGGTGCATTAACAGTGTTTATGATGAGTAAATTTGGACTAGAAAATGGATCTGGACAGCTGCTTAAATAGGGATTTAAACTAACTTTGTCCTGTCACAAATCCCGTTGCTTGAATGCTTGTTCTGCAGCAAAGAAATTGTTTGTGTAGGGAGGCTGTTTGCCAGCAGAAGGGCACTTGTGCCAGGTTGCCTTGTTCTCTGGGAGGTGGTCAGGGCTGCGGTGCCTGCAGATGCCCCTCCTTGTCCAGGCACCCTGAGGACAGGGCCGGGCCGAGGCCGGGTGAGTGCCTGGTGCCGGCCATCTCCGGGCCAGCGCCCGTGTCCCCTGGCACATCCTCGGTTTGGTCAGGTATCGCTGCAAGAAGGAGCAAGGAGGTATCTACCTACACCCTTATTTAATCGAGGAGGAGACTTGTATTCAAAAGCCTCTGTAAATACCATAGCACCGAATAGAAATACTTCAAGCCTGCAATGGTGCAATATCGAAATATTATTTACCCATTTATTTTCCCTGAAAGTCTATGTGAAAAAAATGTGGGGCTGCAACAATTTCTCAAATGACTCTTGATTAAGGAAGAGTAAATTACTGATGTTTGGCTAAAAGGGTTTAAGAAACAATGGAGGATTTTAGACATTCTGTTATTTTTTTGTTAGAATTATAGTCAACAACATAAATCTTCTGTTCAGATTGCCTGTGCTCTCCTCTGGTTGCAGAAGGTTACTTAGCAACCTTCTCAGTTTAGTCATGTGATGAAAGTACTAAGATGCCAAAAAAGTTCACATTAAAATTATTTCAAACTGAATAACTAAGTAAAAAGGAAAATAGATATCTAAAACCTGAAAATTTGGTTTTGCAGTGTTACCTGAGGTGTAAACATTCACCGAGTCCCAAATTCCAAGGAATTTTTTTAAAACTTTACAGGCCAATCTACTCCAGATTTCTGGTGGTCAGTAAAGCACTCCAGATTGCACAACAGTGCAGTCCCCCTTGATAACAGAAAAAATATTGCATGTTTTTGCAAAGAGAATTAATGGCTTTGTGACATTTACTGAAAACATAAAATACTTAAACATATCAGAAAATATGTGACTTTGTAAAGGAGTTCAATTTTTATATGTCAAACTCTCTTTAAAGCAGAAAGATTTTAGAAAACCTGTTTAGAGTCCTACTACAATCACTATCTTTTTAAAAAAATAATTTATTTTCTTCAGAGAAGCAGCCTCCATCAAAGAAATTTTGAGCCAGTGTTATTGCCTGTCAGCTGTAATCCCACAGAATTTCAGCCAGCAAGGGCATAATAAGGTTTGTTTTTTCAAAGCCACATCACATAAAGAATTCTTGAATTTTTTTTTCTACTCACTATCTTAAATATTTTTATCCACAAAAAGTTAAACTCACATGTTTATTAAGCACTCAATTAAAAATTCTCATCTTAGTGTAGATACTGATATTTTAGTGTAGAGACAGAGAAAGGAAAACACATATAATATAAAATGTCTGACTCAAACTTCCTTTGATGAAAAAAACCCTAAAATCTAATGGAGGTTTTGAGCAAGAAAATGATATTTACATTTGAAGTGGTTGAAACATATAGTTTCAGAAATAATATTCATATTAATGAATTAAAGAACTATTGTTTTTCTTTTTGTACTATGTTTTGGCTAGGTCCAGCCACGTTGTGACTTCTTCCTGTTTTGGGGAAGATTCCGTCCTCGTTTAAATTAATCTACAAAATAAAAATACTTTGATGGATATATTGACTTGCTGTTACTTCTATATGGATTTTGAAAATGGAAATTCTTGTTGCTAGACAGGTGGTTCCATTACCTTGTACAATTTCATTGCTAATTTAGAGATGTTCTCTTATTCTCTTCTGTTTCCTAACCTCCTCACTGAGCTGTTCATCACTGCTTATGACTTGTGCTGATACCTGTTTTGTTGGAGCAGACTGCAATCACTTCCTTTCTTTGCCTGGTGGGAATATAATTCCTTACCTTCACTGCTCTCTGTTAGTCAGTTGGTTTCCTTTGTACTTGTTTCTGCCACCACTCTGTTGGAATATGAATATATTTTCCTGGCTTCTCTAGGGGTGTTAATTGTTGTCCTAAGCAGTGCCTTGCACCTGCATTTTGAGCCTACTCTGTACTTCCAGATAAATATGTATTATTCAGATACAAATATTCTCTTAACGGGGTATTACAGCATCACTATTTCCACCTTGCATATATCTGTAATTGTAAATTTAGGTTTTTTTCAAATATAGCATCAAGAGTTCCTTTTGAAAAAATTTTAGTCTCTGAAATCTGTGAGGGGCAACTCTGATAAAGAGGAAGATGAAATGAAACCTGACAACCAAGTTTTAAAAACATATCTATTTATTTGTTATTTGAGGCAAGGAAGACTAGACACAAGTTAGGAATATCTCAGCAGCTTTATGAGATACTGTTCTCTTTCTGCTTTTCATGGTTAAGAATAACAGTTCACTTAGAAGAGCAGGAATCAAAATAATTGCCAGAAAAAAGTACTGTTTAATGAACCCTAAGTTGCTGTGTAGGATCAAATATGATGATACTTGAAGACAGGAAATTCCCTGACTTCTCATTCCTTTCTCATTCTTCCAATAGGCAAGGTACGGAATGGATTGTAAAATGATTATCTGTGATTTAGTAACACTAAGGAAAATATACATTTCTTAAATATTTATCATATATTTCTTATAAGTTTTATGTCACCTGAGAGTCACCCTTATCTTTCACATAAACGTTCAGGAGAACTGAATGTAGGTTTAAAAGGGCAGGACTTGCTTTTTGTCTCACAATCCAGTGAAGGCCTGTGAGGAAATTATATAACAGCAGATCCAGCTTTTCAATTTATGAAGTTAAAGAAAACTTTGTAAGAACAGTGTGGAATTTCATAACACTCCATTGAATGTATTGTGAGGGGCTGGAGGGGAGGAAGAGCATATACATCACTGACATGCTTCATCACTTCACATACACACATCACATTCAATTAAATACAGAGCACTCTGTCAACAAACTTGACACGTATGTCTAGGGAATACCACCAACCCCCCAAATCAATATTCAAGTTATGACAGACTGACAGCTTAACAGCTGAATGAATGTCCCCTGATTTTACCTATTATTTCTTTAGAACAATGCAAAGTCCTTGTAGCATGAACAAAGAAAATTAACTAAGGGATATGGCTGAATAGAAACCAAGAGTCAACAATTCATACAGAGTTTAAGAAAACAATTAATGAAATTCAGATCATCAAGGAATAAAATACAATGCTGTTAAGGAATCTGAAAATACAGTTTCTCAATATCATAGGATGCTAAAGTTGCATTTTTATATAATTTGTCAGGATGAATACAAAATTTCCTGTAGAATTAAATAACTATAGACCTAGAGAAGGGTTTACCAGTGCTGCCATACTAGTATTTTTCCTTTTTTTGATGTGTAAGACCATGAAAACAGACCTAGCAGAAAAGACCAATGAAATAACCAGTTTGAAAATTGCTTTATAATGGCCATCATATGAATGAGATGAAGGTTAAACATGCTACCTCTGAAACATTAGTTTTATAAGTGTAGCTCAATAGGTGTACAGCATATCAGCATATCTATAAAAGGAGGAGAATATTAATTCTGTCACAGCTTTATGTTTTAGTGATGGCAGCCTTATTATGTTCAGAACTCTTCACACTATGTGAATAGCATAATAGAAGGATATACATAATAGTTTTATTTATGCTAAATAGAATAAACTGGCCTCTTAAACCTGGGGGCTTTTTCAATTTTTTTTTGTGAAAATAAGCTCCAGAATGATTTTTTCCTTATGGATTCTTATTTTGGCAACTTACTTCAATATACACATCAGGAAATGGTAATTATTTTCTCCCATTTAACAGGAGTTTTGATACTGAAGTACAACTACAAGTGTTCGTGGAAGATACAAAAAAAAGCACTAAAGCAGCCTTATGCAGTAGTGTAAAAAGATCTGGTAAGTGTTATTTGTCTTCTTCAGACAACAAATCATAGAACCATAGACAGTCTTGGGTTGGAGGGCACCTTAAAGATCATCTAGTTCCAGCCCCATCCTGCCATGGGCAGGGATGTCACTTACCTACTAGATTGAGCTGCTCAGACTCTCAAACAATTTGGCCTTGAACACTTCCAGGGATGGGGCATCCACAGCTTCTCTGGGCAATCTGTTCCAGTTCTTCACCTCCCTCTGAGCAAAGAACTTCCTCCTAACATCTAATCTAAATTTTTCCTCTATTATATTAAAACCATGCTCCCTTGTCCTATCACTCTGTCCACGTAAAATTTCAATCACTCCACTGTGCACTCACATAACCTGTACTTCACCACCTTGTCTAAGAGAATGTGAGACACTCTTAAAAGCCCTAGTAACGTCAGAGTAAACAACATCCACCACCCTCTTCTCATTCACAAAGTTAGCCATCTCATTGTAAAAGGTTCATGTCTTGGTCAAATATGATTTGCCCTTCATAATTCTATGAAACCTACTCCTGATCACTTTGTCCTTCATGTGTTTGGAAATGCAGCTCAGAAGGATTATGTCCATCCTCTTCCCAGCTAGAGAGGTGAGGCTGACCAGTCTGCAGTTGTCCAGTTCTTCCTCCTTGCCCTTCTTGAAGTTAGGAAAGGCTTTTGCTCTCTTTGAGAGCGTCCCCAGTCATCATAGCTGTTAAGAGGCAATCAAGAGTGACACCACAAGCCAGCTCCCTCAGCACTTACAGTTGCAACCTCTCAGATCATATGAACATATTTATGTATTTAAACTTATTTTTGTTCTAATGTACTTTCTGGAGAAATAAAGGCTTTATAAAACTGACAGCGTTACAGGAGAGACTTTCTTTGAGACTATGCTAATAATGTCTCCATGAAAGTGATTGTAACTATTGGGTAAGTGAAAGAGGAATTCTTCAAAATATGTTCACAATAATCTGTAAATAATATGTTACTTAAACATCTAACTTTTATAGATTTCTCCCGTATGTTCAATACGCGAAGTAATTGTGATGCCAGGTTCTAGAGTTAATGAATTAAGCTCAGCCATCCAGTCAGAGTTTTCAATGTAGAAAGGAAGGTAATCAGAGATTATAATATTTTCTTTCTGATCAGATATTCACTTTAAACCCACAAGAAATCAGAAAACCTAGGGGATACACAAAATTGCAAAGTACGCAGGAACAGTAAAGAGAAATGAAGTGACCATTTCTTGATATACTGGCATTTGGTTATTGAAAGAGAAATGTTTCAAATACTGTTTTTCAATACTATGGAATATAGAATAATTTATTATTTTCTTTTATATTTAAACATTGTAACTTCTTCTAACTACCACAAATTATCTAATCTTTATTTTTCACTTTTTTTTCATGTACTAAGTAGACTTTTGCTGTTGCTTGTTGATACACTGTTGAACTGAGATTTCAGCTTCTGTCATTAATGCATCGCATAGCCTCTATTGTTTACCTTGACTCATGATGAACATCCAAATGTCTATATGCATATGCAAGATGATATATAGAAAATACCTGTATTTGTTTTCTAATGCAAAATTTAATGAGAAAACAACACAAAGAAACATCTGCTTCCCATACATATTATTCCACCCTTTAATAAACTGACATTTGTTAAATTTGCCACCTACAGAGGAATAAAATGTATATTTGATTGTCTCCAGGTAAGTCTTTGAAAGAAAATATTTTTCTTGTACTCTTCTAAGATTCTGCTAATTTAGCAGCCAGAAGGAGTTTTATGGTCTGAAAAGATATAGGAGAGAGACACCAGGAACACAAATTTGCAAACATTTTGTACTCAAGCTTAGAAAGAACAAAATGTTCTCTAACAAATAAAGGTTTTTATATGTTCACTGAACACAGCTCCTTTAAATTTTCAATAAGCCTGCTGCTTCAATATAATATTCAAGCAAATACAGTAAGTCATATTTTTTGAGCACTGTTTTAAATTGAAAGCAAAAAGAAACATTATTCTTCTTATCATGAAGTTAAAGATAGGTAGACAAAATAACTTTTCAAGATCAAACAGCCAGTGAATTGCTAATGGGGCCCAGAGTCCAAATTTTTGGCTGTGCAGTCATGTATATCATCTAATAAATTGCAGTAAACCTTTTCCCAAAGCTGAGGTCATTAGTTTGGAATTATCAGTGCCGTACTTTTCCCTAATAAAGCATACTTCTCTTTTGGGTCAAGATGTGAATGTTGACATTTTACTGAAGGTTTGTTTCAGGCCACTTGATCAGGAAAATATCAAAAGTAGTCTTCTTTATACAGCTCAGAAATCACTTGCTCATGGGGAATGGGAAGTGGAGGAATGGGGGATACAGGGCACAACTGCTCGTCCTGATGTCTTATAGCAGGCAACAGAACAAGACATAAGGAACCCAGAAGATTTCTGGCAAAGGTCAGGTTCTTGACGCAGGTACTGCAAAGTCTAAGGGGCAATGCACAGATTGATCTGCTATTTGCTGACAGGAAAGGAATGATGAGAGAGAGAGAGAGAATAAATAACGGCAACATTGGCTGTAGTGATCATGGAATAGTTGAGTTAAAAATTCTGAGAGTAATGAAAAAACAAGTAGCAGAGAAATTTAGGAGACTAACTTTCACATTACTCATTGAACTCACCTTCTGCCTCTCTTTCCTGTAGAACTGACTCCACCTCCATGAGTGGAGGTAGCTAGAATGACATACATGGGATTCATACTGGGAGTAAGGCTGGAATACTGATGACTGAGTCGAGCAAACCATGGAATCTGAGGCTGCACAGGATCCTTTCCAGAGAGTTTGCGACGTCTACTTCCTCTGGTACTGTGTTTAGCTTAATCTCATTTTATGTTTTTGTCTGATGAAATGTAGGTTGTCTATATTTATTTATACTGGAGATTTCTACAGACACTTTAAGGCACATTTCATTTGACTAATACAGGCCAGAGACTTTATGCCCTAAATGTGTCTACTCTCATCATTGATTAAAGGAGGGCTAATATAATAAACTTAAAATACAGATACCTAACATTGGGTAAGATAAATCCCGTCATTTTAATATAAAATTAAGCTTAGCTTGGGAAAAGTTTTTTAAAGTCTCTTAATGCTACCAATTTTACACTTAAAGATTAGATCCTCCAACATTCTGTTTATAAATACTGCATTTAAATGATAATGATAGTTTCTAGAAATCCAAACTCTCAGTAGGTCCTGAGGCTGCTCCTTTGTAATGGTGCACATCGTGTCTGGTCTTTCTTTACGGTAATCTCATCTCGGTCATGCTTTATAGGGAATATGCTCCTTCTCATACAAAATCATCCTTTTAGGAAGGTGTAACACATCATTTCCTGTCATACAGATGGAAAAAATTATAAGGTACGAAAATAATATGAGCACTGTCATGGAATAAGGGAAAGTTAGCAAATCCAAATTAATCTTGCTTAAACCTAAAAGTAGAAGCAAATAACAACATGCATATATCATATGTATCTTGTATTCTGCCCTGTCTCCAATTATAGCTTGCAGAAGAAAGCTACAGGCTGTTGAGAATTGTGTGGAACAGATCTAGAATATGTGATTATTGGTTTTTAACTTTTTTTTTTAATGGACACTCCTTTTAGACTTTGAAAATCCTTATGTTGAAGCAAAACAACCTTTTTCTTCCATGTGGTCCCACATGAAGACATGCATAATCAAAACCAGGAGAGACTTTTCTCTATCCTGTAGCTGCCAATTTGCATAACAGCAGTGGTTGTAAGGATGTCTTGACACACACAAACAAATCCATTTATTAACATTCAGAATACATCTGCACACTGCTTGAGTAATTTTTTTTCTCTCTAATGCTGCACCTGTATATACACTACTTTCTTTTTCACCAGTGGCTTTTTGGCATAGCAGCAAAGTAATGGAAATGTTGCCTTTGCCAGAGAAAAAGAGAGGACACTATATTTTGTCAAAGCCAGAAAATACTAGCCCTGTGGTAGAAGGCAAGAAAAAAAGAAGTACAGAATGGTGAAACAGTAGGTTCCAACTCATTGGAACTCACTGCTATGTACTTCAAATGCTTTCAGAATATTAAAAGAAATAGACATAACCATGTTTGAGAAACTCAGAATAAGAACAGCTGATGACTTTATCACCTCTCATTTAAAACCTCAGAGGCAGTACTATTTCAGTTTCTTGTCAATAATTTGTTTATTTCAAGATATTTTTTATTGTCTTTTTTTTCTCCCAAATGTAAATATTTGTAAACAAACATCACTGGTAGATAGTGAATGGTTTCCACAGCAATGAGTTTTCAATCCTTGCTTTTTCATAATGATTTGTTTAACTAGAGAAACCTAAATTCCTGTTCCTGCTGTGAACAAATATTTCTGTTCATATTGCTCGAATTTTGGCAGTGATCTTATGAAACAGCAGACAGAGGTCAAATGCAGAAATGGTGCAAGAAGCTCTTAGGCTGTCTTTAATGGTCTGGCTTAAAAGCAGTAGCCTCATATATCCTTTGCCAGTTCCTGCACATGGAAGTCAGAACAAACAGCACTCCCTTGAATTTGATGTCAAGTTCTGCAAATGCCTTATTTACATGAAGATTTGGCCATGAGGGTTACTGCAACATTTCCTATATTTTTCACCTCTTCTGAACTGTTACTTTACCATTTAAATTTGATGTAAAAAAAAATTTGCCCTTCCATCTAAACGAAAACAGTAACTTCAGTAAAAATTGAGTTTATATAAAGAGAGACAGAATGTAAGATCTTGTTACTTTAAAAATCCAGAGAGTAGTGGATGCAATTGAGTCATTTTGGGTAATAAACTATACACAAGGTACACAAAAATGAATACAATCTGTGAGTAATATAGAAAGAAGTGAGTATACGGGAAAAGTTTAAAGAGACTCTGGTTCATTTGAAAGTAATAAAAATGTTTCTGAAGAAAACATGGCAGAAACACCAAAAGTACAAAATCATGTAGTTTATTTAATACAACATTAAACTTAGATCCCAAGTAGAGAAGGATGTGGCAGTTTCAATGCATGAAGCATATTTTTTTCACCAAGAAATGACAAAGTGAGTTCCACTCGAGTCATTTATAACTTCATTAATTTTTGTTTTACTGGTCTTGGGCAGTAACTTGACAGAACCGAGCACAGCAACTGACCTGGATGGTCAGCTACCTGCAGTTTTGGAAGCTTACATTTGTCAGTGAATCTCACTGTTCAGTTGCAGTTTCATTATCTGCAAGAAAGAAGGCCACAGTCCGAGTGCCTGCTTGGGTGGTGGGATGTTGTTATGGTAGTAGACTGCAGTGAGGATTCATGTACTGGCTTGCTGATGCAACCTCACTGGTGAAAGGAGTCCCAAAGTGAGAATTACACTACCTAATCACATGAAATTATGTAATCTAATGTGTTTTTTTGAGGAATCTGTGACTAGAGGAATTTGCGACTAGAGGAATTTGTGACTAAGACTTCTGGCAATTCCAATTCAGATAGAAACTGTTAGGTAGGAACTACTGCTGCCATTACTGGTGAAAGCAACACAAGAAAGACTGCTTACCTGGGATAAACAGGATTAAAGAATAAGAAGTTGTGAAGGGACAGAGTTTGTCTATGTCTCATGTGAACATTCAAGATTAAGTATGGCTTCAACAAATTGAAAGAATTTTGACAGGAAACCAACAAACTTTATCTAGTTTGTAGCTTGAAAAGGAAGGCATGACATTTGTACGTTTTGCTTTTTGATGATTTTTCTTATAGAATTTGCTAGTTTCCTATAGGAAATATATATGTTTAAAATTATTTCCTTTCCCCTTCCAAGCAATTTGTGACATGACCAAAGTAAGTTGTTTGATTTGTATCAATGCACTTTACAACGAACTTTTGCTAGTAGTATTCTGGGGGTAATTCAGCTTGCTCTGGATAGCAACCACAAGCAGGTGCCCAAGTAGCTAAGAAGAGGGCTTCTGTGAGCAAGTGGGGGCCTAATCTTACAAGACTGTTTTTAACATGAAAGCACTCAAGGATATTCTGTCAATGGCAAGATCATGCAGTGGCACTTAATTTCTTTTCTGTGATAAAGGAAGACATTTACCGAGCACTTGAAAAGTGCATGAAGGGTAGGGGGATAGTTTGACGGACACATGCAGGCTGCCTGCAAACATTGGTAATATTTGGATGATACATCTAGAGAGTATGTGTTGAGTAACTAAACAACGTTGATACATATAGAGAGTATCTATTGAGAAACTAAACAACTTACAGTCAACATTGGTCAAGTTGTCAATGTCAAAATATTGGGAAAGAAATCTTTTATCTTTATGAGTGTTTTAAGTTTAGAGATTATTAAAAGCAGTATAAGCTGGAAGCTGCCTTATAAAAGGACAAAAGCTTTATAAAACATGAAGCAAAAAAGAAGAAGAAGAAATTTAGGAAATATAGGTACTAGGAAATGTAGAGAAACATTGTTAGGAGACAGGCAGTTTCCTTTATGTAATACATTGAAGGAAGATTAGTATATTACACATGGGATGGAAATAGGTCATGGTATAACACCAGAAATAAGCTTAACCTAGGCACAGTACAGGCTTATTAAACATTTATTTATTTCTAAAATCACTGCTATATTGGAGTTATAAAAGTGAACTAAGAATATTTGCCTTGCTGTGCAGAGGTGTCAGCAGTCTTTTTGACACTAAAGAAGAATTCTGATAAGTACCTTTTTTCTCTACAGGATTCATTAAGAGAGTAGAAAGGGAAGGGGGATGTCATGACTTTTGTCATGCCTCTGTTGACACGATCATGTTGTAAAGCTGCTGATTATGAGATTACTAAGTGAACTTTCGTTATTATTTTCACCTTCTTAAGGCAGAGTAAGAATTTGGCCACTATTTGATTGTGTTCCTGATCTATCAGCTGTGACATATTCAAAGCACTAATACAAAAAATGGAACTGTTTTTCTCAGATAATTTTACTGTTTGAGTGCTACCTACAGCTGAAGTACAGCATAGGAACTACTCCTCACTCTAACTAATGATAGTCTGAACTGGGTCAGTCTGAATGCTGCAGGGCTGCATGGGCTATGGAGCAGAGTAAAACCTGATAAATCTGGTTGGGAAGGACAGAATAAATGCATTATGCATTTTTTTACTTATAGGCTGCAAGTATACACAAACCTAAATATAATCAGTGAAATCATATTTGCTAATACTTGGCTAACTTGGCAAGAAATGGGACTGGATTTCTAGAATCCGTTTGTACATTTCAAAAGACATCCTTTGTAGTTTCATTGTCTTTATCTTCCAAGAAACTGCTCTAGACATCCAGTGATGTTTCTTCTCAATCTCTTCTCTGTCAACCAATTCAGAATTCTTTTATTTGTAGTAGAAGAGATTGAGACTCCGTTTTCCTTCCTTTCCAGTAGCAGCCTGTTGTTTTGTTGCTAAGACATGTAAGTGGGGTTTGGTATTTGGTCTTCCTTATGAAAGCAATTAGGTCTGTGTTTCCCACAGCACACATAATCATGCAAAGCATAGGACTACAGAAGAGGGACACAGGCTGTACTGCCAGGTTGCTTTCAGAGAAAATAACAATTTCTATCATTTTTAGGAATTTCTTTTCTAGGTAGTAGAAACTGGTAGGAACGCTTTGAGAACCTTTGCTAGATCCCTTTCCTCAGGATTCAGCTGGAAGATTGTTTAATTTCAGGATGCCAGGGTTTTGTTCTATCAATAATGAAATACTTCTGCATATATATGCACCTACACAGTTTCCCGTACAATATTATCTTCAAGAAAAATGTTGAACTGTAGTTAAGCTGTGGTTAGATAAGTTAGATATCAGTGAGTGAGAAATGGATCATGATTTTGATCTGAAATCTTTTGCCAGGGTCATAATTGCTATTAATTTTACTATCAGACAAAAATATTGCTCATTATCTTGTCATCTGCAATTTTTTTTCAGGATCTCTCCATTTTGGAGAGTTTCTTCCTTTTGACAATATTAATGCTAGTTCAGGCAAACACAGTTAAGCAAATTGTTTTATTATTTTTCCTTAATGCTTATCTAATACTAATGAGTTGCTGAATCCAGAAAAATGTTGGCTTTCATGGCATTGAATACAAATGGTCAACTCTTCCTTGTTACTATTGAGCCAGTTGTAAATATTGCACAAACACTGAAGTTGGTACTCTGAATTTGGTATTTAGAGCTGTGGGCTCCCCTTAAAGTATATTTCACACCATTAAGAGAGTATTACAGATTTTTTTCTTATTGTTGGGCAGTTTTGGTACAGTTTGATAGGCATAACATTGTTGGGTGTAGTAATATTATGTATTTGGATAATTAATTTAGCTTGACTAATTGACAGTCTTCAGCATATACTGCTAAAGCAGAGGAGATCTAAATGTCACACACACTCCATAATAAGTGATGTAGTGTATTATCACAACCAAGCTGTTTCTTGGACTTTAGGAAATACAAGTTAGATTAAGTTCCTTTTGGTTGCAAGGCAATATTTCTAACGTTTCTCAGACAAAGCAAAGGTTAGGTAAGGGGGACTATGGGCTAAAAATGGCTAAAAAAAGGGGCATTACTTTCTGAGGCTAAGATATCCGTCTTTTCTATGTCTGTTTTGAGTCCTGAAGATCCTTCATTAACTTAAGCTTTAAAAGCCATTTATTCTTCTATGTAAAAACAATTACTGCCATTTCATTTGTCTCTCCTTCTGTAATACAGTTTGGGAAGGGTGCCAAATCCCTTAAAAGAAAACAAAAAAAGTGGGAGTGGATGGGGTGTTGGGGATGAGGAGTGGAGATGAACAACAAAACATATTGGAGTGGATTTTCCATTTGGAGATATTTTCAGTAACTTATACATTACTTCTGTTTTCCCATGTGAAGCTGCTTTATATTTTTCTACGTGTTGATCTGGGTCACTCATATTAGAAGATTAGAAATCTATAGGGGAGTGCAAGCTCTTTCTTTTATAATTGTATGTCTAGCAAAATGTGTTTATCTCCAATATAGGCTTCTAATCGCTACCATACCTTAATTAATCTTTGATACTTGAAATATTGGCAGGTCCAAGACTGCAATGGATTTACTATGTAAATATGCTGCCTTCTTCTCAGATGCCTGTGAATTAAAAAGCAATAGATCAGATTCCAAGCAGAAGGTAATAAGAGTAATCTGCCATCTAGATTGATTAAAATTGTCATTTATTCTGAAATGCCTTATTCCATGGTAATTTAGTCTGAATTCTTAAAAGAATGTGAGTTTTAACTGAATGTAATTGTTTACTTTCAGGTGAACTAAGCAAATCTAGCAAATGGAACATTGGTGATGTTTATAGTATTCTTATTAGATGGTAGCAGAAAAAAAATGCTAGAAGACATTTTATAAACTAAAAACCCTTTACAATTTTATCAGATTTTAGGAGAATATTTTCAACTACTTTGGATCTCATTATTAGGGCTTTAGACAAAGAATGCAGTCATTAAAGACCCATAATTTTATCTTTTGTAAATAACAACTGAACCACAAAAACTTGAGAATCTTGGATTACCTCCTCTCATTACACTATTATTAATAATTATAGGTCTTTCATATTCTGTGTATCAGAGTAAGTTCAGCACAGTTAGTGACTGTGGTACTGAAAAACAAGATTTACAAATCCTTGGCAATTTTTTCTCCTTTCTAATGCTTACATGACAGTGTCAACCTACAGCATCTGAAGCTAAGAGGTTGCTAACTTTTCTAGTAGGTGGGCTCCTCTGCATTTATCCACTGCATTGACAGTCCTCAAACGCACTGGTAGGATCCTGCAGATATACCCCCGAATTGCTTGTAGGCATTGCTCCATTGCTTAGGTTTTTCCAAGGGTGCCACAGAAAAATCTGAATTTCTGTTGAATAATTGTGCTTGTTTTGCAATATTCATACAGGAGTTAAAAATTAAAATTGCATGCAATAAATGTGTTTAAATGAATGCATAAATTCAAAAGTCATGTCTACAATACTTCAGACAAATACTGTGTAAGTTATTCTAGGTTTGTATGCTTCTCTCTGTGTTTTTTTTCTTTTTTGTTTTTTTTTTTTACTTTGGAGCATGATAAACTAAGTCTCTAAGTGGTGTACAGGGCACGAAATTTATTTACTGTATAATATGCAACCTAGCCACTATTAATTATCATCCACACTAAATCTAACTAATGCTATTTGCTATCTGACTCAAGTTCTGCTTAACAGATTGGTTTTTAAAAGTTTAAAATATCGGGTTTAAAGAGAAGTATGTAACTTTCATGGTTGAACTATCTTTGAAACAGTTCAAACTATATATTTCTTATTTTAAAAAATAAGCTAATGTATGAATATGATTTGCAGAAATATGTAGTCTGCTAGATTTTAGTTCCAACTGTGAAAACAAATAGTAATGATGCATACTGACAATATAGTCTCACAATTACCTTGAATTTATATCAAAATTTCTTTCCAAATTTCTTCCATGTACAAATGTTAAAAGAAAGGAATTAGACATTAACTTTATAGGCTTATACATAGAATCTTTTACTGTCTCTTTCCATCAGTCTTCTACAAAAAAATCACCTCCTCAATGCCAACGTGCTGTTTTCCTTACTTTCAAATGATATTTCAGATCAACAGCTGCACACACTACAGAGGTTAAAACATTGTGCACACTAGGAACTGACTGGACCCAGGAAATATTAATCTTTGCTAGGAGAGCAGTTAAATTTTCCTAAAGAGTAGGGAACCTTCTCACCTATGAGAAGAGACTACTTGAGGCTAAGGTATGAGTTCAAACTCTTTAATGTAGCTTGTATGCCACTATCTACTAAAAGGAGCTTACCTTTTCCATTGCTTCTTGCTACCAAGGATACACAGCTTTATGCATTTTAGGTTATATATATATTTTTTTTGTTTCAGAGAAGGGTCAAAGCAAAGGTCTAATTCACCTGTATGCACACAAAATATGTCAATGATCCTTCAAAGCAAAACAACAAAGTAAACAAAATGAAAAAGCCAAAGCCACAACCCCCAAAATAACACCTTTTGCAAATGCATTTTCCTTCCTGCCTTCATTTGCTTTTTCTCTCAAATTGTCTCTTTTAACCATGACTGCTTTCTCCATTTGCTCTGTCCATCAATCTCAGGGCTGGAAAAGTCCTTTTAATGTTCTCCATGATGGCTTTTCTACTAATCCTAGGGTGCTTCTTGACTCAACCAACAATTCTTCTCATCATACATCTCTGTTACTTCAGTTCTTCTTTATTGATTTCAGGCTGCTGCTTGCATTATACTCTTTCTAATATGGCTGTTGAATTAAGAATTAGCCTGTGTCTCCTGTGTGATGCTTTTTGGCACAGTCCTGCTAAGTCTTGACACACATTGGCTCCAGAGTCTCTCCGTTCACTGGTGGGTAGGAAGGATGACTGGAAGAAGAACAGCTGTTAAATGAGAATTAAAAACTACTTCTCATTGCCATATAGTCTTGAGAAATTGGCTAAGACATTGATTTACTGGGACAGTAGTAGACTTAGCAAATCAGAACTATTGTTAGTGCGAAAGAATGACAGTCTGGAATGAGTCATCAGGGACAGAAAGTGGAACAGACAGCAATGTAATACTTCAAGATGAGTTTGTTAAAACATATAATAGTCTTCCTAATAGGACATCTGTGCCCAGAACAATAAACTGTGGACACAAGGACATCAAAGGACATCAAAGGAAAAATGGGGTTGGATTTACTGTTATTTCCACACAACAGGTACCATCTCCCTTTAGTTATATGGATTTTTACATGGATAATAATGTTTTCAGCTTCTTTAGGCCTCAATTCAGCAAAACACTTGAGGATACCCTTAACTCCAAAAGAATTCAAGTTGTACACAATGGATCTTAGATGTGTGTAAGGATATAAGATATAAGTTAAGGATACAGTTAAGTGTTTCCAGAATAGACATGGAATTGGGTGTGGCAGGAGCACCCCCTTTTCCTCCCCATCCCCTCTCCCCTTTGTGTGCTCTTCCTCAGAGCAGCGGGTTTGTGACAGGAAGCCTCTGCTTGGGTCTGGTATGACACCCAGAGAGACTTCCCAAGACTGAGTGCCCTCTCCCTCCCTGGTTGAGTGATTGTTTTCAACTGGATATCTGTGACTGATCCTTTTGCCCCTTGGGAGGATTAGAACTATGACCTTTGTACGCTTGAGTGAGAGGCCTCCCGAGTGTGTGCAAGTGTGTGCATGCTTGGGGTTGCTGTCCTTGTCCATGTGGTGACAATATCCCTGATGGGGGTTAAATGTAATTGGAGCGTCATTGTAGTTACCCCACTTTTGTTATTTTTGGCCACTGGTCTTCACTGCAAAATACATTTTGACTGTATTTTTTATCTGAGTGTGTTTTCACATACCCCCATGACTTTGAGTCTCAACAGGTTTTTTTTCAGTTCAGTGCATGTAAGGCAATTTATTTCAGTTCCTTTTTGTGTTCCCAGCTCCATTGTAATGCTGCTACTTGTTTGCTTGCTCCATCATTTCAGAGATGTTAACAGTCCCAGCCAGGGCCATACACACACACACACACACACACACACACACACAAATGAGTAAAAAATTTTCTCAGGAAGTGGAATTTTCTGTGAATCTTTTAAGCCTGTCTGTCTGCAGAGGGCAGCACCAACTTTTTCTGTATTCTTGGCAGGATGTGCTGCAAGCATTTAAAAAGAACAGATGTCCATGATCTTAACTAGTCCTCTTCAGAGGCATTATAAATACTGTGTTTTGAGACTGTTGAAAGTTGCTGGGAATTGTCCTATAATTAGATTTTGTCATTGTCAAGTAATAGACCATGACAAGGACAGGAGTCATGTCAAATTCTTCCAGTCCTATGGTCCTAATTTTGATATCTTCCAACTTTGAGTTGGAAAGGTCAGTTTACCTTCTAGTCCTATTACCTTCTTATTTCTCCTGTTGAAAACTGGGGGAACTAAAGTTGATTCCTATTTGGCAGAATCCCACACTCTTCATTGATAAAAAGCTTGAATTTTGGTAGGAAAATTTTTTTCTACAGACAGCAGGAAAAACTGTTGTATTTTCATGCATATAATTTCTTTAATGTAGTATTTGTAGTATTTTAATGTAGTATTCGGTTATTTTACTGAAACTTACATAGACTTTGAATAAATCTTACTATAGTATACTTCAGTAAATTATTAAACAAATCTCCCACAAGTAAAATTCAATTTTAGTACAATATAGGAATATTAAACTGCAGTTAATGCTCATTTATAATTTGGTATATTATTTTAGAGATATAGAGTTCAGGCAAAAAGGGTATACCAAATTTCCAGAAAAACTTTTAAAACTAACACTTGAACAATAGCCATAATAACATTGTTTTAGCTTCTTTTAAGAATTTTATAAACATGTTCATGCTGTCTAAAATTAATCTGTAGAAAAAAGACTCTTTTTTTTTTAGACTACATAAACAACTTGAACACTAATATCTGAAGACTTATTAAAATCATAGTAGGCTTTACTATGTGTGTCCTAGACCAAAATAAATGCTCTAGTTTATAATCCAGGATACACATGATCTGCTTTCTGTCACATAGTGTATCAGGTAATGACAGAATCAGTATCTGAAATTACGTACGAGCATCACATACAAAAAAATATTTGAAGTGTTTGAAGATATAAGGAGAAACCCCTCAAGGACAGGGTGTAGCAGTGTGTTTCCCAACCATATTTTTTTTTGAAACCTAGTTGTAATTTTATCTATTACTAAAATAATAATTTAAAGATAAAAAGCCAATCCACCTATACAGCTACATAAAATATATTGGGGATTTTTTAATGTTCTTTCGTTTTTCTGGCTCATGTGAAAAATCATCTGCGAGGTTTTTCTTATAAATTGTTAGAAAAGTAATTCCCGCTGACATTTTGGTGCAGCATAAAATCAATGTACGTTTCAGGAACACCAAGAGATTAATTTCTTACTCAGAAGTTATACCTTAGATTGTTGGATTAGAAATTCTTCCATCTTCTCTCAGATGAGCAAATAAATATTAACCAGTAATTAGCAGAGAAAGTTTCTTGTTTTAGAAGGCTTATATTAAGGAATACTCTGAAAACCTGGGCTTTAGAGCAAGCTTTAGGTTTTATAAATGGGACACAGTTACAGATGCATTGTAGTATCTCTCCTTGTTTTAAAACTACCTTTGCAACCTTGGATGAGGAAACAATAAAATTCAGCTAAGTGTTGGTAAGCATTGTGAATAGATAGGTACCTTCCAAGTGACCAAAGACGATGTCATTAGCTGGAACAATCATGATCTGTGAGGGATCAGAGGGAGGGCACAAGTATTATGGAGACAGTCTTTGTGAATAGAAAGAGAGACATAATCAACTTTTCAAAAAAGATCAGCAGTGAGACTTTTTAATACTTTCAGGTAAGTGAGACAGAAGATGTGGGTACAGACTTAGTCCTTTTGTGGACAACAAACATAACATTTGTGAAGATACAGAGTTAAAAACAGAACCATTCAAGGATACTACCAGATGATCCTGAGAGACCTGAATGCAGCATGAGGAAGATTCACCTTGCAGGTGATGAAGTAAGAGCTTATAGACTAATTTTTGCACAATGAATGACAAAGGCACTGCAAAATGTTAGCTGACCATAAAGAATGTTTCAAAAGTCCTCTCTCACGAAATCGAATGACATGATTATTTTACTCATCTCAGAAAACACAGTTATTTAAAAATTAATAGATACTATTTTACAAATGAAATTGAATTATGGATTAACTTTTTTAGAAGCCCTTGGTTAAAAGAGCCATATGATGACTGGATACGGAGTTACTCTGATGGTACGAGGGATAGTGGAGGTGTGCTTTTGCAAACATTCGTGACTCTTTACACAGCAGGTGTTCTTTTGCAAACATTAGTGACTCTTTACACAGCAACTGTGAATCACCTTTTAAATTTTTTTTTTTAATAATTGCAATGGTTGGGATTTGATTTCTTTTATTGCATTTGCAGTAACTATCTGTACTAAATGTTTGTTTGTGTTTTTAGTAGATTGACTAGCAAATTCATTAAATTCATTTTTATACTTGATAATCACAGCCTAAATACCATACTAATTCCAAAATATGATTTCTTCATTGACTATTTTTCTGCTGTTCCTTTAATCAGAATAACTGTTTTTTTAAGACCTGGACCAGTATTAAATAAGGGTTGATGCCATGTTTTTTGCCAGGAATAATTTCCCTTTGCAATACTTTATTCTGTGCTCTATGCTGTTAGAGCTGTCTGAATGAAACATGCATACTTTTTTAACGGATTCTACCTCAAACCATCTGCTGCATGTGTACTGTCATCTGCCCATCCCAGATCCATTTTTAAAATGTCCAGACATTAATTTGAGCTCAATAAGTTATAATTGAATTTGATGGGCATAGGATTGCTAAGAGGATGTTGGCTAGGAAATGAAAGTTACTTAGGTACAATACTAGCCATTAACTGCAACAGTTCATTCAGGAAATCCATACTCAGTTTCTTGGTTTATACTCTGGGGTATGACTACAATTTTCAACTCCGTATATTCCCCAAATAGGCTTTTTATTTTGGCTGGAATCTTACTTGGTCCTGTCATTCAAGGATCATTATATTGAAGAGAATTCCAGAATAATGTCAATGACAGAGACATTGCATTATCTGGAATAGTATTTTCATAAATAATAAGATTTTTTAAAACCAAATGATGATTGCAGTTTATTTTGTTAATATTATATTACTTAAAAACCTCTATGCCAAATGAATGTTGAATGTCCCATTTTCTCTCAGTGGAGAGTAAGTTTAAGACCAAAGGTTTTTATTTCATGGATAATTTTCAGATCTATGCTGTACCTGTAAGAAAATGCATCATTATTAAAGCTGATGAATATTTTCATATTGTGTAGCAACCACTGTGTGAAAGATTATCCATACAGACCCAAATACTGATTCACACATTTGTGTGTGTGTGTGTGTGTGTGTGTATGTGTGTGTGCTTCTATTCGTATCCATATTTATTTGTTATGTATAGTTTCTTGATATCAAGAAACACAATTCATTCACTGGAATGTATTCATACACATATAGAAAAATATAGTACAGTTTTTTACATATATATGCACATATAAGGTTTATACATAAACTTTTAAGGGGATTATTTTGTACAAGATTTTCTAGTGAAGTTTTATGATAATGATTTAACTTTGAAAGAATCTTCTGCTGACAGTCAAGCATCAAAGCCTCTGATCCAAAACTGCATCAAAGCTACTTTTGAATGTTGCACTGAACATTCTGAAACTTTTAAGTTCAGCCAAGCATTGACAAAGCACAAAACCAGAAACCATCACTCAAGACTCCTAATCATATGAAATAAATAAACTTTTAGAGCACTTCTGAAGTTACCAAAAAAGATCACCCATTTCGCAATTATACTTCACTGTACCAACTTTTTGTTGAATTTCTTCTCTACCTAGATAGTATAAGACTTTAGTCCTCTACAAATAGAGAATGACTATGCTGTCACAGAATATAGCATCCAGGTAAAACTGCAAAAAATATTAAATAGAAACAGATGAAGCATAAATCTGGCAGTGGAATTCACATTTTATAGAGGTTTCTATTTTGTTTTTCAGTGCAATTATTTACATTAGGTCCTGTCATATGTGAGAACAAAGTGATCTTATACAAGCTGCAAAATATTTGAAACTCCAAGTTAGTCTTACATCTCTGCATGGTAAGATCATGAAAAAGATCCTTGTGAAAGATGTGTTGAAACATATAGAAGATGGAGAGGTGATTACGGACAGAAGCTCTTATAGCAGTCTTTCAATATATAATAGGGACTTACAGGAAAGATGAAGATTTTTCCATGGCCTGTAGTGATAGGACAAGAGGTAATGGTTTTAAATTAAAAGAGGGTAGATTTAGGTTGGTTATAGAAACATATTTGCTATGATTAACATGGTGAGACACTGGAGCAGGTTGCCCAGAAAATCTGTGGATGTCATACCCCTGAAGTGTTCAAGGTTGTGATGGACATAGTCCATCTAACATCATATCTGGATCTGTGGCTTTCCATTGCATTTATATAATTTTAGGAATTGGTAGTAATTTCCACATATGCTAATCAGGGCTCTAATCCACATACTCTAATCAGGGCTCTACACCTCTGTGTATCATTTCTAAAAGGATAGTTTCATTTACAGTGAGCACATTTTGTGAAGGTAGCAACTCATAAGAGCTCTTTCATGGTGTAGTAATCTCAAATATGCATCAGAGTTTTACTCTGCTCCTTTTTGATTCTGCTCTTTGACGTTTTTATCTACATACTGGTTAAGGAGATTGGTGTTCTGTCACTATTTGTGTTGTGTTTAAAACACAATTCTTACAATTAATGTTCAGGAAGGTATATTCTACTGCCAAATGTTATCTTGATGGTTACGCCATACCTGGTGAAAATGAATTTGACAGCTCTGATTACCTGCAAATTTTACTATCTTATAGGAGGGTTAGTTTAAGGAAGAGAAAATTCTAGCCTAGACTTTATCAATTGTTTTTTTCCCAGCCAAGAAGAACAATTCTCTGTTTCTGAGGTTTATTCTCTAATATAAAATGTTCTCTCTTCTGTGTTATGTGCTTCATTTGGTTTGCACTTCTGACATGTGCGATAAACTGTGTTGCAGAGTTCGAAGTGATACTGTCCACTTTTGGTAAGGATTTAAAATCTCTGGCTTGTTCTTTTAATTCCATAAATTAAATATTTATTTTAAAATATATTTCTGTAAGTCTTTATCACTATCTATTTGATTTAAGCTAGACTTGGTTTGATAACATTTATGTTAAGTCAGAAATACTGCATGAGAATAGTTCTACTAGTGCACCAACAGCCTTGTCTAATTTTACTTTTCACTATCCTACTAATATAATATTCAATTTAATTTGTTTTTTCTTGAGAAATGCTTCTGCTAATAATAGCCTATATTTTCTCTCCTGTTAGACTTTTGGAAATAATCATTTATAAAATTGTATTCTGGTCTTCACCCTGCTGATTTTTGTTTAATATTTGAGAGATTGAGTCTGCAACAAGAGGTAGATGCAAACCAAGCACTGGAGGTTCTGTCTGACCATCAGGAAACAAGTTTTAACTCTGAGGGTGACCAAGCACTGACACAAGTTGTTCATGGAATTTTTGGTGTCTCCACCCTTAGAGATATGCAAAAGCCATCTGGACACTGTCCTGGGCTGGGTTCTGGGGATCTAGGTGATCTTACATGAGCAGGGTGAGGTTGGACCAGATGACATCCAGGGATGCCTTCCATCTGCAGCCTTTCTGTGCAGTTCTGTCAGTGTCTGTAGATCTTATCATTGTCTCTTTGCAAACTGTTTTAGGGGAACCATTACAAGGAGTAAAATTTGTCATCCCTCCAATTCCATAAGTTTAATGGTCAAAGAAATGTGAGGACTGTTATTTACCTTCTGAGAAGTTTTACAATTTTTTTTCTATATCTTGAAAACAAAGTAATATTCTTCCATTTCTACTGGGGTTACTGAACACATGACAATAAGCAGTATAATGCTACAAATGTGCAAAAAATCTACTCTGTTTTACTAAGAATTTTAATATTTACAAATATATTGAACACAGATTTTTTTCTTTTTGTCTTTTAACCACTCAGAAACATTCCCTATTTAAGACTTAGAAAACTTTCATTGTCATAGTTGGCAAATTTGGAGGCTTTTCATCTAAGTTGAAAATCAGTGTTTTCTTTCCTATTTTAGACCAACTATTGTAGGCATCTTTTTTTTTCCCTCAACTAGATATAAAATTATTTATCTTACATTTTCACCACAGTAAGAGATGTTCTTACCATATTGTTTAGAATAACTCCGTCACATAGAAAGCATTTTTTGTTTTCTTCCTAAATTATTTTGATTATCTTCTCCTCAAAAGACCACTTGGGAATAGAAGATTGTGTGTAACACAGTGTAGTATAAAGTGGGTTTCCCCCCACCCCGGCCCCAGTTACATTAACAAATAGAGTCTTTGACTGATTTTAGATCTCCCTATTTCAGGCAGATAATCATCATGATGAAATTAGGAGCTCACTTCCCCAAGGCTGTTTCTATTTCCATTGCAAAGAAATGGGTGTTCTGAAATGAAAGTTAAACCTCAGGAGCTTTTAAGTGCCCTCTAAAGACATTTATATCTCCTCAGCAGGCACAGAGAATACTTGGGACAGTTGTATATCTAACTTAAGTGCCTCAGTAGAGAGTCTAACACTAACATATATATCCAGACGTGCTCTGTGTTTGAACGCAGATTCACTGACTGTAATCAGATCTGTGTTTTACTTGTTTACCTCCAAACTCTGGCCTTGTATTATTTTATACTATTCAGTAGTAATATTACCACATGTAACATTACTCCAGTGTGTGCACAGACATTGCTGAAAATTAAGCTGTGTGCTATTTGCATCTAGGCTGATAGTCCTTTCATCATCTTCTGCAAAATTTTCCCATTTAAAATTCCTCTTGGTTGTAATGGTATCGTCACCGACTTTACCTGAGGGCTATATTGCAATTGCAAGGTGTACATTTTAGAAAGTCATTGATTGCTTTTCTCCAAGCCTGAAATAATATTGGCTTTTTTTTTGACTCTGAGCTTTGGCTTTCAGGACTCCTTCCTTCTATAAAATTTAAACTATCATGATGATGGGTTCAAAGCAGTGTCCATCTTCAATCTTCTTCTGTCTAAACTAGGTTTACAGAACCTGAAAGTGGCTGGAAAGGGTGGTGGATAATGTTTTCAAGTTGGGAAAGCTGCACCTGGGATGAGGATCTAACCTAAATTTTCTGTTAATTGGTGAGTGAGGCAGCCTAGGATCCTCTCCTTTTCTGTTCCCATTCTCAAAGCTGCTTGTCTGCTTCTCTCAGTTCCTTGCATTCTGACTGGGATCCAAAGGTTGATTGGTCGCCAATTCATTAATAACAATTGGCCTTCCATGTCATAAATCATAATGATAACTTCTTCCTGATCTTCGCTTAAGAAAGCACATGGGACATTTGTGGAAAAAAATGGTACTGTTGTGAGTGACTCACAAGTGACATGAAACTGACATTTTTAGTAAGGGAAATGAAAAATGAAAAATCAGGAAAAATATACAGCAGATCCAGTGGAAACAACTAAAAACTTTTACCATTGTTAATTGATTTGAAATGCCTTTTTCAGACACTTAGCTAAGTAGAGAAAATTACAATTTTTCATTACTATCCATGACTGAAAATCACAATCCCTGCTTTTGCAAAATTCAAGCTATGAAAATGAGTTTGTTAAGGACATGGTGGTTTGCCTTCATGTACCATCAATTAATGTACTTATCATCTCAATTTCTGTGTATAAAAAAATAAAACCATTTTGAAAATATGTTCTAATAACAATCTAATAATCACTTTTAGTCAAGTGAAAGAGACAGGCATGGTTTCAAATTCTGAAATAAATACATTTCAGGATTATATAAGATATGAGGTAAAACACTGACTTAGCAGAATGCCACCAGTACACAGCTAGAAGGTAAAAAAATATAATTGTGTGATGATAGTCCAAACCTTATCAACTGGAGACCAAAATTTTTTCTACTGTTTTTCTTTGAGAAGAAGAAAACACTTTAAAATATTCAGCAGGAGGGCACAGCTATAAAGGAACTCAAAAGAACTAAGTTTCTACAAGAAAAGCAAATGGTCCTTCATGATATGTGAAACTCAAATCAGTGACAATGCAGTAGAAAAATATAAGAGAGTTCAAAATAAGTTGAGGGACAAATTGCTTTGAGGTATAAAAATCTCACAGGGAAACAGAAGGACCATTTGTTCCAGTAAATTGACATAGCAAGTTTTACTCCAGAAAAATCACAACCACTTTAAAAGTAGATCAAGGACACAGCTGAGTTTTAGAAAGACTAGGGGCTAAGAATTTTAAAACCTCTTTGGGAAATTATATAAATTCTACTGAATCCATTTTGTCTAATGAATCTGTGAAAAAGAATGTCTTGTAAATGTCTGCTAATTTTCCAAAAAGTTTTGGTTGGTTGGTTGAGGGTTTTTTTTCAGGGGTTTTTTTTGAAGGCCTGGTAGGACCAGTTCAGGAATTTTAACTAAGAATCACAAGTCCAGACTGCTGTGTCAAAACTTACTAGGCAGACTGTACCTTATCACACTTCATTTTATGTGACTAACAGTTCAAAACTATCTGACATAGCATAGGTTTTTAACAGTGACACGGGGATACACCCTGCTTGTGCTTCTGGGTGTACACTCTCTGTTTATTTGCTTGCATAACTAGTCTGAGGCAATAAAGCAACCAGGACAGACACAGCAGATCTACACCTCAGGGAGTGTATTAAACTGGAATCCTATTCAGACTCATAACCAAGGACTGAGAGATCTCTTATATTCTCATTTAATTGTTTTGCCACAGATTTTAAGGGTAGAAGAATCAAGTCAATGAAAGATATTGCTTATGCTTCATGCAACAACACTTAGTTTATTTAAATTATTGTGTATGTTTGCCATTACAATGAAGAAGACTTAAGATTAATTTTCAAGCATGGATTACAGCTTCAAGGTCATGTGTTTGTGTGTCATGCAAACAGTAGCTACTGCCACTGGAACTGAGTTGGAATTACTGTAGGTTAAATAATGTTAAATTGCAGATGGATATATATGACTTTATCATGCCCTCAGTAGATCAGTCAGTCATATCCAGAATCATGACTAAAACCTGACAACCAGTTTCTTAGAAGTATCCCCAAATTATTGTCTCCCGTACTATATTTTTTTTAAATATCAGTATATTGGTATAGTATAAAAGTACCTGCTTTGATTAAATAGGAACAGGGTACAATGAGTTTTCAGGATAATTTTAAACTTTGAAAAATTGGAATTTAATGAATGAATAAAGTCTCCTAGAAAAGTAACACAAGGACAATCCCTCCATAATAATATTTCTCTCTGTATAAGAGAGGTGTCCTAAAATCTGTTGGATTATGCTCATTACTATTATAAACATGAAGAGCAATTATTATCTCTGCTGTTTCATTTATACTTTTAAAAACCTTGTTTTTTACTGTTTGTGTGTATTTGGAGAGCAGATGGCTTCTTTAGTATTTAAAATGACAGTAGGCTTATTGATGCTGCAAGTGGGAAAAGAAAAATAAGAAACTGATCTTTTGTACCTAATTGAAATGTCACTCTCAGATTTTACTTTTTGTTTGGATTTTTGTTAGCTGTGTTTAAAGAAGACAAAAAACAAAGCAACATCTTCCAAAAGGTACTTAAGCAACAAATAAACAAATGTTTATTCACTGTAAATATTTAACTTAGTTATATCATCTAAGCTCTATGACTTGGTCGGGAAAGGGAATAAGGCACCTCAACTCAGACTACAGGAAGCTGAGCTGGAGCATCTTATGAAGTGCACCCTGATCAAGTTTGTAGGTGACATCAAAGTGACAGGAGCACTTGATCACTGCCATTCAGGAGAGTGCAGAAGGCTGGACAAATAGGCCAACAGAAACCTCCTGAAATTCAGCAAGGATGAACACCAAATCTTTCACTTGTGAAGGAAGTGACTCCTGCAATATCACAGGCTAGTTCTTTTGAGCAGCACTGCTGAGAAGAACCTGGGGAGATGCTGATAGATGGAAAGCTGGGCATCAGACTGGCAACACAGATGAGAGCAACTAGGTCAGCACTAGGAGAGCCAGAAAAGTAGTTCTTCTCCTCTACACCGTACCTGTCAGATCACTTCTGGCTCCTGTAAAAAGTTTTGGGTGCCCCAATCAAGAAAGATGTTGATCAGCTTGTTTCCAGACATGGAATAGCATGGCTTACTGAAAGGATAAAAATATTTATCTCAGTTTCAGTACCATTTGTTGTGCCAGGAGCTAAGGAAATAGTGAATTTTGGCATAAATGTGAAACTTCTATATTTGGTTTTGATGCTGATAGTGTACCAGTGCCACCAGTATTCATTTTGTCAAACTAATAACTAAACTGAGAATGAGTTGTATCTTGTCTTTTTATTTCTAAGCTACCTAGGTGATTTAGTCAGCCTTATGAACTACTGTCACTATCTCATTCTTCTTTTTATAATTTGAAAACCATCTTGGTCAAGAAGTACCTGATTTCTATCTAGCAAAAATTCAGTAAAGGTCATTTTTTCTTAAAAAATTGAAATTGTCTTTCAACATTTCTGATATGATAGACTACAATAGACCTTTCCCTATACTGAATTTTAGTCCTCTTCTCTCCCAACATGAGTTTAAACCTGAAGCCCTGAACTTATGAGGGAATAGGGAAGATAGTAAAATGTTCTCGGCATTGAAGTATGTTATAGTGAGGACTGGTTTGGTGGGTTATATTCACTGTTGTCTATTGAAGCTTTTCCCCTTATGGAATATAATTCCAGAGACATTGGCAAGAAAAAAGATCTAATGTGATTAGTTCAAAAATTTATCAAGGCAAAAGCCTACTGTAGCCACAAATGTAGTATTTTATATAAGATTGTTTCCAAATAAGAAGGCAAACAGGACAAAGAGGAACAAGCATCCAGAAACCCAGTGTCTCCTTTTAGTGATGTCCTTGGTCTTTCTTATTTCAAAATTTAACATTTTCTTTATTTGAGTGGTAGAATTAAATTCTCAGAACTCTTAGTATTAATCCATCATTTACACATTACACTATTTATTTTAATTGCAAAGTTTAAAAACTGGTTTATCAAGTAATCTGTAGTAATTTGCAACATTAATTTATAAATAGTCTTAGTCTGGTGACTGGGGTGTTCTACTGTGTGAATAAATTACATAAGTTTAATAGGAAACTGACAAAAAAATGGCTTAAACCAATAAATAACCCTTGAGAAAGCATTGGCAATATAAAAGTAAGGGTAGGAGAAGGTTCTTGAACATTGCAGGTTAAAGAACCGTTCAGAAGAACAGTATCAAAAGTGACAAGAGTGTATTGTTGAAAAGAAACAGACTGAGGTGCCTGCTGTTTCAACATCAGTATCAACAGAGAGTAAGCCTTGAGGTAAGATGGACCGCTTTATAGTTTAAAAACCTGTAGCAAGTATGCTGTTCTTATTGTTAAAATCACTTTAAGATTGTTTCATCTGGTCACAGACTGACCAAATATGTCCAGAGGCAGTCACTTTTACTGGATCAACATAATGAATGCATAGAGAACTGTACCTTTAGGGCTGGTTTAGGATTATGAAATTGTGCAATTGGTTTGGGGACTTAAGAAGGTCTAAGATTTGTAAATGAAGAGTAAACTGTGTAACTGTGACAAAACTGAAGCATATTTTCAGAGGGTTACAAATTGGATCTGTGCATCCTTTAAAATCCACCTCACTGTATTCATTTCAATAAATAAAGAAAGCCAAATGAAGACTTCCAGTTAATTGTTAGGTGACTAACCTATTGTAAAGTCTAAATATTAAAACAAATCAGAAAGAAGTAATTTTAAGTTGTTTCATATATTAAAGGCTTCTAATTGAATAATTCTTTTCCAAAAGTTTTAGGAGGTCATGTTTTATAACCTCTTAATTGATTTACTTAATTTAGCAACAAGAATTTCTTACAAGAGTTACTTCTAAAGTACGTTATGAAAAATATTAATGAAAAAAAGGTTATTTTACTGTATCCCTGAGTATCACTTTATATTAAGTGACATTAATTGCTTAATAATTACTATATAAATTGCAATTGGATTTTAAGGAAAAAACAGTATTCCCATTTCTCATAATTCAGTGCTCAATAAATATAATCAGTTTACAACTTCTGTAAAATGCACCTATGTCGTCATGTGTGTCCAGTTGTTTCACCTCTAGTAACATCATTTTAATTTAAAAACATAATATAGCAGGTCCAACCACCTCTTCTAGCCTTTATCTGTTTAATGTAAAAAAGTGTAACTCAAGAGTTGGGACTTACCATTGCTGTAAAGAGTGTGGAACGCTAAATTCAGTCTGGTAGAACTGATTTTTGCCACTAAGTCTTTACAGTTTGTTAATGACTGAGCTTGATTTGGGATACCTAGTTCCATATATAGGACAAAGTTTACAAGAGAGGAGTTTGGTATGCTGTCTTTAAAAATCCGTCACTAGGGTGAGGCTTGTAAAGCAGCTAAAGTCATTACTATATAGAAAGCAGCACTTGGGAAGAATCAGGAAGAACAGGTTTAGCAATTTCACTGTTGGACAGTTTGAGAAAACCAGATAATACATTTTTAAACAAAAAAGCTCTGCAGAAGCTCTGTGGTTTTGGTACCTCCATAATTTTATTCTTCTACACTTGCAATAATAAACATTTGATTGCAGAGGCCAATGCTAAAGTGAGTAAGATATAAGGGCTAAACAAAATCACAGGTCTTAGCATGGATGCTGTTGCATACAACCTTTTGATGACCCTCGAGTGGTCCAACTTTGGCCCTGAATGGGTTTCAAGCAGATGGGAAGTGATCTTTGGTTAGCATGATAATTCAACGTAATAGAAAATACATACTGACTCCTTCTGTCGTCTCTGACAGAAAACAATTAGGTGTGCTCATGAGATGAACCTCATGTGTTTAGGAGATGTGGTGGGATTGTTTTGTCTTCCTTTCAAAGAAGTTAAACAAAATTATAATTTTAAGATAATTGCTTAAAAAATGTGTGGATATGATCACAAAATATGTATGTATTTATATGTGTGTATGTACATGCATGTGTGTAGATTTTGTAATGCAAGATAAGCTCAGATCTTTCATAAATGTTATGTGGTTTAGGAATGGCACTCCCCAATTTATTGTTTCTCCCCCTGAGACTCCAAAACCACTCAATTTACTCGCTTCTCTTCCCTTCCTTCTGCTCACAGGTGGCCAGAGAGCAGAACTGGAGACACAGGAGGCAAAGATTATGGGCTGAGATAAGAACAACTTAATGAAAACAGCAATGAGATAAGAAAACAATATTAATCACAAAAGTTTAAGACAAAGAACCAATTTACATGGAAGGTCCATGATATCATCGACCATTTTGCCCACAATATTCTCCTCCCTGAAGCAATGCCCTTCCTCTCAGAAGTGAGAAAGTCCCTTTTTCCCACCCCAGGCAATGATTTAAGGTGGTATAAATTAGCATAATGTCTTGGCCACACTCCCTCCTGTTGATCTGGGCTGGAACAAGGACAAAACTCTATTTAAAAATATTAATCAAAATCAAATATTGGTAAAAATTGGTTACCCATATCTTAATTTAGATAATGTTAATTTCAAGTGCCTTTCAAATAAATTTCCTTTGACACATAGAAATAAAACATTTGGACACATGTTTCCAGGTTACAGGTTTCCATGGAATAAATCTTTTTAATTATATCATACTACCTAGAGTGTAACCCATTCCTAGTCTTTTAATATTCTTTTTTTTCTCTCAATTTTAATTTAGAAAATTATTTTAGAAAATTTAAACAGGCGTAATTAAATGAAAACACTTAATGAAAACAGCAATTTAATTTTTGTTATCTTTTTCTGTCTCTGCCTTTTTTTCTGTCTTTTTCTTCTCCCTTTCAAAGTGTATACCTACATAAAAATGAACACTTACCTTTAATTCATACGCTGTGGCACAGCATAATGTTTGCAGATGCACCATGTCATCTCACATCACTTGACACTGTCATGCCTCATATGTGGGTAGCTGTCACTTGGTACTAATGATGACTAAAGTGTCTGTGTTTTCAAGTTAGTAGAAGAGTGCAAAAAGTCTGAAGTTACGCTCCTTTCTCACACTAGGACATCAGCTCTGATATAAGTGCCTGTTCAAGTTGAAATTAAAATCCTGAATTTCATTTCCTAATTTGGATGAGACATAGGTCTCACTGTTTTCCTGTAGAGGACAAATAGAACTTTAAACCATACACTGGTAGCAGTGGTAGTTTAAGGTACATATTTTGATTCTATGCCATCATTGTAATAAGAAGTATTTGAAATCACCTTGGGAATTTCAACTCTTATTCAGATAAGTAAAAGTGTACCACTAGAGTCACTGAACCAGGGAGAAAGCAAATAAGTGTGATAATATATTTCAAAGATAAGGCTGTATTCAATCTTTTTATTACAAACCCTGTTATTATGTTTAGGTCTTCTCTTTCTTATGCTCTTTTTTTTCAAGTTCCCTTTATCTCTGAGTCTCTCTTTGTTGTACATCTTCACTGGTGAAAAAACTGTATTGATTATTCCCTTAAAGCACTTAGAAAATTGTTTTTTCTTCCACAACTTGTCAAACCTGCCCTGCTTTTGTCCTGCTTAGCACGTCTCCTTCCTGAGAAATTTTGTAACCATCTGTTGTATTGAATTTAACTGCTAATAGAGTAGTGCTACAGAATACAATCAAAATAATATACAAATTCTATTATCTGTATTTTTACCAGGATAATCACAAAAAGTGAGAACAATCTCAAAATTACTTCTTTGTGGCATGATTGCTATAAACTTGATTTTAAAGTATTCTGCATTTAGGACTGAATATAGGTTTAGTAGATATTCTTCCTTTGCTCTAAGATATCTTTACCATATAAGGTTTTGTTTCAATTGTAGGTTAACTGCAGTGGGCACCTAAGCACCACACAGTGCTTGCTCACTCCTCTTCCTCCGAGTGGGATGGATGAAGAGGTAAGAAAGAATAAAAGCAAGAAAACTTTGGAATTTTTATCAAGTGAAGGATCAGTTAAAGAACACATAAGAAAACAAAACAAATAAAGTGATCATAAGTAATCACTCATGAAGCAAAGAACCTAATCTCAAAATTTTTAAAAGCTCCATAGCCATAAGATAAGGAGGGAATATTCCTTAACAACACTTGGCCAAGTCTGGGGACAGATGTTTATTTATTTGTCAAGAAAGTCCCAATAACAAAAAATTTTCAGGGTTTTTATACATTACAACACAAAGGCCTCTCTATCATTTTATAGTTAAGCTTGGTTGCTCACGAGCATGTACAGTTTCTCCTCGCTGAGTCCCACTTCTTGTACCTTATTGTTCTAACTGATATTCAGGATGTTTTATCCATCTTTAGTTTACTTAGTAATCCAAGGTATACAACTCTCTATTTGTCAAGTTCTGCAGGTGGATTGCATTTATTAAAACTTCTGAAATGTATAAGTTCCAGGCTACTCCCTAACTTTCTCAGGGTATCCTAAATTAAAAGACAGTTAAAATAACAACATCACAAAAATATACAACAGCTCCTTATAAAATTTTTTTAAATCATCAAACTACTGACTAAATACAATATTTCCCCCCTCTCATTCACCACCACCCATGGTTAGATTGATGATCAGACAGTTCCCAGCATAAGGTGGCTAATGTTCCTAAAACCTTGTTCTCCTTTTTCTCGCTAAGCATGACATGATACAGTGTGGAATACCTCTTTAGTTAGTTAAAGACACCTGTATGATTATATGCTCTCCTAATCTATTGTGTGCCCCTGCTGTCTGTTCTCTGTGGAGCCAGAGTGAGCAACAGAGAAGATTGTAACGCTCTGCAAACCTTGTTTGGTAAAATGTGTGTTGGTAATGTTTGGTCAAAAATCTATCACACATAAGCCTATGAGCTGCCATGAAGAAAATTAACTCCATCCTAGCCAAGCCCAGTACATTTTTTTATGCCAAAACATTAGTTTTAATATTTGCATTTTGCAGAATGTTAATTTGTTTTCACATTGCTGTTTTCCAAAAATGACATTACCTTATTTACTTCTGTAAAACAATATTAAAAAACTCCCATCAATTAGGAATACTCATGAAGAGTTACCCAAACATTTTCAATAGCAAGAAGGATGGGGCTGTGAAGATGACTAGAGAGATAGAATACTTCTTTTATGAAGATAGGATGAAAGAGCTGGAGTTGTTCAGCCTGGAGAACACTCCAGGGTGATTTTGTTGCAACCTTTCAGTACCTAAAGTGGGCCTACAAGAAAGCTGAAGAGAGACTTTTTACGAGGACATACAGTGTTTGGACAAGGTGGAACAAGTCTAAATTATTAGGAAGAAATTCCTTACTCTGAGGGTGGTGAGGCACAGAAACAGGCTGCCCCGAGAAGCTGTGGATGTCCCACCCCTGGGAGTGTTCAAGGCCAGGTTGGATGGAGCTCTGAGTAACCCTGTCTAGTGGAAGGTGTCCCTGCCCGTGTTGGGGGGTTGAAACTAGATTATCTTTAACGTACCTTCCAACCCAAACCATTCTATAACTCTATGACTTCTTTCATAATGCTTGTGAAAACATTTAATAAATTATGCATTTCTTAAAATTAATCTTTTCCAGATAAGTTTAATTTTAATGGATGTGGTATTCTTCATCAATAAAATCTCCTGTTTTTAAAAAATCTTACTCTTTACTGCTTTGATTTTGATAGGATATGCAAGACTAAGTTAATTTTGGATTTGAGGCTAAAACCAGCATGAACAATTAAATTAGTTATGCTGAGATTTGCAAATTAAGCATTGGACAATATTGTAATATTGTCTTATTGACAACTTGTAATAATTTTATTACCTTTTCACTTTGTAATGAATGGTATTTCATTTCTTTATATATATATATTTCTTAAGGTAAATGGTACTCTGTAAATGATGATTTCTACTAACAAAGCAAGTAGGATTGTATTCTATGTTTTAAATTAAATATTCATGAGTCCTTTAAAATTACAGTTGACATAAAGCAAACCACTCTAAAGCACGGATGATTTCTGAATGATTTATTTCTTACTAAAAAATTCTGAAATTCATGTCACAAGTCAATAACTTAAGTAATTCTTACCTATTCATGGAATTTATTGGGCTAAGACAAAAATGCTGGTGTCAATGGATGATTTTCTTTAACGGACTTTTAGGTGAACTTTGAGTTTCCAACACATGTATTGTAACTTCAAATGTATTTACAAGTGTTTCATTTTGTGTATTTCCAAGCACTCTTCTGTGTTAGAGGAGTTCTAACTTAATACTTCAAACTGGATGTTGTACCATGTTTTATATTCTTAATTAAAAAAATGTTGCACATCTATTTTTACAGTATTTACATACAGACTTGACAATTTTTTAAATTATATGAGTGAGGAGAAAGGGTTTTTATACGGCTTCACTCATTTTTCTCACATGCTATATTTCCCTCAGGAGTCCTTTTTTCTGCATATAAAAGAGATAAATATCAGTATTTGATATTATCTAAGAGGGCATTGAGCAAAAAAAAATCTTTTACAGATTTCTTTCCTTTATCCTTAAAAGACTGATTAAAAAAAGATTTACCTCAATACAATAAGAAATTTTGTCTGAACTTCAAAGAGACTTTGTTAAATAGAATTTGCTAAAACTGTCCTTATAATTGATTGATTGCTAGAAGAAATCCAGTATAAATTTATGTTACATGATTTATGAAAAAATTACACCACAGGGAAACTAAGAACTCTACATTTCATTTAACGAGAAAGAAAGATGGCATGCAAAGCACACCTCAAGGCCTTTTGATCATACAGTCAGGAAAATAAAATGTTTTAGTAAGGGAAGGATTCAAGGTTTTGGGACGTTTTTGGCATTCAGAATAAGGACAGATCAAACCTACTACAAAATGCCCAGAAGTAAAAAAAAGAGAATATTCATGTATCAATATCATTCCAGTTTTTATCAATATGGATGACTCAAAGGGCCATGCTGACACATGAAGGAATGGATGTAAGGTGGTTTTGAATATGAAAATTGAATATTAAAATAAGTTTTCTTATAATTCAGGTGAAGTATTTTGTCCCAAATCAGAAATGTCAGATAGTGGTATAGTTGTACTGTAGGGAAAAGGATTCTTAATGGTTTTAGTATGAAAAAAAATCTATTTTGTTACTATTTTTGCTAGCAAGACATTGCCATCAGTAGCTCAGTTCCATGTTCTTTAAGACTTAAATGGTGAAAATGTTAAAAGTTCATACAAATTTCTATGACTGTCTGTCAAGGCCAGGGTTTGGGTTGGGCTTTTTTGATGGTTAAAAGCACTTAGAAGCAGATAGGTACCAACCTGAATTAATCCCAGCTAAACCTCATAGCTACTGATTTACAAGAAAATATACCAGTGTCCAAGTGAATTTTTTTCCTTATCTACTGATGCATCCATGTATGGTTGCATCCCATATATGGTACTCTGAAATACTTTATTGTTTCTGGACTAGAATGATTTTTGGAAATTATTTGAGAGAGCTATTAATGGATTGCTTTTTTGGCACATTGACATTGTATTAGAATTTTTCATGATACTCAATTTCTTTGGATAACTGTGTTGGAGAGAAGAATAAGACAGATTCTGTGCTGAATTGTTGAAAGACATTGTACTGGGCAACAGATGGTGCGACAGTTATGGCCCTCTGTCAGACTCTCCTTTGCCAGTTGGACACTATCAGCATTTCAACTCCACTTAATTTTTACCAATTTCTCGAAATGTTTGAAATCAGTATCTTCCTTGATATCACCTCCAATAACCTTTAATATGAACCTTGATTTCATTTACAGTGTAGGGTAGTAGTGACATATTGCCAGGGCTTTCCTAAATATGCACTGCGATGTCTTTCTCGATCCTCCAGAACGTTCACTATTCAAGTGTCACAAGAGGTGTTGGATGATGACAGGCACAATTCGTTTCAGTTGGTACTATTTCCCTAGGTCAGAGAATCTATCAGGTGGAAGATATACCTGTCCTTTGCAAATGGAAAGAAATGAAGATAATTTCTCTCTTGTTCTCTGCTTTTTGAGCTGGTATAGTTTTATGACTTCATGGGTGTTATGTCTATATTGCAGTTCATACGGAGTCAGATGGTGACATTCAACCTACTTTTAAACAAGGAAAAATTTGCCTTTAGTGACTTTTTCAGGATTGTTTTGGGGGTTTTTTTTAGTAACTTTTTTTGCTGATCCTGATACTCTCTCTTTGAAGGTTTTTCTATCTGTAGTTACCAAGAATAACCAGTCAGAGAATCACTTAGGTAGGAAAATGATCAAGTCCAACTTTTGCTGATCACCACCTTGTCAACTAGACCTTGGCACTAAGTGCCATATTCAATTGTTTCTTGAACCTCTACGGATGGTGACTCCATCACCTCCCTGGGCAGTCCATCATAATGTTTAACAACCCTTTCCATGAAGAAATTCTTCCTGATGTTCAACCTGAACCTCCCTTGTCACAGCTTGAGATGATATCTTCCCATCCTGCCATTAGTTGCCTGGGAGAAGAGACGGATCCCCACCTTGCTGCAATCTTCTTTCACGTAGTTGTAGGGAGTGACAAGGTCTCCTCTGAGCATCCTTTTCCCAAGGCTAAACAACTCCAGCTTCCTCAGCCTCATATGCTAAAATTTTCTCATTTTCCTGCTAGATATTTTTGATTGGAAATTTTTATGATCCTTCAAGACAGAGCTGGTTATATTCCATTATTTAAGTCACATGCTTATGAAAGTTATATAAACTTAAGAAGGTTTTCAAAGTATTACAAAACTTTTAGACATGTGATATCTTAATGAAATTTTTAGAATACAAAAGAAAGGAAGTAAATATTGACTGAATTGGTGTCTAATTTTTTAATTTTCTGACTATGACAGTGACTTTGAAATACAACTACAGTAGTAACAGACAGTTACTTTTCCTTATGTCTCACGTAAAACTGTCTACATTTTGTAAAAGTATCGTGTTAAAAAGTATTAGAATCACCTTCCATATTGATCTGTGCTGCCTGCCTATTTACACACTGACAAATAGACAATTGACACTAAATACATCCATTCCATTATTATTTCTTTTTACTTTCAGAAGAAAACACATTTGACCTGTACACTTTCCATCTGATCATATGGAAAGGACATTTCTGAGAACCACTCTGGCAAATGAAGTTGACCTTAATCTTATTTCAGGTTTCTTTAATATCTTATCTTTTTGTGATAATATTCTTCTGCTTCAGGTACCTTTTCCAGACACAACTCTTCCTTATTATATGCAGAAAATTCAGCCTGGTTACTCACAAGCATACAATGCACTGTGGTCATTGGTACTGAGCAATGCTGGGTGTAAAAATATTGTCTTTTTTATATATATATTGTACATCAAAATATTATCAAAATATTTCATTATCATAGTTTTAATTTAGTTCTTTCCAAATAAAAAGTATTGAGTTTCTGTATTGGTCTAAAATTACTTTGTTTTGACAGCAATTCCAGGCTTACTGAATCAATATGTTTTAATGCAAAAATGTTTGGTAAACCACCCACACTCATTTCTGACTCTGATTTATCTTGTTATGTCTGTTGTCCTATCTTCTTGTTCTTTGTCCCAACATGCATGTTCAGGACTTTTAACATTATTTTCCTGTGTCAGAAATTTGGAAGGCTGCTTTTTACTATCTGTGCAGTGCCTGCAGTAATGGGCTTTGCAATATTTGGATTATTTAATTATTTCAGCAGTAAAAAAAACAGGTAAATACCAACATATGTGACATAAAAGAACCTAAAAGAGATTTCAGAGCCTAAAACAATTCAAGGAAACAAAACCAGTCAGCATATTTGTTAGGTATAATCTCAAACAAAGGCAATAAAATTTGTCTTTCTTAACAGGACAGGATGACTGCCAGACTGAAAAATGAGATTAACAGTAAGATAACTATCATCCATTTTAACTTGTTTTTCTCATAAGGATAGAGAAACTGAATCATCTGCTCACCACTGCAGTCACCTTCTGCAGACACTTTTGTACATAACATTAGATGTTATAAAAAGATTCAGGGAGAATGTCTGTTTACACAATGAATTTTTAAGAAGCTGTTCTGTAAAAGGTGGATCAGATCTGAAGAATCTGCTTAGGTTTTGTAGATATTTGGAGATGATATGTTTGTTTATGATTAGGACATGGGAATGCAGATCCTGCTATTAAATCCTCTCCTCTAGGTTTATGTAGCAAAGACAAAAACAGAAAGTTACTGATGATGAGCTACTACATGTTTTATAAATTTATTAATAAATATTTCAGAATATGACAGAAGTTTGTTATTGCAGTTTAAATGATATCTTACAAATCAGTCATTGCCAGCTGTGAGAAATAATTTGTGAAAATAATAGCTTGCAAAATAAAGAAAATTAACATGCCTAAATCATTGTGCTAAAAGCCAGATTAAATGCTGGCTTGGTTAGTAATGTTCTTGCAGCAAATTGGCTGCTAGCGATTTAGATAAATGTAAGAATTGTTCAAAAGAGAAAAGGAATCATCACTGTTGCTGTTCCAGGAGTGCTCTGAACGACAGTTTATTTGGATATATGATGGATTCCTTTTGCTGTATCTCTGAAAATTCTTATGGGCATGGCAAAATTCAAATAAGCCATCTGTTTTTCTGAACTTTGGCCATTGTCCTCTGCTTCTACTGCAGTTCAATTTTAAACAGTTACCATGTCAATAGCAATAAGACATCAATTGGCAATAGCAGTGACATCAAGGTCATTTTTTTACTTATCTTTGGATTATTCTGGGCTGATAATTGTAACAGACCACATATGAAACACATTATTCTCAATCATAAGAGAAATTACTGGTGATCAAAATGACAAGAAAAAATTTGCTGTTTTTATGTGGGAAGAAAGGTACTAGCTCACACTTAAATGGTTTTCCCATATGGACATTTCTATAACATATATTGAATGTTATATATGTTGTGTCATTCCACGTCATGGGTAGTGACAATCTCATAACACATAGTTTGTGCTCTTGCCCAGCTTTAAACTTGTGCCACATGCCTTATGTTAGATAAGACTTAAAAAAAAAAATTCATTCATAGGGTATATGTTCTTTTCTTTACACAGATGTCTTAATTTCCTTTGTTGTTTCCTTGGACATTTTTTCCCAGAGTTGTCCTCTGGTTTATTTTTTTTTGCCTCATTGCTGAGGTTAATAATGCTCTCAAATACTTCATGTCTCATCTTGTAATAAAAGAAAGGATAACACCTGAGACAGGAGTCTTAGCACAGTAGTTGTGTATCTGTTCACATGAGTATGAGCATAGTTTTATTCTACCCTAAGAAAATGTGTTGACATTCAATGTCACAGAAAAAATAATCCAAAAGCAAAAGCATACTCATATTAGACAGCCTCATAACTTTGAACTGGGTTTGGAAGCCTCAGATATCTTTTTTTCCACTTCTTTATTTAGAAATCTAGAGAAAACCCAAATTACCATGATTAATTGAAAAATCAAGGATATATTGACAGCTCAGAGCAAAATTCAATATTTTTATAAACTGGAGATTAATTCAAACCATCATTTAGAAAGTGAACAGTGCTTAGAAAAGCTAGGTGGCATTTATATCATTAATAATAATTGCATCTATTCCATCTATCTCTTCTTGTGGTTAATGGGCTTTTATTACTGCAGATGTGTCCCACTGATACATGCTGTCAGCCAAACAAAGGCAAAACAGGACATAATGAAAGAATGCACATTTTACACCTAGAAAAGAAGCTACTAAAATTATGTCCCAAATGCTTTTTTTTTTCCTTAAAACGTGTGTATGGATAACTACATCTCAAAGCTGAGGAGTACCATGTTATGTCTAAGATCTACAGGAATCATGTTATGTTTTATTTGCATATTTTTTATTATTTTCTTAATTTGTTATACATGCATTTTAAACAATTATCCAGAATTTCTGTTGCATTATATTTTCAGCACTTCGGTGAAAACTTGGTTAATGTCAAGCAAAGCATGGTAAGTGCCTTATTTGGAAGACAATTAGTACAAAGAGAACACTGAAAGTCTATTTAAGTTGTCACTTACAATATTATTATTATGAAGATGTTTAACTACACTTTTTTGTAGCACATAATATCAGGCATGGATATGATTTCAAAACCTTGCAAAGTTAAAAGTAAGTTATAATTAAAATACTATGTGAAAAAATCTGGAAGGTCTGCATGGTTTTACTGATGAGATAATGGTAGGGCATATTTTCATTCAAGAGAAGTGACTGAATTATTATGTAAAGTAGCTCCCCCAATGAATATCTCTGCTTTGTCTAACTCAACAACTGCAGGCCATACACACAGGTACTGGGTTTCTAGGGTAGACCAAGCTTTAGAACTTTCATAAAGAGAAATACCCTTTTCTATGGGAGATTTTCTTATGAGAAAATTATATAAAAACAGAGAAATAAGTTATGTGGCATTATGAATTCCAAAACTGCAGGTGACTTAAAAGTCCGATTTCAGTGATTTAAGATATACATATCTCGAAAAATTTGAAAGAGCCTAGCATATTTTCCAACTTCACCTTGTAGAACTGTGGAATAATAAAGACTTTTTAGTAAAAAAGAACTGTGCTTTTTGGGATGTTCTGTGTGTATGAAATTATGTATAAATTAAATACTTCAATTTTTTAAAAATCTGCATGACCATAATCCCATGAGTAATTTTTAAGAGACTAAATTAAAATGCCTCCATTTTGTGAAAGAGTGTATATTATGATTTTATCATAATAAACTGCAATATGTTAATCCAGGGTTTAGTTCAATAGTAATGGTAACAATTCAACGGTAGTAATTAAAGAAGTTATGAGTGTTAATCGAAGTAAATGATACAGGAAATTTTAAATCCCTTTTAAAAGGGTTTTAAGGGAATCTTAAAACACTGCTGTACCTTTCAGTAATTAAATTACACAAAGTAATAACTCAAGTTTTTACTATCCATTGCACTCTGACTTTTTCTTCTCTATAGACTCTGTTTCACTGAATTTCAGTTTGATTCCTCTCTTCTACTAAATTGTCAACATTTTTGTAAAAGTTATACTACTGCTTCATGTACAGTAGAGTACCTACTATCAGGAATGGGAGAGCAAGATAGCTAAACCAAGCTATGAGACAGGTTCAGTTATTCTATAGACTCACAGAATATGCTATGATTTGCTTGGGTGTATTTGGACTATCTAGTGGAATATATGATTATCTGTAATTGTGAAACATGTGCCACAGCAAGCAGGCCAAGAGGGTAAAGCCTCTGTGGTATGGGGGATGATGGTTGAAATATAAATATAGGAAGGACTGACAGATTGATTATATCACACTCCTGCAAACCTGCCAAGGTAAGTGCTATGTGCTTGTAATGGTGGAAAGGACCACTGGATGGTAGGAGATGCGTTCCGTGCTTCACACCACCGTGTGTACCACCCTCCTGGGGCTTGAAAAGCAAGTCCTGTGGTGAAATGGTGTCCCGGAAAGAACTGAGTTGGGTAACAGGCCTCATTTCTAAATAGCCATACCGTATAGTACTGAGTGGGTGTATAATCTTCCCTAGGTGGCATCAGCCTTTGGGAAAACTGAACAGTACAATGGGCAGTTAAGAACCACATGGAAAACAATGGGGGCTGGGATCTTCAGACATTGGGATCTGCATTTATCAAAGGCCACTTGGTTAGTTGACACTAGAGACTCTACAAGTCAAGCTGGCCCTGCCCAGTCAGAACTTCTATGCACTGTAGGAGGGTATAAAGTCCCTGTGGTGCACATGAGAAATGTGTTAGAGAAGGCAGTTTGGATTAGTCCTGCCTCAAGCAAAGGTAAACCCACCTGTGGGTCTCAAGGACTTTGGTGCACTTGGTGGGTAATGCAGAGGAATGGGGAAACATGATTATACCTCAGGGGGATTTAATTTTTGGGTGAGAAGAGTTTGTTTGCTCTCTTGACCTGAAAGGTCCTTCTGGGATGGATAGAATTCACAGTCATGGACTAAAGGGACTTCCTGGGGGGAAGGCCATTGACTACTGCAATAATACCTGCACTTGTGTAGAGTTATATGTATGTATATTTATATGTATATGTGTAGAGTTGGAAGGTGTAGGATCTGAGCACGACATAGATAGTAGAATATAAGGGATGGCTAATGACCTGGTTGTAGGGAGAGGCCAGATCTTAGCTTATTTGGAGTTTACTTTAACTGACTGATAATAAACCACCACAAATATTTACAGAGTTAAATTTAAAGTAATAATAATAATAATTTTAGTATATTGTTATTTTATACAAATTGTCAAAATCATATTGTCTGCCTGTTGTATGTAATTCTGCTTTCTCACCTTTAATTGCGGATAGAAGTAAGAAATAAGGGAAAAAATAGTTCATTTTTTGAAACAAATATTTTTAATTGCTTTACCTAAATGCTCATGGCTCAGTTTTGCCTCAAAACTGTTGTTCATACCTTGAAAATTTTCTGTAAAAACCTGATCCTCCTCCTAGCACAGCAAGTTCCATTGAGTCTTGAAACTTTAAGCGTCTTGTTCAGCACAAGGTAAAAGCTGCAGCAGAGACTAGTGGAGCTGCTGTATGTGAGAGATAAAGAGATTATCTGAGAAAACGTAAGACCCAGGTTAGCTGATTGCTGAGTCTCATCCCATAACTGTTTTCATCCCATTCTTCATCCCAAATAACATATAAAGCTAATGGAAACATAAAAGTAGCTGAAAGATAAAGGCAATGTGTGCTGAAAGTTTTAAGTGGACCTAATGCAAATGAGCAAGCATACTTTTGCGAAACAAAATTCTGAAGCAAATGCATATATCTCTAGTGAGTATCTCTAAGTCTGTGAGGATGAAGGCTTTGTTCTCATACTAAAGAAAGCTTATTCTTTTGAACATAATATATTCTTCCTATTGAAATGACTAACTTTTGCAAACAGATTAATAAAATACATCCCTAATATATAAGAATGTTGATTGATAAAGATCTTGTATAAAAAATGCATTTTTTTCACAGAAAATATTGAATATGAGATGTAAATAAAATTCAATCTTATTTACCCCAAGTAAAAATGAAATTGATTGTCTTAGTCAATATTTCTAGGTGGCAACTTGTCATTTAACCCTTGCATGGTCTGGGGGGTTGTGTTTGCTTTTTTATCAAGCATGCAATACTGTAATTATATTTGCTTACTGTCCACAAATTCATCTATTGGTGAATTGTTCATCTTTTCAGTAAAATGATCACTTCACTTTCTTCTTCAGATACTTTGGACTCTAAGGGTGTTAGTAGTCTCAGCCAAAAGGAGTTATTTATCTCTTAGTTGGCTAATGTAGCATTTAACTTCTGGATGTCTCATCCGTAAAGCAGAATTCAGATGCCTATGGCAGAAATTGAATTCGTTGCAGCATGTGAGTAGAGCAATGGTATTTAGCTCTTCTACAAGCAGAGCAGAAAACTGCGTAGATCCAAACACTAGAAACCCTAAAAAAGAAATTTGCCTGAAATTTCAAGCCCCATTACATTTAGATACCTAATTTTTGTCTACATGTAATTATTTGGTGAGCCTGAGATAAATGTCCTGAAATTATCTACTCAGAGTAGATGGCTCTATTTCTTATTTCAAAGAAATCAGAAAGCTCTCAGCCTCTGTAATGCGTTCAATACAAATGAATTGTGGTGACAGTGGTGGCAGTGACAGCATTGATATATTTAATTCCTATGTTAATAACTTTAGTAGGTGTAAATCTGAGAAAAATTGTTTCATCTTCAGCTTAGTAGGTATAAACGTAGACCAAATCTATCACAGTTCCAAATATCAAGATGATTAAGGATATGGGAAGAGGTTGAAAGAGCTGGACTTACTTATATTGGGAAAGTTCAGGGGAACCTTTTCAATATATATAAACACCTGATGGGAGGTACTAAAGAAACTCCAGTAAATTACAGGAAATTCCAATTAAAAGTAAGAAAAAAAAATTACTGCTGGGGTGCTAAAGCACTGAAACAGATTGACCAGGAAGGTTATGGAGTCTCCATCTTTGAAGATATTCAAAAGTCATCTGGATGTGGCCTGGAGTGACCAGATCTACATAGTCCTGCTTGTGCAGACCAGTTGGGCAAGGTGACCTACAGAGGTGCCTACCTCAACAATTCTGTGATTCTGTTACTCTGTGATTAAATAAAACAGAACACTGAGCTCAGTAAACACTCTCAGTTTGGACTTCCTCTGGAGTATTGGTGCTTACTTTGTTGTAAAGAAATAATAGCTTTTCCTTTTTTCTTTTAGCATACTGGACTTGCAAAGCTACATTGATAACAATTATTTATTGAAGATGTAAAACATAAATTGACTCCAAAACAGACCACTCTCCATTCCCAGGACAGTGAGTACACACAACAAATGCTTATGATTTCTTAAGAAAATGTCTAATGTTTCATCTAAATGCTGGTTTGATGTCTGATCCAAAACACAAAGATCAGAGCTTTGTAAATTTGCAAAAGATCATGTTCTGAGCATATTGAGCATTCTTGGCATTGGGGAACAGGCAAAATGTATGACTGGAAAAAGCTGTCAGAGTGAGCACAGTCCTTTTGTTGTCTGTGGACAGAACTAAGGTTTGCTCTTTCATCTGAAATGAGGGACTTGATTAAATCTATGAGTTTTTAATTATCATTTCAATCAGACTTACCTGAAAAATTGCAAACCTTAAGATATTTTTCATCATAATACTGCACATTTTTATTAAATTTAAGGTGTAACAGGCTTACACACTCATAAAATATAGATAAACTTTTGTTTGAAAAATAAAACTGTATATTTTTCTCATTTCTCTCACTGTTCTTTGGTTCATATAGGTACGTCTTGTGTAATCGCCTCTCCCTAAGGATAAAAAATCCTAGTTCAGCATAATTGTCACATTTCATCCCACATATTTTTTATTTTCTTTCCAGCTTTATTATCTGATGTCAGATGGCCTAATTTGTGATTTCTGTCCTGTAGGAACAAAAATATTTTCTAACTGGTTGTACATATCCCACCATTAAAGAGAAAGAAAAAGCTAATCAAGGGTTTGTTAATATTGTCATTCTTGATATTTGGGTTTATTTTTTGTGTATATGTTTTAATGAAATGTCTTAAGCACTGATTTGTTTTTACTAATAGACTGTAGTCATAGATTCACAGAACGGTTGAGTTGGGAAGGCACCTCTGGAGATCGCCTAGTCCAAACCCCCTGCTCAAATAAAGTTCTGCTCAGGTCTGTGCCTGTTTGGGTTTTGAAAATACACAGGGGTTGAGCTCTCCAAGCAACCTGTTCCAAAATTGACCGTATTCACAGTAAAAACAGTGCACTCCTATGTGCAGAAGCCATTTGCTTTGTTTCAATATTTGACCATTTCCTCTTGTTCTGTTAGCAGGTACCACTAAAAAAGTCTGGGTCCATCTTCTTTGCTTTCTCCCATTAGTTAGATCCTTCTGTGTTTTCTCCAGGCTAAACATTACCAGCACTCACAGCCTCTTCTCGTATGACATTCTACAGTTCCTTAATCATGTCCCTTTGCTGAGCTTACTCTATAAATCCATGTCTCACTTTTCTTGGGAAGCCCAGGTCTGGATGCAATACCCCAGATGTATCTCATCAGGACTCAGCAGAGGTCAAGAGTCACCTTCTTCAAACTGCTGACAATGTTCTACCTAATGCAGCCAAGATGCTTTGGTCCTCTGCCACACCACACAGTTGACTCATGTTCAGCCTGTGGTCTATTGGGATACCCAGGGCCTTTTTGTTCTACTTATGTGTAATTATAATATTATACATAATATACATAAATATACTATTATAATATTATTATAATATAATAATATTCTACTGAATATCAGTAATACTAAATATTTTTATCACATCTGTAGCCTTCTACAACTCTGTGTTCTGATATTTTTACAAAAATTCAGAACTTTTCCCTAGAAACTGAATGTTACAACCAGGACTTTCCAATTAATCACTTCTATGTGGAACTAATAATTTACTGGTGTGTGGATGCTGTTCTCATTAGAAGATGAGGATTTTTGAGAAATACGTTGTTCCAGACTGTAACCATTTTTTAGCTGGAAGACTTGCTGTTCTAGTGTTTTCTGTGGATTTAGTAACCTTCAATGGATTTCCCTTCCATTAGTCTTCCTTTGAATACATTTGAAGTTTTATCATCCACAGTATGCTATGAGGTGGAATTCCAAAGCATAACTAGAGGCTGTATGAGTCACTTTCTCTTTTCGCTTGTTTTTGTTTTGAATCTGCCGTACTTCATTCAAGATCTCTTTTTGTACTGATGAGACAGTAAAGGAGTAAGGTTTTAACAGTTTTATTCTACGGATGTTTCTCACTCTCTCTTAAAGCCCCAGTCATCTCTTCTTTAGACTGAAGCATTCTACGTTACTCAGCTTTACCCTGTATGAGATATCCAATACAGTATGCAATATAGAGTCATATAATAGTATAAGTTAGAAGGCACCTTTTAAAGATCACCTAGTCCACCCCCCCTGCTCTGAAGGGGCATCTTCAACTTGAACAGATTGAACAGAGCCCTGTTCATATCCAGAAGAAATATATAATAAAGCATTTAGGAAATCTTCATTCATAACTTGTTTCTTCAAGACACAGAGAGTGTTATTTTTGAGTTTTAAACCATTTCTTGGATTTAAAAATGTCAGTTTCTTCTCAGTGAAGAACAAGTATGTTCAATAGCATATCTTTTTGAAACTGATTTGACACATGAACTGTACAATATTACTTTGGTACATGTTAGTTTGTTAGTTTTGAGGAGGATTTTTTTTCCCCTAAATGGTAATTAGTGTGGACTTAGTGTATTTGCAGGGAATATTAATGTACACTGAAAAATGGGGAACATGATCTTCTGAAAGAAGAGACAGAGTCTGAGATATTTGTACTATGAATCATAAGAAGATCTCTCACAAAATGTGAGGATTCATCTGAATTTTTGAGAAATGGATGGTATTCTGAAAATGTATGGTATTTCTTAAAATCCTATGAATAACTCTCTTCCATATTTATCCTTAATCCACCTCAGTGAAAATATCCTAAAAGTACTTCAATGAGAAAGTTATTATCCATCTAGAATTTAACTTGTAAATACCAAATATAGATCTCTATTTTCAACACAAGATAGAAAAATGACCTCAAACGGCCTTTGGTATACTTCCATATGGCACAAACCCTTAGTATTTCTTCTGGCTTTTTTCAGTATATAGAGCATGTCTGAACTTCATGCTCCAGCAAATACAGACTGTGTAAGAGTTTATTTTAGACTAGAATAATTTAGAACACTGTAAAGAACAAAATGAACACAGATTTTATCAGGTTGAAAGGGTTGAAATCTTTGTCTTCATTAATGATGTTCCTTCCTTGAACAAAGCTTAGGCAAGCTTTCAGCTTATAAATTCAGTGTTTGCTTCACTAAAGTATTTAGAAAATGACAGAGATATGTATATAATCAGGACTATTATATATATAGATCTTAATTTGCTAGCAGCTCTTGTTCATAGATACTAGCTACTACAACTGCAGTCTTTGAAGACTGAAAAATGACAGAAGATGTGCATTTACAAAGTTATGTAAAAGGAATCTAGGACAAGGTTTGGCAATTGAGGGCTGACAGAAGATTGAAAGCATGGTTATATATCATAAGGTTAAGTAACTCTATGATTGCTCCCAAAACCCTAGGGTTCGAGAATTTTTGTGTGTGTTTGGATTATTACATATGAAAAATTCCTCTGTTTTTTTAATATGAAGGGGAAATGGTCTCTTTTTCCCTATTCTATTTCTCAAAAGTTGTTGAAAGAAGTATGGCCAAACAGCTACTTTTTTCTTTGATTGAATATATAATGTCTGGAATGTAAATCAAATATAAAATATTTCTTTTTTAACTAATAAAATAGTTGATAAAATAATGCAACTGACAAAACAAAGCTAGAAATGGAAACCATTCTCAAGTGTTAGATCATTACTCCTATTTGTAAAAGATGCCCCTTAAACTGTGAGAGAGAACATGCTTAGAAATACAAGTCTTAGAAAATCAGGGCAGGCACTGTAGGCCAAAATACTGCTTTATTTACTTGTCCAATTGGAGTAAAAGAGAGACAGTACTTTACAGTAAAAAAAAACCTCAAAAAACAACCCTCCCCTCAGTATTTTAAAGGGCAGATAAATTTCAGGTTTAATTTATGTGTAACAGTACAAAGGCATATTTTGTCTTCACTGCAGATATTGGGTCCAAATGAGAGCATACTCTTTTGCCCTTGCCTGACTATTATTAAATACATTTCAACTTACATGATTTCAGCTTCTTCATAGTAAAGGATTTTAGCATTTGGTTAAACTAAAATCTGTTTAAGAAATGAGCTGCCAATTCAAAGTTGCTTATTCAAAGCAACTAATCAAAAATGTACTTTGCAAGAAAGTAAATGAAAGTTACTTTTTTCCCCCTAATATATATATGAGTCCACTATTTAACTGTTCCAGTAATAGGAAGGGAGAATTAGACTTGGCTTCTCTCAGAGGAACAGCAGTCAGCAAAAGCCTCTTAGTCCTCTTAGCCTGAGGAATGTGTGTCTCTAACAGATTGCCAGAAAAGATTAACTGCTGCAGGTAGCACAGCTGCTGGTTCAAACAATTTTGATCTTTTTATATCTTGTGCTCATTCTGTTTCCACATGGAATTGGTCTGCTTGTTATGAAGAGCCGCGGGTAGCACAGCTGCTGGTTCAAAAGATTCCAGTCCCCTTATATCTTCTGTGCATTGTTTCTGCATAGAACCGGCCCAGTTGTTTTGGAGAGCCCCAAGGAAACCACTTTACGAAATAGTTTGCTAACCTTTTCAAGGAGTGAAATAAGGTCTTACTCTTTTTTTTTTTTCTTTGTAGTGGAAAAGCTTGTTCATCAAAACCAGTATTTACCATAGTTTCTTTGCATAGTTTTTCCTAGGAGAGTAAAAAGAGATATCATTTTAAAAGCCTAGTTTAAGGAAAAAAAATAAGTGTAGATATCACCATGCTTAACTATTTCTCAGTATGTACAGTCCCTGTGCTACATTTTAGGTTTTTATTAGGGGTTATGAAGGTTTATGATAGTGAGATAATGCATTTAACCCAATCAGCCATTTAGAAGGTAGGTGACTAGAGTAAATTGTCTAATGACAAGTCAAGAGAAAGAGGCAGCTGTGTAATCACCCATCTTGAAAAAGATTGATAAATGGAATTAATTTGCATTGTGACTTGCCTATCTCCCTGCTGCTGATGTTGAGTATCTCTAAGTGAAAGGTCTAGCTTTTAAATAGCTGAAGTTACATGATATAAATCCCCCATTAGCGATTCAGAAACCAAAGCAGTGTTGTCATAGCTGAGCTCTGTACTGAAAAGCCTAGATGTTACTGAAAGTTCTGTAGTTTGTATAAGCATATATAAGCTGTGGCTGCAGGAACAGCTAGAATTTCTCTGTATGAGACAGTGAGGTTGCACGAGCTTGGCTAAACTGTCAAAGTAATAAGGTCATAAACTGCTGGCTGATCCTGCCAGTTCAATTGGATGTTTTTTGGGCAACCTCTGGACCTAGTTCTGTTGTGCTGTGGAGGTTTGACCAAAATGATTGCATCATTCTTGAAGGTGCAATTTAACTTTTTTCTTAAAAATAAATTAAAAATAAAACAAAGTACTGAAGAGTGTGTCGTAGTGTAAATGGCCTGCCTGTTTCTTAATGGTACATTGACGTGATAGACTAAGGATTGTTTTAACTACTGTACCTATGTCTCCTCTAAACATCAGGCAGGATAATAAATGATTTTATCAGGCATGCCTCTCTTCCTTTGAAATGAAACCGTTTTGAGAGGTTAAAAAAATTAAGGATAACCAGGAACATGGCCATATGTTTTCTGACCAGCATAGCTACCTGGATGTGTAAAGAATATATTGTACTCTTCTGCACTACTATGAAATGACTAAGGTATTCTGAAGTCTAGATGTGTAATTCTGGAATGAGGATTGTGTTTTGAATTTGTACCATTTTATACTATATATCTACATGGATGGACTGAGTGCACATTTCACATTTGTAATACAAGAAAACTTTTGCATGATTACTAAGGTGGCTTGATTTAGGAAGAACTGAAAGAAGTAAAATTAAAAAGCTGTCAATCTGTATTCTCACTTAATTGCAAGAGTTAGAATATTGTCTTCCTATCTTTGATGAAAGGGATGTGTGGAGTGAGAAAAGAACAAAAGTACTTAGTCCAATATGTCTGCTCAGCATCATTACATTCTTTTGAAAATCCCTGTTGAGTTTTGGTTTGAAGTGTGTCAGAAGACCCCCATGAGAATATTTTATTCGTAGTCTCTATTATCAACACCTACAGGTCTGTCTGTGCTTCCTCAGACTCCAGTAAGACTCTTTGAGGTTTGGGTGGTAGATACCCATTAAAAAGGGGAGAAAGGGAGGATACTGCTGTGCTTGGTTCCTTTTTTGTTACAAGATTCATTGTAGATTGAGGTATCTCCTAGGATATGTGTTACAATAAGGATTAGGAGAATGAAGAATCACATTACTTGCTTAAGTTTGTCAATGAAATTGATATAGATACAATTAGATTTTTTTTCAGGAACTAAATTAGAGAAAGCTGGTTTCCAAGGACTGAAGATGACCCAGGAGGGACAAAGTCTTGTCTTATCATTAGAGTTATCCAAACTGCAGGTGAGTTTTTGGTATATTCAGGAGAATAATTTGTGAGACCTCTTCATTTATTGAGCAGCAGGTGTGCAGTTTCACATGGCTTAATAGTCACTATGGGCATGCTACTACTGTTTAGCAGTTGATACAAATAAATACAAAAGAATCAGGTATAAAACAAACTTCAAAGAATAGGCTATTTTTCAGCAATAAGGAGAAAATGATTGCTGAGGAAAGTGATGCCTTCTGAACTGAAGGAAATACTATGTTCTTTCTCTTCAGGGCAGTCTGCGCGTCTTTTCTAATCTCCACTAGCTGTGCAGATGCTAATGAATGATCACTTTTTCCCAGCTCTCTCTTCCTAATGTTTTTCATCCACCATTCTTCAGAAGTTTCAGAAGTGTGAAATGTCAGCAAAATATTACACATACAGACAGAATAATAATGAAGACAAAAGAGAATCTATAATAAACATCTGCTGCAGACCCCGAGGACTGAAGAGAGCAACAGGAAAACAAACAAAAACACTACTGGGCTACTATTAAAGAACTCAGGACAACAAGATAATTTGCTCTAGGGTGATTATGATGAACTGGACATCTGTTGGGTAACAAATACAGGAAAGTGCAAAACATCAAAGATATTCTGCAATTAGCCAAAGGATAACTTCATGATCTGGAAAGTAGAGGATCTACCCATGAAGGAAGCCATTCTGTATTAACATCTTCCAAGCTGGGATGATTGGAAATCACTTATGTTTCTGATAAGCTCTTGGTAAAGGGCCATTTTCATTTCTCAGAAAATGAAAAAAAATCATTAATAGAAAGATAAATAATAATTTGTGACTTTAAAGGCAAATGTCCAGACCCCTACCAATTTCATGAACTAACACAAGATCACTTTCTACATCTTAGTTGAAAATTTAGGTGGTATCATGAGTGCATTCTTAGTGTATTCATGGTTCCTTTCCCCTTTTCCAGCCATTCTTAGAACATGTCTTGTGCTGATTTTTCTGGACTTTATGTTTTTCTCAGCTTGTGTTCTTTGTCCCAGCAGCTCATGATTCAGTTTTCTTGTCCAACATATCCCCCTTTTTTACCTAATCCTATCTTGCTAACTTGTTTCTCATTCTTACAGCCTCTCTTAGCTGATTCAGTCCAAAATTCTGTCTTCTTTGTGTCTGTCTGACTCCCCTGTATCACTATGAAGTTTCTTTTGCAGCATTAAGAAGAGAAATTGATAAGGTGTCACAGACTCAGTCCTTGCGCCCTATTTCAACCCAGGGCATTTAAATTCCTCTTAAACAAATTCAGATTGGTAGTACTTGTGACAGCTGACAGCTGGTCTGTAAGCCTCACGGAATTCAAAGAGGACTCAGTCAGTGTCTATTCGTGAGAAAAGAGCCCTGAGAAAATATATTTAACTAGTTTTACCCGTGAGAATGTAGTGTTAACAGACCTAAGAAATTTAAACAAATGGAAAGAAATATGCAGCAACATTTTACTCCTGTTGTTTTTCTGAAACGCTTGAGTGCTTATGTTATAATTAGCCAGTAGTAGTGATATTGTGCTTATATAGTGGCTAATGAATGATTGTAGCAGTTTGGTAGCCAATAACTTAGTAGCACAAATGATAAGATATAGAAATGTAGGAAATGGATGGATTTGTTTAATAAACATGGCTTTTTGCCCTGAACCTTGCACTGTTTCCTTGTTGTGTTGAGTCCGCCCCAACAGCGACAGTACTTTCGGTATAGGGCTGGAGCATGTTCAATGGCTTTTTGAAGAAAATAGAGGCACACTTCAGTAAATGACATTTCAGTAAGTGTTTTGACCTGTGGGAAGCTTGGACACACTAAATGTTTTTGTAGGCACAACAGTAGAAAAAAAAATCAATGAAATAGCTCATGACTGTACAGTCTTCAGTATTTTGAGTTCTTATAATTTGGTCATATACTGGTCAAGTTCATGGAGATGAAAAAATAAAGACAGAAAATACAGAAGCTACCATGCCCAATGTCAACTTTCTGCTCCGAAGTTTAGAGGCATTGCAGTTGTACAAAGAAAAGGTTTCCAAGTTTGTTACATTGGCCAAGTGATGCCTGTTTCCTCCGCTCACATGTCAAAGATAGTTGAACAATTTCCACTGAAACTTTCCCAAAACACACAACATAGGTCAACACCAGCCATGAAAAAATCCAGCACAAGTGCTGAAAGTTGGCAACGTTTGAAGCAGCTTTAAGTTAACTCTAAATATATTTGACTACTAGCTTGCTTCCAGATAATATTGATGTGAATTCTGCTTTTCAGAAACTTTACTGAAGTTTCAAAAATTACATTCACTCTGCCTATGAAGGTATTAAACAAGGTTTTATAAACCTATAGGTTTCATTTGAACGTATATGTATGTGTATTTTAAAAGAACTTTAAAGTTCATGAAGTACATCTGTATTGACTGCAGTTATAGCATTAAAAAATCCAAGCTAGATTTGAAGCATATTAGCTGAAGGACTAAACATAAGCTGAAGCTGAAGGACAAGCAGCAGTCCACGGAAAGCACCATATAGATCTTGAGACGTTCTGACCATTTAGAGATGCAGTTGTTCAGAGTTTTGGAGGTCACATTCTGCCAGCTTATTTACACAGAAGGAATATTTTGGTTTTTGAGTTGTATCTAAAAAAAATAATTGGAACCACAGCTAACATAAGTAAATAAGAAGAAAAGCAAGGCTGACAGAATCTGGCCTTGCCAGCTGATAGTATAAGACCACAAATATAATTTAGTGAAAGCTATTCATTTAAGTACTGCTACTTTAACCAAGACTATATTGTTGATGTTATTAACCTTTCTTAAGACCTTTGAGAAAAGTAGAAAATCTGAAGATGCACAGTAATTTGAAGAGTATGTTATGAACCTCATAAAAGAGATCAATTTCAACAACAACCTGTCATCTACTGGCATAAAAGTAATGAAATTGGAATAGCCCACTAGATAGGTTGCTGATGTTCCAGTTAGTCCTCATGTAATTGAAAGAATTTGGCCATGATTGAAGCATAAATTGTGTGGATATTCATGTTAAGAAGCTTGGCAGACTCCTCTGGGGAATTAATTTTCCTCTGATGGATACAATGACAAAGCTCTGGGCTATATTTCAGGAATTTTATTTCTGAGGTTCTTCTGTCTTACTGCAAAGCAGGAGCAATACACAACATATCTGCTGTCTATCACTGCAAATTCTTTTAGCTATCTGCTGTATGAAAAATGATGACATAAGTAAAGTAATCCATTTCTTCCACAAAAATAAATATGGCTTTTAATGATTAGGGTGATTTAAATATACTTTTAATCATAATATTTCAGATTTTAGGATCTACCAGTCACCCTTCTGCCCTGAGTAGTCATAAAAACATTTGGGGGATTATAGTGATGTCTCTGTAGAGTCTTGTGAAAAGGTCATGTATGTTAAACATGAAAAAAAAAAATGGCTTTGGCCCTCTGCAAGCTATATTTTTGTCAAATGAAGAGACCTTATTCTAAGGTTAGAATTGAAAGTTTAATGTTTGGTTAGATAATTCTGCATGGATAGGATTACTGACACTTCCTCTTCCTACGTGTTTTTAAGAAAAAAGTGTGCTTAATCATGAGAGACCCTAATCATTCCCCATTTGAATTTCATCCTACAAAGCACATTTTCACATCACTAATTTTCACTTGATGTTAAATCCCGCACTGATTTCAGTTAGGTTAACTTCTTTCCAGACAACTACACTAAAGCTGATGGAGATAGACCTGTTTTAAAATTAATTTCATTGAAAACTTTCAATAGATAGGAGACAAAGACCTTCTACCATTAGTTAAGAGATGCTAGAAGTGAGAACCTACTTTTTATCCCTTTAAAAATTTAGTTTAATTTGGTTCAACTTATTGAAGTGACACTAGATTTATTCTAATATGAATAAGTCACTATCAGAAGATTTATTTAATAGGGTTAAACTGTACAAAAAAGAAGAAAGAAATTTTTTTTTCCCTAGAGGCACCTTCCAAAGCTTCCCTTACTTTTGGAGAATGAGAATGCAAGAAGTCCTTTTTGCTGTTTTTGTGAAAAATACATTTGAACTCAACTGGAAGTTTTCACTTCGAGGGTGGAATTAGGATGAAAATTGCTATTTTTAATTGTTATGTATGTAGGTATAAGAACAGATTAAAAAAATCCTTGTTTTAGAGACTTTTAAATATCTAGATAAAACTTAAGACACCAAGAATTTTTAAGCATAGTGATGAGTTATAAGTCCATATTTTTAAAACAAGATAGCTATGATGCAGAAATGTAGTGCATACATTGCAATCATTTGAACTATTTTTCTGATTGTTAATATGTGCACAAAGTATTACTTGGTGAGGTGCCTCTAATGCAGTACTCATCAAATAAATGTAACCAAAGAGCTGGATAAATGCACGATTAAACAGGGAAAGCAGTCAATTATACATATCAGAGCATAAAATTATTTCTTGTTTTCTTGGAACACAAATGATGAAAGATATGAAAAACAAGAATCACACATTTAGCACTTTTATAAAATGATATATATATATATAGTTAATATAACACATTTGAATTCCAGCACTTAGCTGTGTTTACAGTTAACCCATCTGAATTCAGTATGTGATTAAACATCAAGTGAATAATTAAGGATGTGAATACAAACTTTGTAGGAGAAAATACTTTCAGTAGCTCCCAGATATACTGAGTAAAGATATTATGTGCCAATATCTGTAAGAGGAATGAATATGCTATCATGTAAAACTAAATTCTTGACCCTATTGGAGAATACTTAGTGTGTTTTCATACCACTGCAATTAAAACATTAGGAATTTATACATATTATATAATTTTAAATACATTTTTCTATATTTATAGATGTCTCATGTATTTAAAAACAGGCCAGATTTTGAAGGCCAGATATTCCACAAGTTTTATCACTGAACTACTTTGGTAACCCTATTCAAAAAAACATCCATGACCATGAAGTATTGGGAAACATGGTTGGAATCCAGATAAGATTGAAAAAGTCCAGTGTTCTTAGACAGTTATCAGGAAATATACTGTGAACCCTTATATAGTCTTTATTTTTAGATATCAACAGCCATTTTACGCTTTAAAGTAAATCATGCAGCTGATACATGATTATGCCTCAATTTCCATCAGCTATTAATAAAAGAAATACCTGAGTAGCTACACAGAGTAGGTTTTATATGTGCTGATCTATGAATATTATAAATAGAGTGGTAAATCATGCTTGAGTCAACATTTTCTAGCATAGAATATAAATTCTGGAACATCTGTGGTGGAGAAATGTTATAATACCATCTACCACATACTTACATATACAGCAGTCCAAAGACAATTTCCCAATTGCTATGAACATGGAACTTTACAAAAAAAAATTCTTTAATAATCATGAAGCAATAATATAAACTATGCTTTCTGCATCTTTTTTTAGTTGCTATTTTTTAATACTCCATTCTGACACACTGATAAAAGTACTGCTAGGTAATTTACAGTGACGACAGTTATTTTGTTTGCCTTGTCTTATTTTTCTCTATAATTTTCAACATTTGGTTTTGGTACATTTCTTCTAGTTTGAGAACCTGATTTCTACTTGCAATATGATTTGGATTACTTTTTAATTTGCATACTTTCATTGTCTGGCAAGTAGCGGAATGAGTTTTTACAGGAATGAATTTGCTAGTATCTTTTTTTCCTTTTCTATCCCAAGGGCTTTAGTCTTGCATTTTAGCAAAGCATGGGAAAAGATAAACAGATAAACACTGAATTTAGATGATTGAATATATGAACCTTTTCCCTCATTTGTGTGATTTGAAAATATTTTTTGCTTCTTGTGTAGAGATGTTAGAAAATATGTATTTTGAAAAAAAATGAGATATAACTTTAATCTAGATTCAATCTCATTAGGCCAGATTCCATTTCAGTTTGAAAGGGTAGGTGTGACTGTATGAAAGACTGATTGAACCATTATCTTGTAAGAAGAGTCTCTCATGAGAAAAAACCCTGTTGTTTTTGGAAGTGTACATATTATTTTATTTCAATGATTTAACTGTATGAGATGTCATGAGTACAAATTATCCCAGACTATACACTTTTATGGCTCCTATCTCTGATTTTGTGCTGACCTAAACTGAAAGTTTTCATACGAGTCTAAATTAAAATCAAATCCATTTAAATATCAGTTTCTCAAACATTCGGATTAACAAACTTACTTACTCTGTGAGCCTTTTTGAGTTCAACTCAGCTGCAAACACATTTCAGTACAATGTTGGAAATACTTTTATTACTTAATAGTGATTTGAATCAAGAAAATTAAAAGAAAGTATTTTTAAAAGGTAATTAGTGTTATGAGATTCCATGGTGTTCTTAAATAAATGTATTCTAAGTGTTATGTGTTGTTTAGAAAGCTTGGTTTCTCATAAAATCTTGCTTCAAGACATTGGCAATAAACAGCTTTAAAAACCCATTTACTTTTACTGAGAACATTGAAAAGTAAAACTGCAGTTCCAGACTCTCTCACTTGCTGCTCTTATTGTATCTGTTAATTTCTTTTCATGACATTACTTCTTCCTCTGAAACAAAGTATTTAATGCAATAAATGGACCATGTTCTTTACTACATGAGTCATTATTAAAAGGCAATATATTAAGAAGGGAATAATATATAAAATTCATACTGGATACTCATGACTAAGCACTTCTGATTTTGTCACTAAAATACCACCGAATGGGTGAAAATAAATGTGTTTGGTTTAGTACTTATGGAAAAGGTAATTTTAGTAAATTTACTAATGAAAATTTGTTCCACTGAGATTTTGTAAGAAAGTTATTTATCAAGATTATTACTTCTCAAATATTTAATGTATGTACTCAAAAACTTCAGAACTTTCTGACAGTAGAGTATAAATGGTATTTTTTCCACTGTAATTTAAGTAAATATCTTTTTTCTGAAAAGTGGTTTATCAATATGATCCCCTAAAACTATTTCCTGAGGAATCCTCTTGAAAGAGACTAGCTTATCCTGACACATAATTTTACTTTTAAGTTCCCTTTTTCTGCCAAAATATGCATTATTGATCATTATACTATGTTATATTATTTTATTAATGAGGTTCGGAATGTTATTTAATGAAACTTTATATATTTTTATCCCCTGCAAATCATTTTAGGTCATGGCCATAAGTTAGTTGAAAAGAAACTTACTTGACTTTAATTTAAATTTCATCCTTATAATTTTTTAGGACCCAAAGCTTACAGCTATCTTCAGATTTGGCATATATTACCTGATATATTTAATGCATTTCTTTTCAAATCAGGCCTATACATTATTACTGAATCATTTCCTAATGAGATAGTGAAAAATTGTGTCTTCATTAACTTACATTTATTTTCCAGACTGATTAGGCCTATGTGTTCTTCAGTGGTTTCTTACTGTTTTAAATCCATTATGGTGCAGTATTAAATTTTTCCATTGATGCCCTTTGTTTTGCCCAATTTTGTGGTTGCTGATGATGTTTTGCTTGCTTGTATTTGGACACATTTCTGTGAAGTGAATTTCTCAAAATGAGGTAGTACCTCATGTTTCAGGTCACTGATAGTACATAAAACTGTGCCGTTACTTTATGAAATTAGATCTTCCTACTTAGATAGGAATTTGCAATTAATGCTACATTTCTGAGGCCTCCTTCCTAATTCTCCCTCATCCCTTCAGTCTGTTTCAGATTTTGTTATGGCAATGAAATGCTGAAACAAAGACAGAGCTGACCAAGTTTAGGGTCTCTTTGGTGAAAGTCTCCAAGCATTGTACTATTGGTATATTTTATTAACAACTTTGGTCACTTTGTTTTTCCCTCAGTAAAGCTGCTATGTAACTTAAGTTTCATTTTTCACTGTCTTTTAAGTGCTGGTTTCTACACAGTTGGTATAACTGTCTTTTTTAATGTATACTTCTTAATTCAATTAGGAAAAGGCATTTCTTTTCCCAGGAAATATCAATTTGTGGTGAAAACCACATCAAAATAATGTGCAGTGGGATTTCTGGTGTTGAAAATCCTTCTGGAGCTATGTTAACAACAAACGGACTGTACTTTAAGTTTTACAGTTAATGTTTTTGTCACCCAGTAGAGAGAATCTATCTTTCACATAGAGAGAAGCAAAGATGAGAGAATCTGTATTTAGACCCTAAAACCTAGGCAAAAGAAAAATTTCATCTAAAAAAAACCCACAGAGCAAGATAGCCTGTACAATGGCAAGGCAGGTAGGGAATGGCTTTTCTAGGAAACTTGACAGGGGGAAGCTGACTGCTGCTGCTGCAGAAAGAAAGCTACCCCAGGCTTTTACTTCTCAAAAATTCTAGTTTTGAATGACGACTTTCAGCTACTCCTGAAAAAATGGTACTTCAACATTTTGCCTTCATTTGATAGCAGTAGGGATCTGATGGTAGAGAGCAAGTTAGGCAGGTTCAGGCCTGGAGAAGTGGTTCCTGGAGGGGGCTGGGAACCCTGACGAAGGCACTGTGCAAGTGCTCAGCCACGGCAGTGACATGGCACAGGGCAGGGCTCCTGGCACTGACCAGGGCAGATATTCCTGGTACAGCTGAAGCCTCATTTCAGACAGAGCTGAGGAGGGAGAAGGCAGCTTTCTGGGTCTGGTTCTGCAGAGAGCACCTGGGACCTCTTGCTGTGTCTGGGAGATGAGCTGAGCTGAGCTCCTTACCTGCAGGAGGTGCTCACTGATTTGGGGAAGCTGTGGGAAGAGGCCAGCAAAATGCACAGTATCAGGGAAAATGGCAACAAATATGCTCATAGGAATTAATATGTTCAAAGAGACCATGCAGAGGCAAAAGCATGAAAAGAATACAGAACAGCCAGAGCCTCAACTTGATGCAATGGCAAATGGAGAGTTCCACACTGGGAGAGGCTGGAGTCTTGTGACTAGTTGCTACATGAGGCAAGTTCCCTCTTCCCTGCAGATCTGCTGCTGCAGAACAGGTTCAATGCCCCAGTAGCAGGTGATGGGGAGAAAATGCTCTCTGGGCAGATATCATAGCTGAGCCTGAGCTGTATCAATGCTTAGAAGACATGGCAAGTGATGGCAGACAGAGGTTCCCTGCTCAGGGAGATGGATGGTCCATCAGCCAACTTACTGCCTAGGGAGGTTTGCTGACTGCCAGGAACTCAGATCCAAAGGTGTAGGGACAATACTGAGGTGCTGAACTATTACCCTCTGCTGTCCAGCCACATGTCACTGACAGGGAAGACACTGACCATATCAAGATTTACTTCTTGGCTTTGGGAATAAGGTTTAAGGACATACAACTTCTCTGGTGTCTCCTTCATCCTGCTGGTGAAGAAGAAAGGCTGGACCAGGAATGGGTCAAGAATTGGTTGCACAACTGATCTCATTGGCGGGAATTTGCTTTTTGGGACCAACAAGATCTCTGAAGATTGGAGCTTTTTGAGGAGTGGTGGGATCCAATTGACAGAGTAGGACAAAAGCTTCTTTGCCTGAAGCTGAGTGGCCAACCGTGGAGAGTCCAAAGCCAGTAACATCATGGGAGGTGATGCAATCCAATTTTTGGTGAGAAAGTGGTAGGCAGAGGTGGGCATCCAAGGAAGCACTTTGGTGGGAATAAGAACACCAGAATGATGGAGCAGGGTGGAAAGACACCGACCCCAAGAAAATGCAAAGAAGTGCATGCAGCCTGGTGTGAAGCCATGGCCCTCACTTGGTGATTTTATTTCAAAAGGGGTTAAGATACTACTTTTCCCTGAGGTAGTGCAAAGGAGAGCTTGACAAAAGTTCTCAGGATGTTAAACAAAGTTTTAATGACAAACTTTAGAAAATAAGGGTACTTGGCAATTTTTAAAACAAATATTCCATCAAAAGAAAGCATTTCACAAAGCATTGTCTTAGCAAACTCTAACCTGTCCAACTTTAAGTTACTCAGATTTTGAGAAGAAATTACAGAGGGGGTGGGGGGGGGGAAGAGAGAGAGGGAGAAAGAGAGAGAGAGAGGGAGAAGGAGAGACAAAGATTAATATTCAACATTTTAATTCCAGCATGTTTTCAACTACTATCCAAAACAACGAGCCATGATCATGTGTGTCTTTGTGCAACTGCTTTTATCTGCTTTGGTCTCCCAGGCCATCACCTCCAGGTGGGGCTTCATGTGTGCCAGTGACTGACAGCTATTCTGGGCTGGACTAGAGGCTCCAAGGGCGTGGGGTGTGGAGATTTTACATAACTTACACTGTCTCCCCCCACAACCCCTCACCATCTCTTCAGTTGTTTTGAGCCAGTTTCACACCTGGGAAACAAACAGGAGGAACTAGAGCTCTGCATGTGGTCACAGAACCGAAACAGCTCTATTAATGACACAGACTGGTACCTGACTGGTTAGGGAGAATCTCTGCTGAGAAGAACTTAGGGGTGCTGGCAGATGGCAAGCTGGGCATAAGACAGCATTGCATCTTGACAGCAAAGCAGGCCAAGAATCTCCTGATGTGTAATAACAGGAGCACAGGTAGGAGGTTCACAGTAATGAATGTTCCCTGCTTTCAGCACCTGTAAAACTCCACCTGGAGATCTGGATCCCTTTCAGGTCCCCTGACAGATGAAAGATGCTTATAAACTACAAGTTCAGGCAAGGCACTTCATAGTGGTGCATGCTGGCAGGGTGAAACACAACAGGCATAAACTGAAACAATAAGTCAGCAAGGGGAGCTGTACTGATCTAAGGAAAAAGTGCTTGCACTGAATGAAGTGATGCTCAGCATGGAATATTTGGGAGAATGAAACTTACATAAGATCTGAGCTGCCTTTCAGTCAGACAAAACACAATCATGCTGGCACTATGTTAGACTACTGAAAAATGTGGTACATTTCTGATTTTAACACTTTTATCATATCTATTTTTATAAAGAAAAAATCAGTACTTCAATTTTGCAGTACTTTTTGGACTCTGTTTCCAACAGAGTTGGAAAGGAAAAAAAAATATTACAAGGCATTCCAAAAGAAAAAGACAACCTTAAATATTGAAGTTGGGCCTGATAAGTCTCAGGAAGATATGACAGAGGGGATCTCGTCAATGTCTATAAGCATCTGAAGGGAGAGTGTCAAGAGGATGGAGCCAAGCTCTGCTCGGTGGTGTCAAAGCAGTAGGACAAGAGGCAACAGGAAGAAACTGATGCACAGGAAGTTCTACCTAAATGACCAAGCACTGGAACAGATTGCCCAGAGAGGTTGTGGAGTCTCCCTTACTGGAGATATTCAAGAACCACCTGGACACAATCCTGTGCCATGTGCTCTGGAATGGCCTGATTGAGCAGGGAGGTTGGGCCAGATGACCCACTGTGATCTCTTCCAGCCTTACCCATTCTGTAATTCTGCGATGTTTATCAGGTCCCTTTGCTATTATATATAAGTATTAATGGGAATATATTATATCTGACGAGAGACTTTTAATTAGAGATGTTCTAATGGATCTGATCAATTACATTGTTTGTTACAAAGGTAATCCAAAGTTTTAAACAGCTGGATGATGGTGTTAATTTTAGGGTGGTTTATCTCTAATTATATTTCTATTTGTGCATATTATTTGTATTTAAATAGGTTTGGGGAAGAAGTCTAAGTTAACAACAAAGGCTGCTTCACTTCATTTCTTTTTGTGAAACAGCTGCAATAATGAAAGTAAACTAGGCTGCTCCTCAGAGACTTGCGGTACCATAATTTGGCTTTCTTCTTAAATAGTAGTTGAATATTAATTAGAAGTATTTTTGTTTCTTTCGAATTTACCAGTAACTTAAGAGAGCCTAGCTATTTCCATTAACACCTTTATTTTTATATTTTAACATTACTCATAGAAAATAACCTTTTAGAAAATTTAAAGACTAATGTGAAACATTTAACTACTCATCCAATTTTTACAATGAGGCAAAATATTACTTGAACCTTCATAATGAGTTTGAAAATATGACATGACGGTCCCCAAAGCAATGCAGCAGAAATAATTTTTTAAAGTAATTTAAACTGGTAGTAACAAAGCCTTATTTAACTAAATACGGCATAACCACATGAACTTTACTGAATTATGATTTTTTTAAAAGATTTTGTATGTCTTTGATCAAGAATAGCCAAATAAGATTGCATATGAGAAACAAAGAGTAATAATAAGTACGGTGTATCATTGACCATAAATTTTTTGTGTCTGTGGAGAATGAGGCAAAGCATATTAAAATCAATGTGAATCTTTCCAGTATTGTGACATTTGTATTAAAAGCAGGAATATGATGATGAAATCTGTTGATGATGCAAAACTGTATGACATCCTAGAAACATATAAGAACATTATATAGGAATAAGTGGTAGCAGATAGTATGAGTATAAGAAATAAAGTATTATAACAAAAATAATATAAATGTCTGCTCTAAATCAGGTGTTCATTTGGAAAGAACAGAAGAAAATATTTTGATTAGCAGGTGGCTGAGACACCATTATAACTCATCACTGGAGAATGTAATGGCATTGTAATTCATAACTTGAATTATGATAACTTGAAAGATGATTTCAGTTAATATAGTTGCAAAAATTACTGGGAAGGACTACATATAATTTATTCAAGTACTCAAAAGATAATTTAGCTTAAGAGTTTATGATTTTCATAGAGTGTTTTGAAAAAGAACTTGAGATTCAACTGCAGAATTGTATTACTGTGGAATATATGAGAAACTGTCAGATAACCATGTTAAGTAGAGATTCCTCAGTCCCTAAATATTTTGTGAATAAAATGTAAAATCAGTGTGCATTTCTTCCTAGGACTGTTGGGAATCACACAGCTTGCTCTGCAAATGTTTCTGTAATTTAGCAGGGGTTTTGTAGAGAATAGTGCTGAAAGCTGACCTTTGAAATGCACTAAATTTTTCAGTGCTGTCTTTTATGTGCAATTTATCACAACCTTGTGGATCATACTGCATAGCACTTTATTTTTGAGCTAGTCATGTGGTCTTCAATAGGACTATTCAGTGTTTGAGACATTATCCAATGTAAATTTAGTAGCTCATTTCATTCCTCAGTTTGCACTAGCATCCTCTTCTTTGAAGCTGCTTCTTATGAAGTGAATTTTTATATGTATCTTAGTCCTCCCAGCTATTAATTTATATAATTTCTCTTCCTTTTCTTTTCTCTTCAGCTTTTCTGAAGACTTTATCAATTTTTTTCCTTTTCTTTCTTTTATGATACCAAAATGGGTATTTTCCTCTATGTGCAGAATATTCTTCTATATTAACACACATGAATATAGGCCTAAATATTAAAATACTTTTCATCTTACTTTTTGCATTTCATAATTTCCTTTATGTGTTTTATCCATCCTAATACTACATTTAATAACTGTAAAAGATTACAATTCCAAATATGAATAAAAGCAGAATTAATTTTAATATTTCTTTTCTAAATCTGAAGATATGTTACAGATGTTCCCTCATTCCATATTGTATTGTTATAAATGCGCAGTCTTCCATTCAGAAATTCTATATGTCCAGAAATAGGACTTAAATATGTATTTGAAGAACTGGAACAATGGATAAAGATCTTTATCCATATTGGTTTAAAAATTAACATGAAACTTAAAAAAAAATGCAGTGATAGGAGGGAGGGGTTCAGAGTACTCATTTCCCATTAATTTTATCACCTACTTTTTAAAAGTGTTTAGAAGAAGAATGTGGGGAAAAAAAAAACCCAAATAACCCCTTTTTCCATGCCCAGAGAAGGTGTTAGAACCATTGAGAACACCCTAAATCATCTTATGCTAAAAAAGTACCAGATGGTATCTTTGTAGCTTTCTCCTCCACCTTTCATCCATTTTTCCTGTGTCAACAACATCCTTTACCTTCCACACACTTTGTTACTGTCCTGCCCTTGTTGCTTTCCTTGTCACTTTTGTATGAGATGTTTGACTTTAAAAAAATTCTGTGAAAAGGAACAGCAGACAATTATGTCCTATTGGCTTACTCTTTCCTTCCTGCAGCACAAGGTGGGCGCAGTTTTCTCTATGTTTACTTTCAGTGAATTAGCTTGTATCCTATTTTTTGAAAATGGAATACTCTATAAATTTATTTCTGCATGGATTTATACTTACCTGAGGGAGAATGCTGGAGGAAACAAAGAGGTTTTTGTTCCTTGGCTGTCCCTGGAAGCCATCTTTTACACGTCACCCTAAGAGGAGCTGCCCACATGCACACAGATGAGCTGAAGAGCTCCCCGGTGTCTGACAGCACAGGCTTAACCTGTGGGCTCCGCAGGGGCATCGACTGCGATGCCACTGAAAGTGACTCTGCTGTCTTACATCTGGTTCTCTCCAAACAACTGACATGGATGGACTACATATTTAGTTTCGCTACCATGAGTCTTTCTTAACATAATTTCTTATACATTCTTGTTTTCCCTTTGACAAAGGTTTTTTTCAGCCACTGCTTAGCCTCACCACAGAGTAAGTTTTACACAAAAAAATAAAATTCCACCCACTTTATCCTATTTTTTAACAAAATAAGTCAAGAAAATGGTGTTTTTCCTGTTAACATTCATGTTCAGTTTTCAAAAAGTCTTTTCAGAGGAAGTAGCTAAAAAAATACAACAGAAGCCATTTGTCAATGTATTTATGAGTAATTCTTACACAGTAATGCATGCAGTAACTGGTTTTTACAGTCAAACTTCTTCTTAATAGTAAAATGCAGACTGCAGACTGTATGTACTGGCTCTGTCTGGAATGGAGTTAATTGTCTTCATAGCAGCACATATGGTGCTGTGCTCTGGGTCTGTAGCTAAACAGTGTTGATAACATTAATGTGTGTCATTTTCTCACTCTGTGCCTCACTTCCCCCACTGTGAGTAGACCGGGGATGGGCAAGAAGCTGGGAGCACACACAGCTGGACATCTGACCCCAGCTGGATGAAGGGATAGGCCACACCCTATAATGTCATGCTCAGCAAAAAGAATGGGCAGAGGAATAAAGGGGTTTTGACTTTCAAGGTGGCCCTTTTTCAGAGATTGTCAGGGTATCAGTCTGCATGTGGTGGTGAGTGGTTGCCTTTGCATCACTTGGTTGGTTTTTTCTCTTTCCTTCACTTATTAATCGGTTTTTATCTCAACCCTCAGCTTTTCTTATGGTTGCTCTTGTTCTGTGCCCCATCCCACTGGGGTTGCAGTGGATGAGTGAGCAGCAATGTGGGTGCTTAGCTAAGGGTTAACCCATAGTGCTTTATCTATAATTTTGTAATATGAAACTTCAGTTTTATGAAGTGGTAGAATTTAGTTCTCAATGTGCAAGAATCCAGAAATGCACCTAACTCCAAGTCTGATTTTGAGGATGTCAGTTCAGGTATGTGGTGGGAAGTAAAAGTGATTGTTTATATGTTTAAAGTCAGGGATGTATAAGTATATCCCTGAATTTTGCCCTTTCTAAATGTATTTCCAGGACAATGCTGAAATTGGGATGCTTGTTACAGAATGTTTTGTAAATTGTTTTAATGAGTTCCAAAATACACATGCATACATAAATATGCATGAGGAAAAATAATTTAATTCTTTACAAATATGCTGCATATTTGCATGGTCATTAACAAATGAGCTCCAGGCCATGCATTGAAACAGCCATAAAATCAACAGCAGCAATCCAATCGTTCTTTCCTCTCTTACCTAGTAAAGGTGCACACTTCAAGATCATTAAGCTTCCTGCGTGAATAAGAAACACGTTGATCAGACTGATTTCCATACAGTTTAGCAGGAGAAGTGTGAGGTATTTTTCTCCCATTTATCTGTATATAAATACACACATAAGCACCTTATTTTCTATTTAAAATGAAAGGTGGTTTTAACTGTACAGATGCTGTTTAAAATGTATTTATATGAAACAAAAGAAACCCGACATCTCCCTGTGATGAAAATATACTATCTTACAGTATAAAATAAATTATTAATCTCCTCTATTCCTTCCTCAACACCTCACTGCAATTACTTCTTGAACAATTTTCTTTAAAGTAAACATCTATCTGCTTTCTGTGATGATTTGAGAACTTTTGAACAAAAGGCTTAGGTAGGCACATTAGAACAGAATCTGTAAATATGTAAAAAAGTAAATGTATTTATATTGGAAGAAAATAAGATAAAGATGACAGAGCTGATACCACAAATCAGTCTCTCTTGCATTTTTTAAATTTAAAATTGCTGCCATGGAACATTTGAGAAAGTATTCAATGTATTTTAAATCTTCCCACTGATTAATAAAGTAAAATAAAAACAATAACTTACATTCTGCAGATCTTGACCCTGCCTACATGACTTGAAAAAACTGGCAAAAAGGTTGTCCTCTTGTTGAATTGTTTGGCTCATGTTTTATGCACAAGCATGTTTTGCCTCAACTGTTGGCATGAATGTCTTCCTGTTTCACCTCAGGGACGAAGGCATTCAGGGCAACAAATAAAAAGAACAGAGTCCCACTTTCTGTTACAGTTTGAGATAACCTTCATGATACAAGCTGCTACTGCGGGTCAGAATCTTTTTTTTATACCTGTCTGAGCATTTTTTTTTCAAATCCTCATTGAAAGTCCTTTTGCAATAGTGTAGAACAACCAGTTGATTTCAGGAGTCATTAACTATCATCTGCACTGTGTTTAAGAACTTATTACAGATTATTTTTCCTGGCCTGTTTCTGCCTAGCTGAGGTTTGGCTCTGTGTTATGATGCACGGCTTTTGGTTGCACCATAGGTGGAAAAGGTGAAGCATGCCTTTCTTTCTCAATGTGCTTTCTCCTGAGTAAGCTTCATCTGCTGTTTTCATCTGTCCATTACTTTCTCTTGGGAAATACTGCTTTCATGTCATAAACCTTAAACTTCTCTGATTTTGATGGAGATTGTGAATAACTTCACTGCAGTCATGTTTCAATCCTCTTCTACCCTGTGTTGTGCTGTAAGCTTGCCCTTGAGAGTCTGAAGCTCCCACGTTGAGGCAGGATTAATCCTAAAGTATAGGCATTCAGTGGTGTAGATGCAAAACAAAGTATGCATGCTTTTTAATATGCATTTTGAGCCCGATCCTTATAAATGGATTGTAAAAATAATGACAATTTGAGTGCTGGACGTTCTGGCAGAAGCAAACTGCTGGAAAGTGGTTTGTTTCCAGGTAGATCAATACCTTTTGCTTCATTGAAGCAGAATGGAATAATCATTACTATTATATAACTATAGATAAAATATTTCCCTTCTTTAATACTACAGAGCCCAAGAACCTAAACTCTAAACCCTTTCTAATCTTCTGCACATGTATTGCAAATGTTTGAATAGCTTTAAGGGTTTGAGTGTGAGCCAGTAAAAGCCACTTACAATATAAGCCATATACTTGATACATGGTTTGAATAATTAAACAAATAACAAAAGCACTATAATACAACATAAGTTATATATACAGCATAGCTCAATCTTTAATTTTTCCAGAATGAGGTAGAAGTTTCACATTACTTAAATATTATTCTTCCAAATCTCCTTTCACAGGCAATTTGTAAGTCTTCAGTGGAATGCTCCAAGATGTATACAACATACCTGAGACACTGGAAAAACTTTTCTAATGTTATTCAAATCTCTTTGGGAAATGTGTATCAACACACTTTGTTAAAGTGCATATTAAATTAGAAATGCCACAGGGCTGTTGTCATACATATTAAAAAAATCCAAACCCTGAAAAACCCCAAAAACTCATGTAGCAGCTTTCACCCTGAAGGGACCAAAAATATTTTCAAATTTTCTACACCAATGTGTAAGCTAGTTTGAAAGGCAGCTCTCTGCAACTAGACACCCACATAAACAGAAGTGGAGACAATAGGGTAAACTTCTAGCAAGAAGTATCAATTGTATTAGAAATTTGACTGAGATGCTTTTACTGAGTAAAAATTGTGTGAATATTGGTTTTGAAATTCATTCAAGATAAATGCCTACAACATGAATTAGCAATATTGTTCCTGAATATTCCTTTCTAAAAAAAATCTAAATAAATTCAAGATTCATTAACTTATTAGCAAGTTAGTGGCTATGATGGTGTACAAAACCCATATATTGATGATAAATAATTTTTTTTTTAATATTCAACATGTCACTGTCTTCTAGTATAAGCTACTTGGTCTTCATAGTAGGTATCCTAACCTCAAGAAGAATCTGTACATGATTTCATACCAGCACCATGTTCCAGTCCCAGCTTGCAGGTTTCAACAAGCCAGAGTGGGCACAATGATAAAAGAAGATAAAATAAATTAAACTTAGTATGCATATAAACAAGACAGGATTAATCTGCTACAAGTTTTTGAATAGAGAGAAGGAGAAAGCCTAAATAACAAGTTTAGTCTGCTTTTAACAACAGAGTTCCCATGTTTAGGATATCTGAACTTATTCTGCAATTAGAGAAGCTGAGGAGCATTTCTTTAAAGAAATTTCGCCTATACTTTTCTGTCTTAGAATAAGATTTGGATAATTTTTTTTGCCAAAAATCTTAAATATTGGCTTTTTTTTTTTTCCAGAAGAGCAGAATAAATATAGGCCACACTTAAAATATGCAAACAGTGTCTTCTCTAAAAACTGTAGAATAAGAAATCTCATGACACTAGTCCAGTATTTCATTCTTCAGTGTAGAACTTTGCAGGTATGTAGCGTACCACTTATGTTAATGGATCAATACTATTTTGCAGGATACAGAGGTCTATCTCAGAAAACTGTATTGCAGGCATTGCTTTGGAGAGCACACAATTCATTAACTTGAAGAATTCCCAAAAAAAAGCTCTATTAGGATTTCGAACAAATAAATGATGATGTTGATCTTGAACCTTGCAAGCAAAAAATAAAATTCTTCTGTGGTGTTTTAGTGACCTGCTCTGCCATAAAAAGAATGTTATTTAATTTGCTTTTCTTTTTAATGTGAAGCTTAATGGTACTACCGTTATCTGACTGCCCATTTATTTTGTACACAGGAGGTCTGGTGACAACACTTCTAATGCTTTGTTTTCTACTCATCCAATTGCATATATACAATTACATAAACATACACATATACATGTAAATATATACAATTAATATATTTTTTCTCTTGGGAAATTATATTCAAAGAGTTCTGTGATGTCCACTATCATCTCACCTTATACATAAAAACTTGTTTCAAATCCACGTTATAAAACAATTATAAATGCATTTTTAACCCACAACTGTATTTGGAAGACGATGTCTATGGAATGGTTGAGTTTGGGGGGGAACGTTGAATATCTCCCAGTCCAACTTCCCTGTTTGAAATCAGATTAGGTAAGACAGGTTGCTCAGTTACCTATACACACTGAGACGATACTCTTGAACTTTCTCTTCTTCAGATGAAATAATTCCAGGTGTCTCAGCTTATTCTTGTATGTTTCACCAGTACTGAGAAGACAGAAGGAACACTTCACTCAACCTGCTGGCAATACTTTTCCTAATGCACTCTGGGAAATTGTCAGTCTGCTTTGCCACAAGGACATATTGTTTAAAAAAATCCCAATAGTTAACAAAATCTGCAACTGTGAATGAAGGCGCTATTTTCTAACTACTGTTTGAAAAAAAAAATAGACCAAGACAAAGTTAATTTTTAACTAATTTAATTAAATACTTTGTGTCTAAACATGAAATTAATATCTTTCAGTTTAGATTTGCTAAGAATAGGTGATCTACAGCGAATGAGTGTACAAACTTCATTAAACTTCATTAATTTCTTCATATAATTTGTGATGTGGATCATGGTTTCCAACTATCTGTGCAGATCTCATTTGGTCTTTAAGCCAAAAACTCTGAATAATGCGTCACTTGCCTTTTGTCCTTTCCCTTATGTTTGGTTTCTGACAAAAATATTTATAGTTTGCTAAGTTTGTCCTGGTAGACTCACTACCACTGACTTTTGTCCAGCTTAAATATTCCTATCAAAGAGACATTGAGAATAGTTATTAAAAGCTTAAACTGTCAACCATCCTTCAGCATCTCCTCCTTCCTTGAAAAATCAAACATTCATGTGGAAATTCTCTGCCCCTTCAAATCTTGTTCATTGTTAGTTCAGTGTTGATACGGAAGTACAGACCAGAACCGACATGGTTTCATATAGTTCAGTGTCAATATAATATTAAAACAGAAAAGAAAAAAAAACCCTACCAATAATGGCTGAATATTCAGTGCAATTACCTGCACTGAAATAATTCTGCATATGACCTTCTTTAAGTTGGGGTTGTAACTGTCATGTTTGTTGCAACTGTACTGTGAAAGAAATGTTGACCCCAAGGAGCTGTAAAATCTACAGGAAAGGTGTATAAGGACATTTATAAGTACAGAATTGTTAAGTTAACTCTTCAAATTTTGGGTAAGATACAGCTCTAATGGTGGGTCATTTTATAAGAAAATTGTCATTTTGTAGTTTTCTCAATTAATAATAAAACTATCATAAAGATTTTCCGGTGAAAGACTGACCAATTAAAAAATATATATTTTCTAAGCTAGCATATTGAAAAGGTAAGATAGAAACTAAAGATAACATTGCTCTTCCTGTCCCACACCCCCTCCCTTCCAGGTTTTCCAATCTGATGATTGTAGAAGTGACACGTATTTTATGCTTGATGGATGAAAAGAGACAGTAAAAGGCAAGATGAGCTAATAACAGTAAAGTCTGTATTGAATCAGAAATGTGTTGAGGTACTGAGAGGAATCAAGATATGTGCTTCAATCATTAGAGTTTGTCACAAGTGAGATTTGTTGGTTGATGTGCTGTCAAAGTACTGAGAGAGAAAGGTTTTATAACAAGCAGCTAGACATGCAGAAAAAGAAGTTTAGGACTCAAAGGACTCAGTATAAATAGAAGTTATAAAGTGAAAAAGAGTAATAAAGTTGGCATCAAGAGAAGGGTAGTATTGATCCATACTTTGAAAAAGACAAAACTTTTTCAGACACCTTGAAAAATGATCTTCCTAGCTTTTATTTTCTTAAAAAATCTTTACTTTTTATAATTAAGTGTGTCTTCACATCTCAGAAGAGAAAAACTCAAAAATTCTCAAGTTGCATATGGCTATGAACACTGTTCTTACTCTGTTTTTAAGGCATAACTCATTATCTTAAAAATCTGGATGTAATCCAGTTCTGGATTGGTCTGAGTATTCTTAAAAATACACCTCATTACAGTGAAGAGTTTACATAATGTATAGCTACTGGTAAATCTTTTTGCACTTTATAATGAAAATGATGAGCATTTCACTCCTTTGTAATATCAGGTTAGCTAAAGATAGTTCTTTAAGGAAAGTTCAGTGCTAAAGATAGTTCTTTCAGGAAAGCATTGCTGTTCCCTGAGAAAATTTATCTAAGTGAATTTCTGATCTGAGAGTTTATTCTTCCAGCACAGTTTTGGAATATGCAGTACTGCTCACAAATTCCTGGATGTTCCTTTCACCCATATAACATTTGCTGTTATCTTCTACTTTTATTTTTCAGTGTTTACAAAATTCTTTATCCTTGCATTTGATTTGGTTTTGTTTACAAATGCTAGCGGTTGACACTACAAGCCTGACCTTTATTTCCCATAACGCTGTTCAAATGATAACCACCAGTGGGGTTGGAATGGATGTGTCTTGTCCTGAAGGCTGCAGCCATTCCAGTAGATTCAAGCAATCCCTTATAAGAGTGTAATGCAGAGATAAAAAAGTCAGACTCAGTAAATGTTTACTGCAACAACTAGTCTTAGAGTTCATAGAAAAAGAGACTATTTTGAATTTTTGACCTGAGAGATGCAAAGGATGTGAATCAAGAAAGTCAGTGGGAGAGCTGGTCTCTAATAAAAACCAGAGTGCAATAATTTTTAAGAGTGCAGTGGGAGAAAAAGAGACAAATAAATCATGCAAATTGATACTTGATTTCAAGAAAGGGAACTATAAAGAAAGAGAAATTTTCAAAGACAGAATGAAGTTATTCAAAAACTCTGCATGCAACAAGAAGGCTGCTATAAATACTGTATTAGAAGACCAGTTAGACAGTGTGCAATAACTCAAAAAGGAACCAAAGTGATCCAAAAGCTCCTTGCTCATCTTCCTGGGAAACCTAAGGAGGCTGTTGCAGCTAATAGTTTGATTTCTAAAAGAATTGGAAAGCTTGCTCAAACAAGAAAAAGAATACAGATAAAAACAATAGGTCAGAGAGAAAATTTAGATATATAAACAAGAAAGGTCAGAACTAAAATTTTGCAAAGCGTTCTCAGATTGACAGCAAAACAGTCCTTTAAACACATAAAATCAAAAGCAGGAAGCCAGTTAGGGAATTGCTGAGGATGCTTGGTGTAAAGAGTTTACACCAATTGACCAGGCCATAACTAAGAATATCAATAAATTCTTTATTTCAGACTTAATCCTGTCTGAAGGTGTGGGTCAAGGACCAAGCACTGACCTGTGCTTTCTCTGTGGCAGAGAGGTCAGAGAAGCTGGATCAGACTGAAGTAAATAAACAGGAACTATTACATCATCTAGATGAGTCAGATGTCAAGAAATCAACACAAACATATGGCATTCAGTCAAGAGTTCTGAAATATCTTAAATTTGAAGCAGCTGCTCTGCTAGACAAAGTGCATGACCTAGCATTGCAAACAGCCACCAGCAGAGGACTTTGACACTGACATCATTAACTCTGTAAAAGCTACCAAGGATGGGATTCTGGTAAGAAGAGATCGGCGACTGACTTTTGTCACTGGTTTGGCAGAAGAATCTGTAATAAACTAAAGCTTTAGAATCAGTACAGCTTCTGTTAGAGTGTGTAGAGCAATAGTGTATGAAGGGGGTTCCGTGGGCATAATTTTTTTTTATTTTTAGAAGCATTTCAGAAGATCCCATATCAAAATTTATAAAAGGGACAAATTTGCCAACCGATTGGAGAAAGATCCTTCAGTGATTCAAGTTGGGTAGAGGATGGGATGCAAAGGATTAGCACATAATGGTCTCTCTCCAGGGTGCTTCCCTAAGAGAACTGTGAGTATGAACTCTGTTAAATGACTTCAGCAATAACCTGGAGAACAGTCACAGATGCTCTTTTAGGCTCTTTTAGGTTGTCAAATGCATCATTGTCAAAGAACTGTGGATGAACCTCACAAAATTGAGACAGCAGGTGGAAAGGTGGCAGATGACCTTCATAAAAGCAAACATAAGGAATCATTAAGGAAAAACAACTCAGTCTCAACCATGCTGAACTTGGAACTGGCAGATATAATGCAGATCTTGACATTCTCATTGACAACTCTCTGAAATCATTGGCTTCATGTTCTGTTTGGTTAGGAAAAGGCTGACAGGATGTGCCTGCCTTTGCAAAACCATGCAGTCAGAGGATTAGTTGAATACAGATCCTTCACTAAAGGTTCACTAAATACTACAGTATCAAAAGCAGGGGCATGCAATGAAACTTACAGGAGACTAGTTCAAAACAGGCTCAATATGCAGCAGGTACTGATCCTCTGAAATGTGCCGCCACAGGAGGCTGTGGAGACCGAAAATATTAGCAGGCTCAAAAAGAGATTAGACACATTCCTGGACAAAGGGTTCAGACATCAGAACTAAAAGGACTGCTGGGCATGTACCCTCATGTACACTAAATTTAGTTGCAGCAAAAGCAAGTATGTGCACAACTGACGGCACAAAAGAACTAGAAATAATTAGAATTAGTAACACTAACCTTGTATATAAATGAACACTAGTAATTAGTCTCCCAGGTCTGGTCTGAAATCCTCTAATAGAATGTCAGACTAAAAGGATCCTCAGCAGGTCATCTAGTTTATTTTCTTTGACTATACAAGAAAACATACCTTCACCAGTACTGGCAGTTGTTTCTTTGATGCTCTATGTACTACATTTTCTTCTAATTTAGTTTTAAGGTTAATCACTTTTACAGTTGCAATTCTGTTTTTTTTCCTGTAATTTAGTCAAAGTGCTTCTTCCTCCTGTTTAGCCCTTCCCTATTGGTCCAACCTGTTTGGACATAGAAAATAATGTATTTTCCATTAATTTTTCATTAAGTATTTAATTGATGAATATATTAATGAGAATATTCCAAACATCATTTGATGCATTCCTCCTGGCTGGTAATGCATTAAATGATAATGGTTCTTTTCATGTGACTTATAGTCTTATATTATCTTGCAATATCATGATCATGTTTTTGTGCATCATATGATAAACTCATTAAGAAGTCCTTTTTATTGTCTTTTAGTCAAGATCTGCCTTTTGACTCCTTCTACCAATCCCTTCAGAGAAACACGTTTAATGCCATGAATGTAGATAGATGTCAGCGTGTGCAGACCTATTTCTTTTTCACATCATGCAATTGTCTAAGACACTCTGCCCATCACTGTTCTACTAGGCTTATTTATGGCATAGATGGATACTTTGCATTCATTATTTTTTCGCAAATGCTCCTCTTTCTTGCTGTCTTGCTAGCTGAATCTACAATTTCAACTCATCTCATTTCAGCTGGGTTCCTTTTCCTGCCCTGTCTGACTCATATTTTCTTACTTATGCACTGGATCTTTCTTCACTTGTCCCAGGTCATTGCTTCTGCTCTTTCTTCCTCCCTGCTGCATACTTCATTGTTTTCCTGGTGATCTCTTCCTATTCTTGCTGGTCCTTTGCATAATTTCTTTACTTCTGTTCAAATCTAACCTCTCTGGTGATTCTGAGATATCATTTCACTTCATCCTCCCACTGTAAATGTATCACTCCCTCAGCTGTCTTTTACTGCATACATGGGAATCCAAGGATAATAGTACACTATTAATACACATATAATCACACTTATCATAGTGAATCAATCAAATTGAATGGTTTCCTCAGAGATTAGAAAAAGTGTGGACTACTGATTTAGCTTAAAACATTTTTTCTTCAGTTTTTCATTTTTGTCTGTGAAAGAATTGCATAAACAGTGGGGGAGAGGAAATTTGAGTGCATGACAGAAACCAGAGAAATAAACTCCAGCAGGGTGCTGCCAGATGAATGACAAGACAAAGATGAAAAACATAGAATTTTTTTTCTTATTTGTAGTAATCTGTGCTTTTGTATCTGAGAATGTTAGGTAAAAAATGAAAACAAATGTAATTTGCAAGAAGATGATTTTTTTTTTTAGTGTCAACTGTATGCCTTCAACTGTGGGTAGACTTGCTTTTAAAGCAAAATGAGTTGCACACTGAAGAATAGGAGTCTATATTTCTTGTTAACACTTTTATTACTGTTTTCATTTATATTGAGCATTATTGTTGAAAAATGTGCTCTTATTTTTACATCATATTTACCTTTATATGAACAAAATTGTTGCTTACAAAGCCCATTTTTTTTGTTCATTCTGAAACTTGAAGACAAAAATACAAATTAAATTCTTCTGCTTGCCCTTGTGGAATACTTTGAGAGACTTTTAGCTGCTGCTGTGCAATAGTCACTAACCTCTAGTGTCTGTCTCCATCTTGCTCTTTAAAACCAGCAGTCCATATCACGGCTTTAACAAGATAACATGGTAGAGTATATTAGAGAAGCTAATATTTTTCAGGATTATGACATTGCAGCTTTTGTTTTCAAACATTCAAAAGGATCTGTACAAAAGTGAAATGCAAATGTATATTATCATATTAGAAAACCCTTTCACCTTCACTTTTTTACACAAATGTATCAACAAAGAGTTAGAACTCACATCATTCCTATTAATACACTAGAGACATACTATCTCATGATATTTAAAATGCACACCTTCATACCTTCGTTATATTTTTCCCATAAACTATTCAAACACATTGTCAAATTTAGTTTATTTTCATGTTTCTACTGTATTTATGAGCTTCATCAAGAAAATGTCTTACCTTCTTTATTACATAGCTAAAATTTTCATTGAATGCACAAGGATTTTTAAAAGTTCCGTGAATAATGCTTTAGTGGTACAGAAACTGTAGTGATGCTTTCAATTATGATTGTAGGCTGCCTGCTTCTGAAGTGGGGAGTGCATCAGCAGGAGATGTAATAACAGATCTAATAATCTAAAGGAAAAATCTCAACAATCCAGACATGTATTTTAGCTTTTACATAAATGCTGAAGTAGGGGAAAATGGATAAACCCATTATAGGACCATTTTTGTGTGTGTGTTTGTGTGCGTGAGTGTTGCAGAGGAAATTTAAAAGAAACATTATCTACCTTCTCTCACAAAGGTTTTGGTATCCTATATTAGGCCAGGTAATATATTCTTCGGCATATACACACTTATTTGGGGATTAATTTTAAAAGATTCTTTTCCCCTGAAACTAAGATTCTTCTGGTATAAATCACAAGTTCTTTTTTATATCAGTTGCTTGTAAGGTGCTGTTGGCTTCATTTTGGAAAATATTTTTGTCATTCTCCTTCTTCCACTCTTACCTGTATTCTAAAGCAATTTTTCTCAGTCTTCTGATACTTATCAGAGTGCTTCCATGATGGTGATCCAAATATTCTAATATATTGTATTCAAGAATGGTGAACACTTTGTATTTAATAAAAACATAGAAGCTTTTATGTGATCTGATGCCTCTTCCCCCAAACATGCTCTAGAAAAGCCCAGGAAGCATATATGATACATAGTGAATATAGTAAACTAGAATTTTTCTCAAAACTTTTTGTAGAAAAGAGAACTTGTTAGAAAAGGGGATAAAATTTTAAAGGATAAATATATTCAGAAAGGAATTTTAGCAGGCAAAGTTAGTTACATTGATACAAAATTAACCAAAAGTTTGTGAAGGAGGAATTACTTTATCCTTCAAGATTCCCACTGAATGTAAACCATGTTTATCTATCTTTGGTAGGAAGGCCATTATTATGTGTGTTTTTTAAAAACCCAGATTTCCATTGTATCAAGTCTTCCTTTCAAAGCTTTCAAAGCTGCTGTACTGAAAACTAGAACACTAAAACAACTTCTAGATTTTAATCAAAGTCAGAATACAGTATGTTAACTCCAAAAAGAGATTTGCAAAACTAGCAGCCAAGAACAAACTAAAGTGAGCTATTTTCTTTTTAAAATTGTAAGCTTAAAAAGTCTTTGTTTCTATTTTGAACTTGTTCTACATCTTAACATCTGGGCAATTATGCAAACCTGTAAATTAGATTTTTCCCTTCTGAGTTAATTGGCATAAAATTATAATGAAAAGAATTCAAAACCTCAGTGCAAAATTATAGACTCATAAAATGAAATTGTAAACATACTGATTAGCATGGAAAATTTTAATGAGACTGTGTTTTGATAGAAAAAAATCTTCAAACTGAGAGAGGTGTACAGCAACTTTCAGCAAATATTTTGCTTAATTAATGAATTTCAATAATTGATAGTTTTACCCCAGATTTAAGTACCATTACTGAAACCACCTCTCTTTTCTTCTTTTTTAATGAGACTGCTGTAAAGAAGTATGAAGTTGTTTAAAAGATTTGCTGCAAGAAATTTGATGTCCAAGTGAAAAACAGAAGTGCAATTAAAGTTTTTTATGTTTATTCTAAGGCCTATTTTTCTGGTACTGGGGGTGGGGGAGATCTCAGAGTTTTGATCTCTGAAAAATGCAGAGACTTTGCAACTTTGACCCTAGCAGAGCTTCCATATTATAGTGGAGCTGTGGTCCACTTTCTCAGGATTTTAGGTGATGTTCCTGTTTTTGCTCAGAGAATATAATCCTGCTCTTACAAGTTTCCAAATAAATCATAGAGAAAAATTCTGATGGCTTTCTACCCACATACAGAAAATGCCTAATACATTTTTTATTAGATATATATGTAAAGATTTAGTTAAAAACAAGAAGAAAAGTAGTTTTAGACATTTGTTCTCAACATAAATTAAATGTAGAAGGTTTTAAAACATCAGTGGATCAGGGTTTCTTTCCTTTATTACAGCAGTTAACGTTTCCACTTCCACGAAAGCTATCAGGACTATCACAGAATCACAGAATGAACTAGGTTGGAAAAGACCTCTGAGACCATCGAGTCCAACCTATGACCTACAACCTCCTCATCAACTAAACCGTGGCACTGAGTGTCTTCTTTTAAACACATCCAGGGACGGTGACTCCACCACCTCCCTGGGCAGACGATTCCAGTGCCCAGTGACTCTTTTAGTGAAGAATTTTTTCCTGATGTCCAACCTAAACTTCCCCTGGCACAGCTTAAGACTGTGTCCTCTCATTCTGTCAGTGGTTGCCTGGGAGAAAAGACTGACCCCCACCTGGCTACAACCACATTTCAGGCAGGTGTAGAGAGTGATAAGGTCTCCTCTGAGCCTCCTTTTCTGCAGGCTAAACAAGCCCAGCTCCCTCAGTGGTTCTTCATAAGGTTTGTGTTCCAGGCCCTTCATCAGACTGGTTGCCCTTCTTTGGACATGTTTGAGCATCTCAACGTCCTTCTTAGGATGATAGATGCCTTTATGGGGTGTGAGTCCCACATCATAGACTCATTGACCCATAGAGCAGCTGAGGTTGGCAGGGACCTCTGGATATCATCTAGGCCAAGCCCTCTGCACAAGCAGGTTGCTGAAGACTGTGTCCAGCTAGCTTTTGAAAATCTCTACAGATGGAGATAGCAATGCTCTAAGCAATCTCTTCTAATGTTGTGGAATCATCCTTAAAGTTAAAAAAAAAAAAAAGAAAAAGAATTCTTATGTTTAATACTCCTACTTTCATAGTTTCCATTGATACTTATAAAAAGATTTTCAGAATGAATGTCATAATATTTTTGGCATGAAGAAAGTGGGAATGATGACCACTCCTTTAAGAAAAGCTTTTTTTCTGAAATTTCTTGATAATTTTTACAGGCCTAAAGTGTAGAAATAGATAGTTTACTTAAAATCTGAATTAATAAACTCAGCCTTCATCACTCAATTAATTTACAGTTATTACATTTTTTCCCTCAAAGTTCAACCATGGAAGTTATGCATTGCATACTTCAGTGGCTGGGGTGTTTGTTTGTTTGGTTTTTTCTTTTACATTAATGTATATATATTAACTTGGAAAACTGTAAGGGGATACTTATGCAAATTACTGAGAGAACTTAATAAAATCCTTCAGAATCACCACAATTAGTAAACTGGAACAAACAGAAACTGTCAATTTTTTATATTACTTTTAAAGGAAAACATTCTTAAAACATTGAAAAATTATATTGCATATCAGTGTAAAAATTTGAAACAGCTTGGAATATATTCAGTCATTGTATTTACCTAAATATAAATCCTTGACTGTGCCTACTACACCTTAACTGAAACAAATTTTTAGGTTGGTTTATTAAATGCAACTCCATAGAGCCATCTTTAAATGCAATAAATATATGCTGCATATCTCTCCCAGTTATGACATCCTGCTGCTCCAAAGGCTTTGTGAAGCACAGACCACCTGGTAGAAACTCTTTGACCCGGGAGAAGACACACTACATAATGATGTGCACCACCTCTGACTTGTGGACAACAGTAAGATGCCTGAAATAGTTTTTAGCTAATTAAAATTCTTTTCTACCATAGGAAAGGTACATACAGAGATATTTTCCACTTTAGAACAGTGTGTCTTCCCATTCACACCATTTCAGGCTCCTGGGAATGGAAAAGTATAAGTAGTTTGGTTTGAGTCTCTGAGTTATGTTTATGGGTAGGAATCACTTGACTGAAACTCTTCCCTATTAGTTCTCTCCTGCTTCACAGTTTCACGCTAATGCTTATGTGAAAAGGAAAAAGAAAAAATACAGTTATGTGGCTGCATGAGTAGTACATCCTAAAGTTGAACAGATTGTGGTATTTTGTGCCATATGGTATGCACCTCAGTGAGGTGAAGGGCATGCCTTGTCACATCGTATCCCATAATGACTTTTTAGGAGTGAAATAAAATTTCCAGCTGAGATGAGCCTTTCACTTCACTGATCTGCAAGTTATATGTCTCAAGTAACACTGCTGTTTTTGGAAACTAACCTCCTGTTAAGGGAAAGTGTGACTTGACAGAAAATCTAGCCTTTGATTTATGAAACCTAAGATCTTAACAAGATATAGAACTTCCTAATTTGTTCAAGATGAAAGTAGTCTCATAATGGTCCAGTTGTCGTGATATTACAAAAGTTACAAGATCTTCCTTTCAGAAGGGTGATTTCAAATAGCTAAGATAGATGAGTTTATTATTACAGGAAAAATAAGGCTAGGTTCTTGTCTGACCATCCAGAGCTTAGCTGGATTTTCTAAAGTAAGAAGAAATCATCTGTTTGTTGTTTGTGACTCATACCAGAAAATAAATTTTCATTCTCAGAAAAAAAAAAATCTGATTATTTGTAAACTTGTGGAAGGCGCTAGCTAGTGAATTTCAAACATCATCTAGATCATTCACTTTATCACATGGAATATATAGGTCACTGGCTAGTTAAGGACTAAGTAGACCAAAGTAGGGAGCCACCAAACCAACCTTATTGGGTTCTAGTGCCCAACCACACCCTAGGTAAAGAACCTTTTTCTAATATCCAGTCTAAACCTCACCTGACACAAATTCAGGCCATTGCCTCGGGTCCTGTCACTGGTCACCACAGAGAAGAGATCAGTGTCTGCCCCTCCTCTTCCCCTCACAAGGAAGTTGTAATTGCAGTGAGGTCTCCCCTCAGTCTCCTCTTCTCCAGGCTGAACAGAAAAAGTGACCTCAGCCACTCCTTGTATGGCTTCCCCTCTAGGCCCTTTATCTTTGTTGCCCTCCTTTGGACACTCTCTAACAGCTTTACATCTTTCTTATATTGCAGTGCCCAAAACTGCACACAATATTCCAGGTGCGGCTGCCCCAGTGCAGAGCAGAGCAGGACAATCCCCTCCCTTGCCCGGCTGGCGATGCTGGGCCTGATGCCCCCCAGGACACAGTTGGCCCTCCTGGCTGCCAGGCACTGCTGACTCAAATTCAACTGTTCTTTTCTAGTTAACATTATCTGTTTTGATGAACAGTATTAAAAATGCCCTACTCTCATGTAGGCTACCCCCTCTTTGTAAAGGGTTTCTTGCATGAGACTGGAGTTTTATGTAAATTTTAGTAGAATTATTACCATATATTCAAAAAGGTTTTGTTTGCCTTGATAACTAAATAACTTTTCCCCTTCTAAGAGGAACTGGAAGATATATTTCGTCTGTATTGACTCCACAGTTTAAAGAATTTCCTCAGAAATTCCATTAAATTGAAAAACTTTACTTGAATTAGTATAGAATTATTTAAAAAAGAAAACCAGAAACTGTTTGTAACAAAGAGATCTCTGATTTGAAGACCAGATGTGCAGTTTTCTTCAGAGATATTGACAGGATGCACTGAGGTCCTCTGCTGGCATCCCTCAGAGACCTGGCACGCAGCAGCAATATGAGTGCAGAGTCCCTCCTCAGACTCTGATGAGGATTTTTCATAACTAATGCACCATGAAATGTGAACCTATTGCAACTTTAAAAAATGATGATGTGTTTTTGAGGAAGTAGAACCAATACACTAAAATGATATTCAAAAGATAATCCAATTGTCCATTTGACAGCCAATAAAGGCACTCAAGTGATAGTCAATCAAAGGTACTACTAGTAGAACTAAGCAGCCTGCACTGCTGCTCTGACTTTTACTATAGAAGCTGTAGATGTAGTGCACAACCAAAAAAACCCCAAATTTTTACCTTTTAAGTACAGACAAATAGTATAGGTTGTGATTCAAGACAATGATTTAAATGGAATGGAAGGTTTTATTGAAAAAAAAAAACAAAACAAAAACGTGCGTACCAGACCAGTTAAATACTATGCCAAATCTGATTAGTTGCCATGTTTATATCCCTGGCAAAAAGTGAAGTGTATCGTTATATGGAAACCGTATCAGGAACACTGGTGTCATGAGTCTTTAACTGTGTACAGATAATGCTCATCATTTTTGCCAACCTTGAAATGAGGTACAGCCAGTTTTCCAGATCTAATAAGATCTGACATATTAATTACAGGGTGGTTTTTGTTTTCCAGTTTTAATTTCAGGGCAATTGTAGTTCAAGCATAGATTTAACTAACAGCACTGTTTTGGCAGATACTATTGCTCCTGGCACATCAGTATAATAAAATGAGATCTTAATGAAACTGGAGACAACTTGAACAGGAGCTCTGCACTTGATTTAGAGATGGTTTGCAAGTGAATGTGAAAAAGCAGTTTTACTAGAGAGATGAGATCTTAGCCATTTACATTATCTTTTGCTTTTAACTCTTTCCTTGATGTGGTGCAGTGATGGAGATTCTACCTAATTCAATCTATGACTGGAAAAAGTGTAGCACTTCTTACTGGTACTTCAAGGTACATGACAGTGGTTCATAGTGATGGTCACGTGGTTTAAAGCAGAGCAGAAAGGAATAAATAGCCACCACTATGTGACTGAAACGGAAAACTTGATGCAGCATAAATCAGGGGGACATTTGGCTCTTCCATTAGTGTCAAAGTTGTATCCACTGTTTACTAAAGTTCATTCTTTAAAAAAAATAAAATAAAGCTCCTGAACATAGTTAAACTGACATATCAGCAGTATCTCCCTACAGCTAGATCTTTATTTCCAAAGTAACTTAAAATTTATTGCTTTTTACTAAAAACAAACACAAAAAATGCAAATTTTGTCAAACAACTTCTTCATATTAGAGTATCATTTCGGTATGAAAATTGTTTCAGTTCCACAATCACTCAGTTTAGTAAAGCAACTGCTACTAAGATTTGAAATCTTAATAGATTGCAGTGACTTTTAATCAGGAAATTAGGATAAATAGTGAATTTGTAGCTCAAAACTCTGAGAATACCTCATTTGGTTCTGCTATGTTTTAAAACTCTGTGACTAAGACTTCCACAAGGCCTGGGTATTTCCTGGAGGTACATTTTTTTGTTCAGTGCTTTATTTAAATTTCCTGTGGAATGTTTAGGGTTGTGTTGAAGACTAGAACTTCTGTGAAATTTATGCACCAATTATGCACTTTATCAGTTGCATTTAAACTCACCTGCAAGTACGTGTTGTGTGCACTCTGTCATTCTGGTATTCAGTTAAAACAGACTGGAGGACTCTTTGTCACACTTCAGCTCTTATCTGGATCACATTCTTTGGTTTTCTTTCTGGTCAAAAACCTAGAAGGGAGTGGTTCTGTGGCCAGATCAGGGCTTCATAGAGAGACTGGAACTTATCAAAATTATCATCAACTAGACCTTGAAATAAGGATTTAAAGCTAATTTAGATTTTTCTTCCTGTCCTTTTAATGATAAATCTCATGATATGCACATGCAGTCCTGGCACAACAAGAATAAAAGTAGCATTCTTCAAGGGAGCTTGCAAAGGAAGATGATATTTATTCTCTGTGGACCATAGACAAAACAAGAAATAAGGGAATCATTTTGGAAGATCTGTTGGTCTTTCGACTCATAGCCTTTGGAAATAGGAAAGATGTTAAATATTTAAAGAAATAATTGTAGGAAGACGTTGGTAAAAAATTACATCTGAAATAATAACAAATTCTATAAGAATGTTTATTTTCTGAAAGCTTTGAGTCTCATAACTATGAAATTTGTCTCATGTTGATCTTTTGTCATTGAAAACGAGTGAAAGAAACTTTAAAAATATATCTTGCAACTTATCTCAGTTCTATACTGAGTGTAGAAAGATAGAGCAATTAAAAAACATATTCCATCACTGAAAATTCATGGTTGGAATTTAAATTGGATTTCAAGATCAGGGGAAATAATGTCATAATGAGTGTTAGTATGCGAAAAGTCATAGAAAGTTAATGGACTTTAAAAACTGACACATTGCTCTAGAAGACTCATTAACATATTCCTTGGCTTCAAAAGAGAAATAATTAATGATAGATGCATTGAATTAATTAAAGGAAGAAGCTCCCAGCACAGAGATATATATGTAAGGAATGACAGTGATAAACTATAAATTAAAGGAAGAAAATAGAGTTAACATAAAGAAAAAATAACTCTTGAATTAAATGTACCTTGATAAAACTCTTCTGTTTAGGTTCAGATGATTTTGACATTCATTTTTTAACTCCTTTAAAATTTTCACTTCTGAAATTGAATGAGACAGTATCAAAGCATTAAAAGTTTTTCAGTTATTCCTGAAACTCAATTTGAAGGAAAAGGTGGCACCATAGTAATGTATCTGCATATGACAGTGCTGCCCAAACTCAAGAGATTTCAATAATATGCCTGAAAGAGAAAATTACTTAGCTGTAATTTTGCTCTTTAAAGGATGTCATTATACTGGTTCTCATTATCCAAGCTCAAAACTCTACCATGGGAGCTGGAAGGATTATACCTGTTCTATTAATTTAACAGGAATAAATGGGCACTGAAAATCAAAGGTGTCAGTGCCACCCTGATGATCTCCTTGATTCAGGAGTATTAATGAAAAAAATTAGGATTCACAAGGCAACAATAAACAGAATATATAACATTTGGGAATGTTAAGGCAAACTATCAAAATATAACAAATACTGTTGTTAATCCCTTGCTCAGATACTCCTTTCTGAAAATGACGGTTATTTTCCTAACTGTAATAGGCCAGAAGAGAGGGAAATATAAACACATTTTTATCAGTAATCCTGGAAGTAACTTAGTAAATGATCTCACAGTCAATTAACAATCAAATTACATTATAAATATAGAATTCTCTTCTAATAACAATCAAATTATGTTACATGTGTAGAATTCTCTACAACCAACAATTGCAATCTTCATAATAAATCCTGAAACCTGGTAAGAACATGAAATGCCACTCTGAATAAGAAAGAGTAACACAAAAATTAAGCCATAAAAATTACCCATAAAACCTATTCATATAAACAAATTTGCAAAAATGTTATATACTTTTTGTGATACATTTTATTTAAATCGGGGAAAGATTATTTCAGAAATCAAATGTCCAAACTTACCACAGTATTCCTACAAAGTGCAGCTCTGGTAAACAGAATGTGAACAGATATTAGAAACTGAGTACAGGAGGTGATTACTGCAGAAATTTATGTGAGATCATTAAAATTGATTAAATGAACACAATTGCATTATACCTGACAAAATTATAAGGAATTATTAGATCTTCCCTCCAGCTCTTCTACAATTCCTTTTTAATTCTGACCTTAATCTCCATGCAACTACGGTAAAACTTCCAACACCTGAGAGCCATTTCAATTTCATTCTACAGCTCATAGCCAAACTGAGAGGCAAGCAGGCCCCTTAATTCTACTCAGGGATGTAGATGTCACATGCATGAGAAATAAGCACAGGCATGTTATCAGCATAAATAAAGATTTTTCATGGAAAAAGAGTCTGAAACAGAGAGAAAGAGATAATTGCATTGAATTTATCGGGGACTTAATGATAGACCATTGGATAATTCAGATAAGGACCTACTTGAAACTGACATATTTTAAAAACAAGAGAAAGGTAAAAAAGTAAAGGGAACATGCACACATGGTTTAAAACTGGAAAGGTCATGAAATAAAAATCTGTAATTAAATGAAATGAGAGAGGTCAGCTAAATAGTCATGTCATGATTTACATTTAAATCTCCATTCTGTATGTCAAAATTACTTTCCAGGAACATAGTTTATTTATTAAAGTTCACAATACCATAAATTACTATATTCTGACTATTTCAATTACTTTGAAAATAGAGCATGCAGTTGAAAGAAAGCAGGTACAAAAGTCTCTAATTTCTCTTGGTGGCTTCCTTAGGACAAGTGAATTTCATATAGGTATCGATTCAAGAGTGACACAAATTCATTAAAAGTTCTCCTAAAGGCTGGCATACTCCTTGCTGGATACATAGGCTATATAGTGTGCAGATGTGGAATAAAACTGACCACAGTACTTCTGATCTCCTTACAGAAGGGAGCAGTTAAGGCTGACCATAGGACTGGATTCTTGTATTTACTTAGAAGATAAAGCAATGGATGTTGGACTCTACTTGGTTATATCACCTTTCCAGCAGGCCAGGAATACTACATCCACCAGTTTTCCATAGTAGGTATGTAAAGTTGTCACCCTATAAAATTGTATTTTTATGAGCTACAGAAAGTCCTGTAAAAGAAACTGAAGATACAAATAAGAGTTTTTACCATGTGTTTAAAGAAACAGGTCTCTCATACTATCTATGTATTTTAAATAATACAGGATGGTGTCACAGTCTGGGATAAAACGTACATTTCTGATCTTTGACATATTCCTTCATTTTTTTTTGTTAATAATTCACATCTGCTCTCTGTTTCCATTCTTCAGCACCAGGGTTTGGTGAGAAAGACTGTCACTGATTAATCTGATTTTATGTCTCTTAGAAGTTTAGAAGCAGATTTAGATCTGTGGATTCACCCCTTAGCAACTAAGCTGTTGATCATGCACACCCCCTTCCATGCAAAACAGTCAACACATACCAATCACACAAGTAGAGAGGTGTTTATTACTACATAAAATTATGCTGATATTTCTTATCCTTTACAACTTTGTTTTTCAGTCATCTGTCTTATTTCTACAAAAGGATTCTATTTCTCATTTTAGCTACGGAATTATATATCTTTAAGATGTATATTTCTACTGTAAACAAAAGAAAAAAGACATGTGAATTAAAAAAAACCCCAAACCAAACCAAAGTTCTTATTTTTGTCACATATATAACTGTACTTTATGGTTTTGCAAAGCAAGTATAATTTGCCAAATTCAGTAATTCTTCCCAAGTTACTTGCATTTTGCAGCAATAATGGAGAGTTCAGATACACAACATTAAAAATATAATTTTCCATGCAGGAACACTCTGCAAGTGTAAACTGTCACCATCATTCACTCTGCCAAGAAAGTAGCTAGAAGATATTCCTACATTCTGTAGAACCATCGACATTTAGGTCTTCCAGAAACAGAACTATGGTCTCTAGGAACTATAGCAAAGGAGTTATCACTGGAAAAATGTATGAAACTATATTAATTCTTTTTCAAATTGGTGGTTATTTTTTGAGGTCTAGCTGCAATAAAATTTACCAAACAGAAGCTTCTTGTCACTATGTCATAGAGAAAGAACTGGCCAGGTGTATGTATTTCCTGTGATATACTCCAAGTAAATGTGTGTGTAATATAGCATTCTCATTGTCAGCTATGCGTTTCACAGAAGAAAAAACCAAACTAGAAGAAACTAATTAGTGCCATGACTAGATATGGATTTTTGTCTGAAATGTATAAACCTCCTCCTCATAAATAGATTTGGCTAATTACAGTTATTTGATGTCTACAATAACAGAAGTTAGTTAGAAAACCAGGTAATCAGTTATGGGTTTTTGAAACAGTGTGGATAATTTTAGAACAGACTACATAATTCAGCATTGCTGCCCATAATTGTAAAAGCTTGGCTACAATATCCGTTGCTTAGAGTTCTTCTGGCAATCTATTCACAATGGCCACATTCACATCTCGCAGCAGGAACCCACTAGAAGGTCAATCATGCATAAAGAGGCGAAGTATTCTCACAACAGGAGCACAATCTTTTGGAACAACCGGCAGATCAGCAGATTCTACTTGTTCAACCTTAATAAAGACTCACAGCAGTAACTTTGTTTAACCAGCAGAGTTCAAAATCTGAAACCTCGACAGAAATTGGTCACAGATTGCTCCTGAAACTGGCCCCACAACAAAATAACCAATCAATTCCTGCCATGCTGCACTATTACCTTGATGACCCATTTAATGCCTGGATATTATAAGGTCCTTTCTGATGTTGTGACAATCAAAAAGTCAAATGGGAGAGTAATACGTACCCTTACAATCTTGGAAATCTGTCAATGGAAAGGCTTTTGTAAGCTTATGATATTTTAATGTAAATACAGTTACAACAGTAACTAAAAGGAAATAAAACTAAAAAAAGTGATGTTAGAGACATTACAAACCTTATAAACTCCTTTCTTTTACATTATTCCATATAAATATTAGAAGTGAATTAGCTTTTAAAAAAATATTTTTGGTGAAAATGTCACTGGAGTTTTTAGCTTTTTTTAGCTTTTTGTTTTTAATGTATATATAGCTTAAATGAAAGAGTAAGGTTCTGTTTTTCTTTTCTCCTCTATTTATTTCAGATTTGTGCAATCTGAAACTGTGATTTAAAGCAGATTCCATTCATAGCAGACCAGGTACTGAAGGAAAAGCTAAGAGCTCTAAAGTCCATTATAGCTACCCAAAAGTGACTCACAGTAGCATAAACAATTCATTACATTCCTTTTTAATCTGACAGAAAACTAACTGTGACATAAAATCACATTTCAGAGACTGTTAGATTTCGAAATGGAAACATTTGCTCATGGCTTTCATTAGCAATATTTTCAATGATTCCACCAGATGTAATTATGTCTAAATCTTTCTCATTTTACTATGATGAGCAACATATTCTGTGAGTAGTATATGCCCTCAGAACATCTCCAACAGCCTAAAGAGAAATAGAAAGGGTCTCTTAGCTGTTACAAAGATGTAAATTGTAAAGTCTGGTACTCTAAAGGACTACAGTGCCTGAAGAGAATGCAGAAAGAGAGTGTAAAGTTTCCCTTAGGAGAGTGTTGAAACAAGTGAGGCAAACTGGAAAAACAAGGCAAGTAGAAGGCATTGAGAAGTATAACATTTATAACCTACTGCAGTGGTCTTGGAAAAAATTCAAAGGAGAGAATACACCTGAACCTAGATGAAGAACCTTTGCACAAAATAAAACTATTTATTTTATGTTAAAGTGGTACATAGAAGGTAGGACTCACCTTGGTAATACTTCTTGGCATGTATTAGAAGTGGTGAGTCATTTTCCTTAATTGCAGTGGAGTGAACTCTTATTGCCTGAGGAGCGACGGGCAATTCACAATGAAAGGTCTGCCCTACCAAATATGTTTGGGGAAATGTACAGAGGAACTCGATAACGCTACCGTTGAGAAAGGATTCAGCCATGAACATCCCATCCACACTTCGCTGGGATATTACTGCATACAGGAGCTATATTATCAGAATCAATGCTGAGCAAAGGTGCTGGTTTTACAAATGCAATACTGTGTAGCAATATTAAGTGCTGTCCTGAGGATAACATAGCCAAGTTTACAGTAAAGCTGTTACCATTTTTGCTTGTTTGAGGACAATAACCTATCAATGAAATTTATTTAATTCTGGTAGTCTTCACTAGTTTTTGCTCTCTGCATGAAGTTCCATTGTGCAGTGCACGTAGGTCTCATTGATCCTGGATGAACTCCACTAATCAAGTTGGGCAGAGTTAATAAATTTTAAGATTCCTTCATTTTTATTCTGTGAGTAAGTTATTGTAAACTGTTTAGTTCTTCAGAGATTAGTCTGCATTAGAACACAGCAACTAATATAAATAAAATCTTTATGTAAACCTTTAAATTATTAGGTGTTTAAGTAAATATTTATATCTTGACATATTTATACATATTAATATTTATAATTTGAAAACAAAGTGGATATTTGGAACCAACATGTAATATGTGCATCTTACTCCAAAGTCTATTGTTTCTATTTTCCCCCTTTGAATGTAAAACGTAAAAACAACCAAACCAAACAAAAGAACCCACAAACAAACAAAACTTTGTAGATATAATTGTGTTAATGTACAGAAATATATACTCAATAGTCACGTTTAAGTATCCTAATTATACAAAATGATTGAAGATCAAATATAAAGCCTGAAAGTAATTAGAAACATCTACAGGTTGTTGAGGAAAAGAACATGAACAATTGCCCTGATTCTTTACATGGTTTCATCTGTTTATGTTGCCATATTAAGGTAATTTCTGTGTTTCCATATGCAGTTTTTACTACATCTCAAAGAATTCTGGGTTTTGGACACACAATAACCCGAATTTCTCTTTAGTTGTCTAGGCTGGAACACTGTACATTGCATTAAAACCCATCATGTCTTACTTGTAGCTTGCAAGGCTAATCTTGCACTAAACCAAAATAATATTAAGGGTGATAAATAATATTGTGTATTTAGGTTCAGAAAGATTTAGCTGCATGTAAAGCTGACTCTTCATTTTTTCGTGAAAATCAAGTGAAAAACTGATAGTGACTCTTTTGTTGAAGAAAACCTGTCTTGCACAGAAATTTAATTCAAGCTCTGGAACTTGCAGAAATCAGCTAATATTGATGACAATAAGAGTATACCATGCATAAAAATATATGACAGAATATATACCATGTAGAAATTACATTTTAGTAGTTTTAAATGGGAATACTTGCTTTTATTTAGATTATTTTTAAAGAACTGATAATCTTAGGCGTCCTTCTGTTGTGAAACAAACACCAATTTAAAATAGCTAAAAGTGATTAAGTGATTCTAAAGAAAATAATTCTCTGGTTTGCTATAATCAATAAATTTATGGAACTCAAGACATAAGTTATGACAGTGCTAGATTATAACAGCATGAATGAATCATACTTTAGAGCGGTGCAGGACGTTTCCATGTTAGTATTACAAAGTGACAGAAAATTTCTTTTTCATGGTAATGCTTGTTTTATAGGCTTGCTTATCTTCTTACACTTGTGTAAATCAAGAGTTATTCTACTGAACACCATAAATACATTCAAATTGAAGAAAACACAAATAGTATCTCTCAAGTGGACTATTGGAAAAGTTTACAGACATGAAGACGTATATTAGCATATAGAAATAAATGTAAAATCATCTTCTTGCTCATCATCTCAGCATTCCTATATGTCTTAGAATTAGAAAGTACAGATGAAAAATGCAGTTGTTATTTGGTTTTCAATAACAGAAAATTGTAGGTAGGAAGAGTTCCACGGGTAAATTCCTTCAGGGAAAAAAAGGTATAAATAAATCTCCTAATCAATAGATTGCAAGCTGATTGCTATGAGTAGCAAGAAGTAGCTAGGAGAACCAGATGTTTTATCACTCATGTAGAATCTTTCTCAGAAAAAGTGCAGCAGAAGGGGTTTCCTAAGTATTGACAAACATTCAGAGACAAGAGCACTCTTCTCCTGAATGAAGGTAGACTGAAGATATTTTCAAAAAAGGAGAGAGGCTTTGTTGGAGCGAATATTCTGGTCTGGGGTATTCCTCCAGCATATAGATGATGTCCTAGAATTTCAAACTGCTTATTCCTGTTTTGTATTATATAAATTTGAATTTTGTCTCATAAACCCTAAGAGAATACCCAGACAGGATGTTGATGAGTATGAGAGTTTTTCTCTATATCATATTTTTGGCCCACTGAGTGTTCTGCATAGTTTGGTAATGGCGCACAACTGAGCTAGTAAAACACAGATTAATTTCCATTATCCAATACATAGTTACTACCTAAATTGTAAGAGATTTTGCAGAATTCTGGCCTGCAGTAGCCAATATTCTGACCCAGACACCCAGATGGCGAGAAGAGTGTTATCAAGGCCAGAATCTGAACAGACCTCAAGCAGCGACCTTCCATATGTTTTTCAAATGGTCTCAGAGATATTTCTGCTACCTGACATGAAATTATATTCTCATGGTCTAGACTGACAGAGATTCTACTGTCAAGCTGAAAAAAAAAAAGTGTTTTCACATGTAAGTTTTCTCAAGGTTCCTACACTTTTTCATTATTTGACTTGGTCAGATATAATTCCTTAACAGATACCCAGACAAGGTAATTGAACAAATATACTGTATTTCTGAATATTAATTTTCTCTTAACATAGCAGCTATCCAAATAAATTTATTTTGAAGGTTACTAAGGTTTTTTTGCAGGCTTTGCAAATAAAATTTTGTGTAAATTGTGGTAACCTATCCTCAGCTTGTTACAACAGACTTCAGGGGTTTTCTGATATTTCTCTAACTTGTAAGTATAAAGTTTATACATTGGATGGGATTGAATTAATAATTACTAAATCTGGAGATCTGTCAATCACATTGTGACACTACATGTCCATAACTGTAAAGCCCTTACTTGCAGCTATGCAAACAGAACAGCAAAATCTCTCAGACACTTTATTTCTTTCTGTAGGACATAAATATGTGAAGAAATGTTTTCAGTTTCCTACTCATCCTTTAGGAAGAGTCAGTGTCAACTGTACTTGGCCACTGCTTTTCTTTAAAGTCAGTGAGCATTTTGAAATGCTGAGTCTTTCCCTGTCTGACAGAAAGGTCTGGGCACGTACAGAGATCTGTTAAATGTATGGCTTGTAGGTATCCTGCTTTGCCCTCTGAATAGTTTTCAATGTTAGGGAAAACCTGTTCAATGTTCTATCCCACTGTACCTCATACTTCATGTAAAAGTTTTGAGCACATCTACATTTGTTATAGAAATGTGTTCATTATTACAGGAGTAAGAGACTTTTTGAGTTTTTCTACACAGTGTAACAGCATGTGATAGTAATGTTCTCTTTTGTAAAATGTACCGTGATGATATTACTGTGCCAAAGAGCTGCTGGAAGGAATACTCATCAGATTGTATGTAGTGTTACTTTAATGCACGTATACTGCCTTGTATGCCTGAAGCTGCACTGGCTGTATATTACCTTTCTTGGATGTAGTGCAAGGGTCTAACTTGCAAGGGCCAGATGTGCCAGATTGTGCTGTGTGTTAATTCTGCAAATATGCTAATCTCTTCTGAGTCAAGGTGTGAGTATTCTCAATCATGAGTAGTAGTGTATACATAAGTTATTATAAAAGTTGAGCAGTCTGGGTTCAGGTTTTGGTTATGGTTTGGTTTGGGGTTTTTTTCACAGTTTCAGCCTTTCTTAAAATTGTGAAGAGAAAAAAAATTGTTTTTCTGGGAAAAATTTTATTGTTATGTTGATACTGAAACTTGCAAAACCATATATTAGACTTTGTACTAGACTCATATTAAATTTAATTCATACCAACACCACTAACTTGCTATTATCTGCTCTTAAGTATGATTGACTCCTGTCTTGCCATCACTCATTTTTTGCTGAATTGAGTAGGAGATGATGGCTATTGCTGCATTTTGTAGAGAAGGTCTATTGTTCATCAAGCTCTGAAAGTATCTACCAGATTTAATATTTTCTGTGACATGGGTAGAACTGGCGGAGTGGCATCACTACTTAATACAAAGGTTTGTTTGAAAACAGGGACAGAGACTTTTCTCCCTGCTCCTCTTCTCTGAAGATATTCAGAACCAGCTGTAAGTATGGAGTTCAATCCTTAGTATTAGTGAATGTTGATAAGCAACCCTTAAGCTTATCTACTGAACTTTGGTTCAAATTAAGTTATGCAGCTCTAGTCTTGGGCAGGGAAATTGTTTGGACATGGCCTTTGGTGAGCCTGAAGTTCTGACTGGAAGAATAAAGTCACTGATGTAGATTCAGGAGTCCCTTCTGGCTATCTGAATCTGACCTTTGCAGTTTCTGATGCTATGGCTCTTATCCTTCAACCAATGTTAAGAAAAAGCAGTCACAAGGTTTTTTAAATGCAACAGAGGGATTTTACAAAAATTTCTCATTTCAGAAAATGTGAGATGCAAACATTGTATATGTGATAGCAGAATAAAACTCTCAGTAATGCTGCAAAAGTACAGACTGTAACTGGTATAAACTCTGGAATGAAGTGTGCAAAGGAAAGGTCAAAATGTTTTCTCTACAGAAACAGAAATGTGTTCTCTACAGAAATGTGTTCTCTACAGAACAGCGAAGATGAAACATAGATGAAGCATTTGAGGAAGCTGTGTTTATCTTTGCTGTCATTGTTAGGTGACAGACACTGTGACTCTGTGAGACTGAGTGAGATCAGTCTCAAGCACTAATAGTGTTACTGTTGCATAATGGTTTTGGCAAATTATGTGATACTGAAAGAGGCCTCAAGTGTTTTCTTGTAATGGAAAAATATTGCTGCACTATCACTCTTTGGTTTCATTTTACTCACTCTCAGGCAAATTTGTAAAAGCAAGAAGTAAAAGCACTAGAGCACAAATTGTCATTTCCCTCTTTTTCACTTTTGCTTTCAAAGGATTTTAAGGTCATGCTCTTTCAGCTGCCCATAATGAATATGGCTAGGTGTGCCTGGTGTTTGTCATTGTCCTTTTTAAACATCAGCTGGCTTTTATGGTTTCCTTTGTTTTGTATTGTAAAGTGTAATTGTGCTTAAATTAGCACAAAGCGATAACAAATGTGATAGCTCAGTCTTGCCTACTCTAACTTAAATTAAAAAGTTCATTGAAGACACACAGTTTCAAACTTGATAAATTTGAGGGCTTCCTTGGGGCTAGACTGGCAATCACCATGACCCTGGTGAATAAAGCATATTGACTAGGAAGTTAAATTATTTTAGAGAACTGCTGAAGCTGGAAGTAAAGAAGCCTCTTATAGAGGCTATTAGCTCAGTATGTGACAAAAAAACTTGTAGTGGAAAAACCTCTGAATCAGCAATTTAGAGAGAGTGCCAGGTGAATGCTGAGTCTAATTATTGGACAATGACAATAAATGCTGAAAAATGGAAAAAAGGGTTATATGAATTTCCTAGATTAACAAGCATGAGTCTTATAACAAAAGAGGTGACAGGCATTGGATGAAGGAAGAAATGTGAAATGAAATATTTTACCAAGAATTGTGGAGAAATCATGGTTTGGGATCACATGCAGTCTGCAGGTAAAATGTTCATGGCATGTCCAGTCCTAGCAACTTAGATCCTTGCATTACAACCAAGCAAGACTATGTATATAAACAAGCGAGACAACGCAACTTCAGGAGATATAAAAGTAACAGGATATATAAGGTATCAGGGTATTCTGTGAAAGTCTGCTGTGAGACTGTCCCATCAAATTTGCTAGGCTCTAAGCCAGTTCCATTTTCTGGCAGACATTTTAAGATTACAAAGAAATTTTTAAAGTTAAAGCTTTCCTTTACAGGAAAGTCCCCTTATACATATCTAGCAGTGACTTGAAGAAAAATGGAAATACAGAAAAAAAGGGACATATACATTGAATGTTATTTGTACTATAAAGGAAAATTAAAACTAATGTCTGAGTCACAAATTACACCTCTTTTGAAAATTCCTATTACATAAATAAACATTAGTTTTCTGTAACTGATATTTAAATTTACATTTTAAACCTTATTTTAACTTGACTTTATTAAGAGCCAATACTGTAGCAAAAATGTATTGTCCTTAATGAATAAGATTTTCGTTTTCCAAGTTGCAATGAGTTGACCCTGCTGGATATCAGGTGCCCAAAAAGCTGCTCTATCACTGCCTTCCTCAGCTGGATATGTGAGAGAAAATATAACAAAAGGCTTATGGATCAGGATAAGGATAGGGAGAGATCACTCACCAATTACCATCATGGGCAAAACAGGCTCAACTTGGGGAAATTACATAAATTTATTACCTTCAGAGATCAGGTAGTTTTTGACTTTGATATAAGACAACTGAATAAATGACTATCAGGGCATGGAACCCCAAGCAATGTATCTGGATATTTGCAGTAAATTATACTTAAAGAACTTTTTAAGGAATCCTACTCCTCTCCTTTTCATTAATTGATGGGGTTCTCCAGATTATTAATCTCTGGCAATGCTGTTACTTTCTTCAAGCAAAACAGGGAAAGACAAGGTGTTCTGTAATAAAAATAGAATCTGAATAGCATAAATTTTGGTGCAGAAGTCTGTGTGTGAAATTTTTCTGGCATCTCATCCTAAGTAGTGTACTTTGTGTTCTGGGGCTGTTAGTGGTGCTTTAGGTTTAACAGGTTACTTATGGTAGCTTGCTAACAGTACTTATGCCTTGGACACCAGGCTGCTGCTAACATGAAAAAGCAGCATTTTTTTTTCCCCTGGTATCAGTAACAAAGTGACCCAGCTGCTTTACCTATGCAAGTTTCAAGGACCACATTTGCTAATACATGGAATATTGGATTATTTTAGGGGGCATTTGTTTGTTGGGAATGGGGGTTAGTGTAAAAATGAATTTGTCAAAGATTTGAATAGAAGTGAGCTGTTTTCCTAAACTTCAATTTTTCTTTTCTCATAGCCTTAACATTCTTCTTTTGTTCTGGACCCCAACAGATGCCTTTACTTCATTGCATAAATGTCCTTAGTAAATAGTGGTTGACATACATTCTGATGCCATCCAAATCTCTGCAATACTATATATTTAAACCAACAGGTGAAAAGTGAAAAACCTAAAGACTATTAATCAGTGGATTAATCTGAGCTAGTGAATACTTAGCTCCCCTGAAGTCTTCAGGAACAGATAGATTTATCTTCTGAGAGAGGTGTTATAGTCAGGTTACTGGGATAGCTAAAAAGCTTAAAAAAAAATGAACAGTCTTTGACAGAGAAAGACACCCTAGGCTAAAAATTGAATTAGAAAAGACCAATCTGCTGTTATGGTGAATTACATCAATCAGTGTCTTCCAACAGGACTGTTTTTGGAGAATGTTCCTGTAGTTGGGTTATTATTTATTGCATTGTTTTCACTGTTTGCCATTAAGTATCTTAAATGTTTAATTCAATATATTCTCTGTTAAAGCACCTATAGAAATATATTTGAGCCTTCATTCCTATTTCTGTTTTCTTTATGAAGGTGAAAATGCCTTTATTTTTGTTTTATACAAAACACTCAGGCAACTACAGGTGTTTTTTTCCCTAAATAACATTACCTTACAGGGAAATTCAATTTTCACTCCTTAAAGAATTTTTTTTTTCAAATTTTAAAATTGTTGATATTATTTGTCTATCTTGAACACTTTTTCATTATGTTCTCTACCAATCAATTGAGGTTTTCTGCCTTTCTTTTTACTATAACCTTTAACCTTGGAAGATTCTCCTCACATGTGAATCTTGACGCTGACTGCAGGATCTCAGAGATTGCACCATGCTGTAAGCATTCATAGGTTGTGGAGCTTGGATGTTCATTATACTACTTCAAAATCATAAGAATTTTAAACCAAGAGCTCTGCAATAATATCAGGGGGGTCTTGTTTTACATGTTATTCCATTCTTTGGCTCAGAATTTTTCCTTTTTCCTCTTAGGTTTTTGTGGAGGCACTTGATATATGAAGACAGGAATTTAAGAATTGCAGATCTTGATTAAGATAATGAGCGTTGGCATGGCTGCTGAAGGAGAAACTTATGGAAATTCTATTCTGCTGCAGCTTTTCCAACAAACCTTTTAATAAATTAAGACCCTTGTATTTTACTTTAGGCTATTACAATTTCTAGCACATTTATACGATCTCAAGAACACACTTCTCACTTCATATACCACTGTATCACTGTATGTGAGACTAAAACCACCACCGAGTAATATATTTCATAACACATTTTCCTCATGGTCACTGAAATAACTTTCACCACTAATGCCCTTACTGTTTCTGAGTTTTGGGGTTTTTTTGCATGCTCTGTGTGGTTTCTGAAAATGATGTATGTATGCCATATGGGGATGGATGGGATTAACCTGAGGATACTGTGGGACCTGGAAGAAGAGCTCTCTCAGCTGCTCTTCATCGTTTATTGTCAGTCCTGGCTAATCAGGGAGGTCCCAGGTGACTCAAGGTTGGTCAATATGACGCCTGTCCATAAGCAGGGATGGAAGGAGGATGTGGGGAACTGCAGGCCTGACCTTGGTGCTTGAGGAGGTTGTAGGGCAGATCAACTTGGGTGCAATCACACAGCACATGCAGGACAACCAGGGAATCAGGCCCAGCCAGTGTGGATTTAGGAAAGGCCTGTCCAACCTGATCTCCTTTTATGTCCAGGTGACCTGCTGAGTCTACCTAGACTCAAGTACAGCATTCCCCTGGAAAAGCTGGCAGCCCATGGCTTGGACAGATGCACTCTTCATAACTCTGTGATTTGCATATATTTGATTGCACATGGAAATAAATTCTTGCATGCTATCTTTCTTCATCAGTACATATTTACTCTTCTTAAGAATTTATTCCCATTTCTAGAAATATTCTACAAACTGTGTTTTAGGGATTTTTCGTTGAATTGGTGTCACAGTACCAAGCCACTTTATTTTTTAATAATTATGGAAAGAATGTGCTAAGTGAGGGTAAAAATAACATTCCTGTGTTCATATTTATCTTGCTTTCAAAGTAACTAAGGTGCACTGTGTGGAATTGTGTCATGAAAGGAATCTAGAAGCTGATTGGCAAATAATAGTGCTAACAGCATGCATCACATATTTTTTATTTCAGTTTCTTCTGTGTTAATTATTTTCATGTTATGACTCTAATGGTAACAAAGTGCTTGAAGGTAGGCTAGAAAGGTTGTTAATTATTTATCATCATAAAGACCAGAACTCACCGCAGATTTTGAAGAAAGCTGTTTTTTTCTCTTTTCTTTTGATGGCAAATTTATACATAGTTTATTTTCATATATGTGTCTATATGCATATACCTGTAAGCGTTATTATTAACACACTGACCAGTTTATATCAACTAATGCTCCACCTGGTTCAAAATTTGAAGAAATATCCATCAGAGCCTGAAATGCAGACAGGAAGGGTGAATACACTCTGAAAACAAAATCACTTTTTTGGAAACTGCTCTCTGATTGGAATTTCTGATTCTTTGCTGGTTAAAGTCTTTTCAGTTTAGGATGATAAATGTCTGAACAACCTGACAAAAGTTAATGCAACTTTTCCTACTTACATTGTCGGACTGTTGATTTAAGTCATGGATATACCACCTGGAACATTTATTTCCTATACAAAGGGACTTATTTGCAGCCAAAAACAGTGCACAGGTGAGCATTCAAAGAGATATATGAAAGTTCAAACACTCTGTTTACAACTTAGCTTGGCATAAATCTGACCTGCTGTAGTTTCGCTCCGATCCTGACAGCCTAGTGTAATCTGTGCAGTGTAAAGAATGTGTGGATTAATACTGGAGAATTAGATGCTATCCTTACCTCAGAGCAGCTGTAATTCCACTGTTGCTGGAAGATAATAGTTTTTAGATCAATTACTTAGACTTTAGGCTACAGGCATGGTGATTTTCAGCTCACATTTCATGGTGGCTGAGAGACTTATCTTTAGTTTAAAAATGTCACAAAATATGTCAGTGTTTTCTGTCATTGGGTGATTAGATAGGTAAAAGACAAAACTATAAGGATTTAAAATAGCATAAAAGGGTGTTTGATGTTATTTTTAACTTACGTTTGAGGAAATCATACAGTGCTTGCACTCAAGTCACTTTATTTGGTCATTTTTCAGTCTTTCTCAAAAGACTCAGTATTTCTCAGTGAGTCCTACGTTTGCGATTATTGTATAAGTTTAACATGAGTATCCAGCAGTATACATGATGTGTACATATGCATGGATGCCAGTCAAATCTGAATTAAGTAATTAGAGAATGCAGAAGGAAAAAAAATTTTGGTGAAGAGGAATAACTGACCTTGATAGTGTTACAATTTGTAATAGAAATAGTGATATTTCCCATAGAGGTGTTATAACCAACAGCTAGAAACACTGATAAACATCCTCAGAACTATAGTGTATTACACTGGAGACACACTCAAACTTAACTGGTTCACTTGGATCTTTCATGGAAGAAGAAAATTTGAAGAGCATTTCTTTCCTGGTATTCCTGGTTGACTTTATGACCAGCCCTAGATCTCATATGGAAGGTTGCACTGCAGCTATGAGTCAAAGAACTGTGCTCTCTCAGTGGATTTCTAGTACGTAGGAGAAATATCTGCATACTGACAACTTCTCTTTGGTGCCTACTGACCTTAATAGGCCATCTCCCATTCTATAGAAATGTTATGAATTATTGTCTTACACTGTACACTTCTATCAGCCTCCTTAGTAGTTTACAGGAAGTTTATTTAAAATGTGTTGTTTTAAATGTGTTAAATTAATTGTTTATCCACTTATGTAAACAGCACTAGCAACAAACCTCTGGGAGAACAGCAAAACATAGCCTGGCTTGTGATTGGTGACTTTTGTGCGCTGGTAGATCTCTGACGTTCTGATTTTCATCAATCCAGACATTAATGTAGCAAATTCTTTAAATTTTATGTTTGTATTCTCTTGTCATAATGTTATGTTCACCTGCACATGCAGCTGGTAATTACAATTTACTATTCAAATTTAGGCAGAGATTTGCAACCTAGAAAATGTACTGTCAGAGAATACTATGATTGATATTGAAAGCACCTGCTGCACAACTAAAGGCCTCTTAATATCCTCTCAGAAGAAAATTCGTCTTTTTTTGATGAAACTTTTTTCTTGTGTAGTAGTTGATTGTCAGCTGACAGACAAGCAATACTTTGAATTGGCATCAGTGTGCTACTTAGAACTAATGTCAGGATAATTTAGTTTTTTCTTTATTAATGCTCCTTCTGAATACTGGTACAGTATTCAAGAAAAACAACCTTTAATATTGTTATGATGTGGCTGGATTGGCTTGCTTGATACAAAGTGTGGGCCTTTGCAGATGCTGCTATGGTTGGGAATAGAGCTGAAAATATATATTCTCTTACATTCTTATCTTCTAATCCTTTGCCCTCTCCTTTTCCTTTGCATACATTGCCTGCAATTTCTGTATCCTTCAATTATTCCATAATTTCATTGCTATCCTTATTGTACTAAAAACTAACTCCAGTGAGTGTAGCATTCAAATAAATTAGTGTACTGTAACACAGGTTTAAGTTGTGAAAGTCTGCTATAGGAAACAGCACGCCCTTTATAGTGTTTAATATCTTATCTGTATGGTTTAGAAAAGGTAACAGGCATGTGACATAAATACAAACATTTACTGAAAACCCTTTTTCTCTATCAGTATGAAAAACTTTAAAACTTAATTTTAAAGAATTATTTTTAGAAATTTTTGTTCCATATGCATGGACTCCTTTGTAGACTTCTAATGCTGACAGCCTTTTTTTTTTTTTTTCCAAAGTTATCTTTTCCCTCTCCAGAAATTTAATACACTTAGCAACTTTCATTTTCCTTTTGGTACTACCCACTTCCTTTCTTGTCTGTTAAAAATAGGTATTGTTGCTGTCATTTCATTTCTTCCTCAGACTGAGCTTTTACTTACAGTGTTCTTCTTTCTTTGTAATAAAAATGTTAAAACTCCCACATCTATTCACATTCCTATTTACTTTCCAATGAATTCACTAGTGATTTTCTTTATTCTTGAAAAATCATGTCTTTGAAATACCAGCACTGAGTGGGACTGTCTTCTCTTTATCCATACTTAATGAAAGCAGGAGAGGATTTTTGATTCTTGAGCAAAAGCTAAACCAATCCCTCTTCTACTTTATACCTTAAAGAGCAACCATTACTTTACATGGTTAATAGACCAAAACAAAGCTAAATAGCAAAATGTGATTTGATTAGAGTCCCTTATCAAATAAGCTAGAGTTATAAAATAAAGGATATTTCAAGGCACATTTGGAGAATCAGATGAAAAGAATCTAATCCCTGGGCAATTCAGTTTTTTTGTATATTGTGGAAAAAAACTTGTCCTGACCATAGTGACTCTGCCGACAAAAAACACAGTCTGGAACACTGACTTTAATCACTAACCCTGATCACTGAAAATACATTTTTTTTCTTTTTATCTAGGAGTAATACAGGTAAATAACAAATTGCAGCTATTGCAGTTATCTCAATAAGAGAAAGTTTTAAAATCGTGGAATTATTAAAGTTGGAAAAGATCTTTAAGATCATTGAGTCCAACCTTTGATCAATCACCAGCAAGTCAACAAAACCATAGCACTAATTGCCATGACCAGTTCCTTGAACATTTCCAGGGATGATGACACCACCACGCTGAGCAGCCCATTCCAATGCTTGACAACCCTTTCAGTGAGGAAATTCTTCCTGATGCCCAACCTGAACCTCCACTGGCACAGCTTGAGGCCATTTCCACTTGTCCTGTAACTTGTTGCCTGGGAGCAGAGGCCAACTCCCACCTGGCTACGACCTCCTGTCAGGAAGTTGTTGAGAGGAATCAGGTCTCCCTTCAGCCTCCTTTACTCTGGGCTAAATAACCCCAGCTTCGCCAGTCACTCCTTATATGACTTTTCAGACCCTTCATCAGCTTTGTTGACCTTCTCTGGACTCACTTCCACACCTCAACATCTTTCCTGAATTGAGTGGCCCAGAACTGAACACAGCACTTGAGGTGCTGCCTCACGAGTGCTGAATGCTGGGGAGTGATCACTTCCCTATTCAAGTTTTATTTATATTATACTAATTTGTATTCACAGAATCACAAAAGCACAGAATAAGCAGAGTTGGAAGGGATCCACGAAGATCATTGAGTCCAACTTCTGGCCCTGCACAGCATCATTTCAAAGAGTCACACCACATGTCTGAGAGCATTGTTCAAATGGTTCTTAAACCCTGTCAGGTTTGGTGCTGTGACCACTTCCCTGGGGAGCCTGTTCCAGTGCCATCCCTGACTGAAGGGACATCCCTGACCACCCTCTGACTGAAGAACATTTTCTAATGTCCTACCTTGTTGCAGTGGTTGAAACTGCCACTGTTTTAAGGTTTTCCCGCCCTTTGGTGTATGCTATGGTTTTGCCTTATGGTTCTCCCCGTGAGTTAACGTAATGGTTTATCTCCCGGTTGATGTACACCCCATTATGTTAATCCCTCTGTCAATCATCCATAAACCCTTACCCCAGTTCTGGAAAGTTCTCCCTTGTTCGGTTCCCCATTGGCTCCGGCTCTCTTTCTGCTCCCCTCTCCTTCCCCTATTGGATGTAACCCTGTCACTCCACCTTATCTCTGCCCCTGGACCCTCACCTCATTAGACCCCGATGCTCTCTCTGCCCCTTTCTACCCCCGTAGAAAACCTTCTGCACGAGCTATGTGGTGGCATTTCGTCATTGGAACTTTTCAAGTGTGCACTGTCATTAAACCTCATGAAGGGCTAAACAAAGGGCCCCTCCTGCCTCTTTGTCTCCGCTGGTTGCTCGGACCGTGTGTGTGCCTGCCTGCACACACCTCACAGGGAGTGCCTGGCGTGTGCGAAGGGATTTGCGAATCCTGCAGGAGCGGCTCGACAAGGGACGCTTCCTGGAAGGTCGCTGGGCCTGGACCTCGCCCCCTCACACCCTTCCTGCCTTGAGAAAAGTTGCAAATGACACCACCTAAACCTCCCCTTACACAACTTCATGTCATTCCCACAGGTCCTGCCACTCTCCACCACAAAGAAATCAGTGCCTGCCCCGCCTCTTTCCCCTACAAGGAAGTTGTAGACTGCAATGAAGTTTCCCCTCAATCTCCTCTAAGCTGAACAGACCAAGTGACCTCAGCTGCTACTTATACGGCTTCTTCTCAAGGCCCTTCACCATCAAGGCCCTCTTCTGGATGCTCTGTAATAGCTTTAGGTCCTTATGCTGTGGTGACCAAAACTGCACACAACATTCAAGGTGAGGCTACAGCATTGCAGATCAGAGCTGCTCCCTTGAGCAGCTGGCAAGGCACACTGCTGACTTTTATTCAGCTTTCCATTGACCAGGATCACCAGCACTGCTATTCCTGAACTATATTTCTTAAATCCAATGTCTCCTAAAGCTATGACCATGAGTGATAGGGTTTTTAAATTCCATCTTGATTAGGGATATACTTATAAGCACTTTCTGTAAGTACTGACCCATGGTGGTAAGACCACCAGTAGACGTGGTGTGTTAATTACCAGTTTTTATTTATCCCAGCAATTCTTTCAGCACTGTAGAAACTTTATGGGATATTATTTAACATTTGGGAACAGACGTGAACACTGAAGATGATGTGGGGAGAAGAAAAATTGTCGGTCAGGAGAGAATGATACTTCTTTATTGCATGACTGATGTAATGAATTTGCTTACTAGTGAAAATGCTTGCCCTCTTATAACACCTTAGTGAATGTTCCTGCCAGCAGAAAGGTCAGGTTGTAAGATGTGACTAATACTATTGTCAAAGAGCTCATATATTTCAATGCGATTTATATTGTGCCTTTGTTTGGCACATATTGCGTGAGAGCAACATGATTTTTCATCCTTTTTAAAGAGGAGATAATGGATAGTACCCATTTAGAGGCACAATACTTTCATTAAAAGCATTCTGTGCTAGATGGTTCATATCTATCTGTATTGCCTTTTTATTTTTTTTTTTTTTTTTTGGTGACGAGTTGCTTAGGGACACTATGCTACTGACAAAGAAAGATTTCCCAAACAAGGTAATGTACAGGAGCCTGTGGGTAAGTCAAGTACTTCTTCCCTATTCATTCTGCTTCTGAGACAGTATATGTATTGCTTACCATCTTGACAGGCATCCTTACCCTGAAGACAGTGCATCAGCAAATGTCAGGTCATGTGGGTAGCCCCTGCACTGTGCTAACTGAAGGGGGTAACTTCATAATGGTAATGTCACCATGATTGATATAAAGACATCTTCTGTGTGAAGGCAAGTACTTGGAAGATGCCTTCAGGTATCTACTGTAGATAAATCACAACCTTATTTCAACCCATTTTTGTAGAAGAAGAACAGACTACAGAACCATTCACTGTAGTGCCCAACTAGGCAGAAGTGGCTTTAGTAAGATCTGCATATAATTACAGAACACCTAAAAGTGAGATCAACTATTCTATCCTGGAGAAGTACATGAAGCCTTTTGAGATTAGAGATGCCACAAGAAATATTAGATACTCTTACTCCATACCAGCTAGAAAGAGAAGCATGAAAGTCCAGGATCCAGAAACATTTAATTTGCAAACAGCTTTGCTTATACACACGTAATCTTTCTAAGCCAAAGTTTATTTCTCGTTCTGGGAGAAACAAACTAAGTTTTGTTATCATTCTTTTGTTTTGTGTTTAGGGAGGAAGGAAAACTAGAAGGACTGGGTGCTAAGATGAAAAAATCCTCTTTCCTGCTTCCATCTTCACAAAAATTTTCTATGTAGATGTGTGTTTTTTATGTGCAACGTGTTTCTCTTCACTATTGGTTCCGCCAGTATCTATTACCTAAAGTAGTGCAGAGTATGAAGGGTAGAAAGTATTTTATAAAAATGGTGCTTGCAAATATTGTAATTATCTCTTACAATCCACTTGAACTTTTACTGCAGTACAATAATTCCTTGAACTGTAGCTATAGTAGAACAATGATTGACAACAATGCAACCCTGGACTTTTTAAAGATTATTGTTTATATTGCTACTCAGGATTCAGCTATTAGTCCACTGCATGGGCATTTAGGTACTTATTGACTTAAATTCTTCAGTTACTTTTTTCCCCCTATTTTGACAGCTACAGATATCCAAACACTTTTCTCTGAAGGACACGGAGGCATGGCAAAATAATTACAATTCATACATAGGATTGTCTTTTTATTTTGGAAGTCATACTATTCTTCTATTTTGACAGCAGAGAATTTTAAGATAAAAGGGCTATTCTGCCCTGAGGAGACCTTGGTAACGTTACTACAATGAAGTGGTCCTAACTATATGTTACTACAAACTGTTGTTCCAGTAAACCCCAATATATTCAGTTACCTAGTAGTAATAAAAATAAAAATGGGTTTCTTTACTTACAATATTGAAAAGTCCATTTTACTCTTCTGTTAACTCAATAAATATTTCACATTTTATAGTTCACTGTTTTAAGAATTACAGAGGTGGCCAGTATGTGAAGATAATATAGGAGACTGGATTTCTCTTGGAAACTGAAGAAGAGCAAATGTCTTTTATGCATTTTTTCAAACTAGGAACTCAACTATCCATGAATCTGATCTTGGTCTGTTGAGACAAACGTGCATTTCAGCCTAATTATTTCAGCCTCATAGACCTTTTGGTAAATCAGATTAGAGAAAAACCACTGCAACATGTTCAGAGTACAGAGGAAGAAAAAAAAAAGGAAAAAAAAGAAAAGAAAAGATTGGGGAAAGCTTGTAATTCAGTGTCTTAGTTTGAAAGACAGATATCTGCCAAGGAAGGTGGGAACCTTCCTGGAAGGGAAGAGATTACCCCTTCCCCTGAATTACTGTAACTTTGGAAGTTACAAGGCTTCTGAGCACAAATGTGGGAAAAAGAATAACAGTTCTTTACTGAAATATATATATATATATATATCTAGATAGATATAATCCAACAGAACAAACAACAACAATACAACAACAAACACCAGTAACAGACTCCTCACCTGTCACCAGGTTTCCCCTGTGTTGTAGTTACAGCCACACCCAGGTAGGGGCTCTGGTGAGGCAGGGAGGCTGCAGTGCGGTTGGGCAGTGGCTGCAGTCCAGTGGGAGTGGGGGTTGCAGTCCTGTGGAAAATGGTGAATGCAGTCCAGGCTGAGAGCAGGGATCCTTCAGAGGTTCTGCAGCTCCCTTGGATCTGCTGAGATGATGCCCAAGAGAGTATGTGTCAAGGTCCAGGCAGGCTTCATTATATTCCCACAGGAATGTCCATGTCCCTCCCCCAGGGCGGAGCATTTCCCAATGGAATGATGAGATAAGATAATTTGGGAGGTTCTGGGCGGTTGGGGCGTTGCAGCCGCCCATTGTCCATGATGGCCCATTAACAGAGATGGCCTCCTCAGGACGGGTGTGATTATTGGTGGTGCTTTCAGGGGGAAACTCTCCCAGCTGTGTCTTTTGTGAAGACAAAAGAGGCCCCACCTCACCACAGGATTCCCCTTATCTTATCTAACCCCAGCTTGCAGTCCGAGGGGCCGAACCTGCACTGGGCAGTTGTTGCAAGCGACCTGTCATTAACAGCTCATCAGGGCTGATGCAGGCGGGGGAGAATACATTGCTTTACTACATCCCCACAACCCAGGACATTCAGACACACCTCTACTGGGAGACAGGATTTGTGGCCAGAAAAACATCAAGCACAGTGGGGAGACCGAGCTCAAGCGCACATCCCACAGTGCTTACCTGACTGAGGAGCAGTACTGACCTGAACAAAACCCAAAGAAACACGATCAAAGTACATCATACAATTTGGCAGCAGCTGAGAAGGGGTTTTCAGGCACATTGTAAAGGAGATCTAGTTTGAAAAAGGGAAGGGAGTTTACCCATGGTCAAAGAAGACAATGAAGAGCAAATTCAGATAAATTCTTCCACATTCTTATAACACATTCTGGGTTTATGTTGGTTCTGTCCAGACAAATTGTGAGTCAGTTCTGGAATGAAGCCACAAAGTCAGCATGGATCATTTCAACACAGAAAATTTCTGAATAGGTTTAAGCTCTTCTGTAATGAATCCTAATGATGGCTGGAGGGAGGTGTTAATGAGTGTGAAATGGAGCCCGGGGTAGCAGAAACTCCCTTGGTAATGTGCTGAAGTGGAAGCTGCTACAGAAAAGGAAGTGGCTGTTAGTTATGCAATGTCAATCTTGAGATGTGAACTAGTATTTAACTCTTCTTATTCATTCTAAACTTCTCTCTTGTTATGATTCCTTGCTGGGAAACATTGTATACTTCAGGTCCACTTTTTTCCATCATCTTTTCTAAAAGTGGTCCTGCAAATCAAGGTTATATATTATAGGTGGCTATGGATAAGAAAGAATTTAAAATCTTTTACTCTGTGGAATTTGGAACATTACAATGAATACAAATGTACCAATTAATTATTATACAATATGATGTGTTGTGGATTACAGGGAAAAAAAGAGAAAAAACTTCTGGAAAAGAATCCTTTTATCTAAATCTAAATTGTTCAAAGGGTAAATGAGATTCCGTAAAAATAAATCTGAAAACAGAAATGTAAAGTCTGCAATCCTCGTTAAGATAAAAAAGACTCTCCTCTCATAAATGTGGAAGCCAGGCCATTATGGTCATTTATCTTCTGTTGAAAGCAGCAGTTTATCAGCTCTGCTTTGCCCTCTCTGCTTTTTTTCATTCTGTGCAACCAGTTGACTTCCCTAAGGTTTTGCCCAGCCAGTGAAAAAAATAACTTTCATTCTGCTATTTATCTTTAGGCAAGCATTTTTCCATATCAACTTTACTCAGTTCTTATCCTGCACTTCTCATTTCTGGGCATTTTATTTTGCTGTTACAACATAGAGCATTGAAAAATCTGAACAGTTAATTCCAGAAGAGTTTGTGGGGGCTCTATGATAAAAGCTCTATGGTTTTATCAGAGTGACTGTCCTTCAGACCCCTTCAGTTACATTTAGTTTAAACAAACTTACAATGTCAGAACAAAACAGATGTTAAAAAGAAATGTTTTGACATTATTGTTTCTCAAACATTCAATGAAAAATAAATACAGATTAATAAAAATATCAATTGGCCTAAGCCTATCTAGATATTCATGGCTAGAGTTGGATTCAAATGGCAAAGATTTGCAAATGGGGTCTATGATTTTAAAAAGTGTCAGTTCTGCAAAGTATAGATTCTAAGGAAAGGACTTACAATATTTTGGAAAGTAAATCACTTAGAAAATAAGAATCTTCAGAGAGAAGAAATCTACCAGGAAGACAAAAAAGTATAAAGTTGTCCCAAACATATTGCATCTGCATATTTAAGCCCAGATTAAAGTTGCTGCTGCCATATCAAAGGTCCAATTACAGCTTTTTGCAACATCTCAAAAAGATTCAATTACCATTGAGTGGCAGGGCTACTTTAGTATGATGCTGCTACTGAAGTTAACTTTCCCAGGTAAGAGAATGGATTGATGGAATTTGATTATGAATGGAGGGTAAAAACTAAGTGCTTAGCAATGTCTCTTGAAAGGTGCACCCCAAGAGCTGAGGAAGAAAAAGATCCTGCCTAGAATTTATTTGAAACTGCACTTTTCTATGTCTTTCAAATAACGTTTTAGGGAATTATTTCAACTGCAAACTAGAATGTTATCTTTTGAATTATATGGAATTATTGTCATTTGCCAGGCAGTTTTTTGGAGTTGTTAAATGTAAGTACACATCATACAGTTTTCTTCCATAGACTGGAGTACACCTTGATAACTTAATCAATCAGCTAACCACGGAATCACTTTCACAGCACTCTCATCCTTCTATCCACCTTCATCTCAAAACTTTGGATACTTTGACTGGAAATCTTCAATGCATCATCTGGTCTGTTGAACCTGATGAATCTTCCTGTACTCAAAGTCACTACTAATTTATCCTGTAATTTTTTTCATGGTCATTTGCTCAGAGACAGTTATAATGATCAGAAAAAGTGCTGGTGATCCAATAAGAGGGAACAGGTATATAGTCAGTACAGAAATAAACATTCCTTCTAATACTGTTAGTCTAGTGAATGAAACATTTCAACTATATAGTCTATGATAATGTTTCTTCCTATGTTTTGTTTTAAGGCAAAAATATATAAGTCCAGAAGTATTTTTACTAATTTCCTATCAATAATAGTTAAGAAATTATTTTAAGATAAATACAGATATGTTTCTGAAAAAAAAAAAAATCCCAGGTACAAAATCAGTGGTATACCAGTGCCAGGATTTAGTGACAATAGAAAATTTTGCTGTCCATCATTATCACCACTGAAATATACGGGCATATTCTGTATTTCAGAACTGACAATCAGACATGCCTAAGCAAAGGATAACTTTTCACTTCATAAATAAGTTGGGGGTTTCTTTCTACTTCTGAGGCCATTTTTTCTGTCTTTTAAGATAATTTTTTTTTTTTTACTTCGCTATAGAAATTTATGGTTTTTTGTAGTGTGCATACTTTGTATCTAAGTCCCTTCCATTCCTTTTTGCTGTATCACAAGGTTCTTATCTTAGCTTCTCTGTTATTCAATACTGGTATAATGTATTATGCCATTCAGAAAGATCATTCGGTCTTTTTATGACTTTTATGCATATGATAAATCATTCTGGATGGCAGTTTTTCCCAGTTCAGAGCAGTGCTCTTTTCCATCTCTGACTAGTTTATTGATAACTATCACTGGGTAAAGAGCTGGCAGAATCTCAATCTGGCTCAAACTGAAATAGTATAAATGAATACTTCAAAATGAAAATTCAACACTGAAAATATCTTTTTTAGTCTCATTTTCTGTTAAAGAACTGCAGAAACATTTAAATATTTCAAGGAACACACAGTCTGGACTATAATATTATTTCATTTCACTACTATTTTGGAGAAACAATTTTAAGATGATAAAGCTTGCAGAGCTCCCACAAGATGCCTTTGCAGTAATGGTATTTTAAATATTTAGAGGCATAGGATTTAAACACGTGTTGGATAAAACAGGCTTTTACTGGTATAAGAAAGTGATCATTCTCACAAAGTGGAAAGAAAAAAATGGCAGGAAATTTTTTCATGTAAAACATTTTAAAACCAGTCTCTTAAGGATAGATCCATCTCTTAAGGATAGATGATCCTTTCTGCAGTGACTACAGGTACAGTGAGCCATAAAACATTAGTGTAACTTTGCAGCATGTGAAGTTAATGGTACTAGTTTGCCTCATTGCTACCAAGTGTAATAGAAATATCACCACAAAATTTCTACAGTGTATAAAAATATCATTTACTTTCAGCTCTGTAGAAGTTTAAAAGATGCATCATCATGTGGTGACGAGCACTGAAAGAAACAACACTTTCAAAATTTTCAGAATGTTTAGAAGATTTTTATCTGATAGAAGCAAAAGTATCTTTTATTTACCCTTTTTCTCCTGTTTCTACTGATATATTTGTTTTAATATGAAGAAGCAATTAATAAGAAATGTGAGAAGGGTGAACTGCAGAGAATTAAATTATAAATATTTAAGATCATCTTTTTTGTTTTGCTTTAAAATTATAATTAACTTTACCTGGGATAGCCTTTTTTTTCACCTTGTTCAAATACCACAAAGAGATGCCTCTTTTCAGTGTATTTCAGCTTGTACCTAAATCTTTTCCCTTGTCTTGTACACCAGAATCAGGCAGTAGCACTGAAAATGCAATTACTAATCCAACCAGTGGGAAGTTCTTTCCTTATCTGCTGACCTCCCCTGTGTTTGTCACCATAACTTTGTTGACTGAGGTGGAGGAGGAGAAAATGCAATTAGGGAGGTTATTGGCTGGGCATGGTATTTGCCAACCTGCCTGCCTGTCCAGACACCAAAATCCCCTTCCCTGTGCAGTGAGGAATCAAATATTGGAGAAAGGAATTGTTCCAGCTTTAGTCGAGAAGTATAAGTGGTTAAGCAGACGTGTCAGGAGCCAAAAAGAAAGACCAAAATATTATTGTTACTTTTAACAAGTGACAGCAATGAGTACCCACAAAACAGTGATGTTTTCTCACAAAGGTTAAAACAGTTGCTGTCACAGCGTCCACTGCATTAATGTACTTACAGTCGGGAAGGAAATAGTTAGCTGGTATGTCAGAGAACAGTCAGAAATACAAGACCAAAAAGCATTTGTGAAAAGCAGAGAAAGATGTGGCATTTGGTTGGAAGGGGAGATTTTGAGAAAATAAAAAGTATGCTAAGACACAAGTGTTGTGGTCATTCATAGCTTTAGTATAACCTGCAGTCTTATCAGCCACTAGATACTTGCACGTACTATGGTTAATATCTTCTCAAGACTACAGTAAAGCTGTTGGGATGCACATCATTACCCAAATGTTGCATTGCAAACAGGGCCACAGCAGTCTATTCCCCCTTCTTGTCTGTGGCAACAAAGGCCCTAAAATCTGGTTATAAACTAATGTTTTGATCTAAGGAAACTGTAAGTGTCTCCCAGGGAAGCACAAGTACTAGCTAAGCTGAGCCACCTGGAGAGGAGGTCAGCTTTGAGTGTAAGGGCAGGCAAGAGAAACAGTAGCTACTCACTTGGGAATGGTGAAGCTGATCAGGGAACAAGGCATGCTTGTGTAAGTCGTTAAATCTTATTCTCTCTCAAGTCTTGAGGGCGTTAGGTTAAGAAAGTAATCAGAAATACTTGACCCACCATGATTATGTGATGTACAGATACAGTAGGCAATTACTTGGTGGAGCCACAGAGTTTTCACTGTTTTCCTAACCTCTCTGAAGCCATTTCCCCCCTATTATCAAATTTCTCTTTTGTGCAAATGTGCAGAAGAATGGTAATAGCTGGGCAGCGATAGTACATCAGTCTTATGATAATCTTTGTTTAATACTGTATTTTAACGCATCTTTCTGATTTCAGAAAGTTCAAACCTATCAACAAAACCTTAGCATGGCACGTTATCTTGGTTCACATGCTTGAGGTTATCTGGCTCTTTTAGAAACTGTAGTTAAAATGGCTTTAGTTTGAACACCAAACTCAGAAGTTCCTATGTTCCAATTTAAACATTTATAGCATTTCAATCATTTCTAACATTATTATTAAACTAATAAATGTTTTAGCAGCTTGAAATATCTTCAGACTTAAAACTCAGTGTTAGGTACATATATTACAAACAACAACAACAGCAAAGGAGCTGACAAGTAGTGAGTTAAATAGAATTAATTTCCTTTCATTTTCCCGGTGAAATCATAAACCAATCAGACTTTTGTTCTTGTGTTAGATGATACCACCAACTCAAAGTCCCTCAGTGAAATTATTTTCTTGTAAATCATTGCAGTCCATCCGTTATGCTCAAGGAATACGATTTTTTTGTAAGTGTGTAATATAAACTAGAAAAAATATGTGCTGCTTTCAATCTCCTGTTATCTGCAGGAACCCCTGGGCTGATCTAAGGCTCACAGCTTTTAAATACTCGATTACTTTTAAAAGCTGATGGGTATTTAGTATAACAGAATATGAAAATCTAATCGGAAAAATAAAAGGAGGGAAAACAAAGCAGAGAGATATAAGAAAGATTCTCTTTCTCTAGGTACACACTTACATGTTTTACCATTAATAAAAACTTACTCATATTTATGAGTAATCACAAAATAAAAAGATAAATATCATTTGTCTCACTGAATATTGCAGTGTATGTGTTTCTGTTCTTCATGAGAAACATCCAAATTAAGTATGGGAAGAAACATCCTGTCCATTCAACCTGGCGAATAAACTGCAGAGATTACTACAATTAGATGCTTCCTTTATGAGTACACTCAATGGACAGTAAAACATATTCCAGTCCTCATGACTTTAAAAAGAAAAATTTTTATAATTGGTATTTTAATTTGATTTTAAAAAATTTTATCTAATCAGAAAAACATTGGAAAAGAAGATACAGGAAGGAAGAGAGAGTGATAATCAATAGGTTGATTCAGCTACATTTCCTTCAACAAATTTTCAAAAATTTTACTGGAAGTGATAATTATCTCTGCACATCCTGGTGGACAGCTGGGCTGATGGAGCCACTCTGTCACCATGCCAGAACTTCTTTCCAGTCTCTTGTTTAAGGTTGAAGTGTGACAGGGATGTAGCAGACTGTAGTTCTTGCTCTCTGAAGAAATTTTTGTGAGAATTTTCTCTCTCAACATAGCTAAGACCCTCCAGAATGAAAAGTTTGTCATTCTTATATCCATGTGTAACATCTGTGAGTTCTTTGATTTGATTGATACATGTAGCTGTACTTTTTAAGTGCAGAAGCAGGAGTTTTGAACTGGTAAGGTAATGTGGTTTTTGCCCAATTAGAAAAGCTTTCCTGTTGTAAACAATATGTTTTGCTTTGTGCAATGACATATATACAGCTCCTCATAAAAGAATTTAATATTCTTTAAAGACTTGATAAGAATTATTGGAAGGTAAAGGTTCTCCTTAGAAACTTTATTAAATCCATGAGAGATAATACTGTTTTCTCGATAACCTATGTTCATGCTTGTTCCAAAGTTTAATTTCCTAACAATTTGAGAGAACATGAGGAAAAGTCTGAACAACAAGAATCCTTGCCCTTCCTCTCATTGTCATCTCATTGTCATTACCTCACTTGGAACTACACTTGGACAATTTTGCTGCTGCCCTCTTGAGAGGGCAGCATGTAGGTGTCTTTTCCCCCAGGGGAAAATTATGAGAATTGTGCATTAGAAAAAGTTAGTCTTTCTGGAGATGTTATGTAGAGAAAGATCTATGGGGATAAAAAATCTTCAGCTATTGAGCTGGAATGTAATGCTCTTTCTGAAGAACTGTCTCTTCTACCTGAATTGGTGGAAAGGGATTTACTGGACACCTGACTCATACATGTATATGAAATTCTTTTTCCCAGACACTACAGAAAGTGATTACCTAAACAGAGCACAAAGAGAAAAACTTCTGGCTTGCATGCTGGACATCCTATTTTAATTTTTTAGGAGTTTCATGTATTCCACTCAGGCTTTTTGGTATTCCAGAATTTTGGAAATTGAGCTTTGTAGCTCTCTCAAGTAAGGATTTAAAGATTCTGTTTTTCTAAGCCTAAAGAAATGCTTCTTTCCAAGTTATCTATGGACTGTCATACTTGTCTAGATGTGATATAAAGTGGTAAGAGGAAGATTAATTTGGCTTAGTGAAGTTAAAATTTTCGTATTACAAAAAGCTGTCGAACGTCACTGAAAACACATTGCTTTATTGCAGAGTGAGGAATCTGGACATTGTTTTTAAACCCTATTAGAATTAAAATACATTTACTAAGGTTTCTTCTCCTAGGAGTCTGCCTAGTTAATTTCCATTCTTTTTTGATCGTCAAACGTCTCACTACCTCATAAATTATTTGCAAGGTGCCTGGAGGTGCAGTTAAAGAGGGCAAACTTGTGTTTCTACTAATGAATTGGTTTCCCTGTAGGGTGCAGAAGACAGTACTTCAGTCTAATGAATGGAAAGCATTAGACTTCAATAATCTTTTTACTAAGAATGACACCACTTTTTACACAAGAAGAGTAAGAAAGCTGAGGAAAGGGTCTGATCCAGTATTGCTCTACTTGCCTGACTAACCCCCTCCTTGAAAATGAAACAAAATGTGACCACTTTTATCCTTTAAATATAAATGGGGGTAGGCACTGTTTGTTTTATGTCTAGAAGCATTGACTCATCAGTGATATCTATTGTTCTGATGCTGAGGTCCTCTGGCTGTTGATTTCATTTCAAACTGTGCTGATACTGGTGCTGCTGGTAACTGGAAGGGGTGCTGCTGGGAAAAAAAGAAAAGAAAATTAAGAAAACACAATAAAGCCATAGGGGAGGGTATGAAAAAGATTCTCAGGATTTTATGCAGGATTTCTTTCAGTTGGTGGGTTTTACTAATTAATGATAAATTTTCCATAGCTGGATCATAGAGTTAAGACTAGCATCTAGTTTCATACTCCCAAATGAAAAGCAATATCATTGATAAATGCCTGCTGCCATGCTATAGCATTCATAACATCTTCACACACACAGTTTTTCACTGAGGATTCAGGAGCTTCATTATTTATGTCCCAGCTGGCTCTTATTCAAGCACTTTTTTTCCCCAATGAGTGACTAACTATCCACTGACTTGGGAATTCTGCTTTATGAATACTTTGAAGAAGTCAGTCCCTTAGAATTCACATTTTATCAAAGTTAGTCAAGGTATTTCATGCTGAATAACATTCTTGCTTAGTACTGTGACACTAATAACTGCATTCATACAGATACGTATCACATTTAAAAAAAAAAAACCAAAACAACAGACAACAAACCAAAAATACCAATATCAGATTTCTGAGTAATTTTTCCCCATCTCTTTCCCAGACAGAAACATTCAAAGAGACTCAACCATGCCCAGACTACTACAGTTTGGGTTTTTTTTCCCCTTGGGTTCATCAGCCAACAAAGAGACTCAACCATGCCCAAACTACTATAGTTTGGGGTTTTTTTCCCCTTGGATTCATCAGCCAACAAATCTTAGTTTCTTCTTGTTGTTGTTTAGCACTTTTTCCTATAGAACTTAGTTTTCTGTTCTTCCATTTGTTTGAATTTTTTCCCGAGAAACAGCTTGATGCAGAACAGTGCTGCTACTAGGCAAAACTTTGATACTGGTGCAAAGTAAAATGACTTCACATTTATTAGAAAAAGATTAGGCATAGGATGTAGTTTAAAAAGTTGCTAAGCAAAGTGTGCACACCACCATAAATTATGTTTTGCTGGTTTTAGAGGCAGAAATCTTGGGGAGTAGCTCCCTCCTTGGGAAGAAGACTCAATATCAGAGTGAGGTCTTCATGAAAACGGCTAGTAAATAGTGCAGAAAACGGAAAGCAGAAAAGAACAGTTGTCCTGGGGTATGAAGAATTCATTCTTCATTAGTTAGTTAATGAGACACTTTATTCTGCATACGTAATCCATTTCTTTTTCTTGCTTATGTGTCAGAAAAACTGTGATTTGTTCTAACAACTCCATGAACCTAATATAAGAGTGTGTGATAAGTCACTGTCGTGTGTGATAGCTCATTGTCTGTTTCACAGGGAGTGCTGGAAGCTTTCTGAATAAGAACTCCATGATTCTGAATCAGTCTTGGATTTTCTCTTTATTCAAATTTGGAGACTACTCAAAGTTTCACTGCTCTTTTATGAACTGGGTGGACTAAATACAAGCAAAAAGGTTTCATGGATATCTCACATCTGCACAAAGAGAATTGAACACTGAAAGGATAGAAATTAAGGGAAGAAGGACATGATGTAAACTCATAATATTGTTTCAAAAAATCTTTGAAGTGTAATATTTAATTACAATACTGTCGGATAGAATGTAGGTAATAGTTCTGATAGAACTATTGATTTTTAAATAGATATAATAATGTGAAAAATTCTATTTGAAGTTTTCAAGGCAAGCAAGGCAAAAACATTAGACATCACTTCAGAATGGCCATGTGTCATTTCTTTCCCCTTTTGGTCATCTTCTCTATGAGGAAGAAGAACAACAGAATGTAGGGCCGTTTAGAGGCAGAAATCCTCAAGCAGCTGAAATGCACCAGGCAGCAGATTTAGAGCAAGCTTCCAAAAGATAAGTACTCTAGGAACACAGAAGAGTGGTTTAACAGGATATATTAGTAGAAAGTTTTTGACTGACTTAAAATAATGAAGGATCCACAGCTGTTTTATGAGCTCAAAAAACTCTGGATATCAGACACTCCAAAAATATTTGTAGCTCTTTTTGTGCAAGCGGTCCACTCCGGTCTCTCCTTCTTTCTTCCTTACACTACAGACATCCAGAGAATTTTGTCCCTAACAAGCAAGATTTGATTTCCCCTGTAGCTGCTGCTCACACTGGATATGCCTCCAATCTGGAATAGTGTATGGTGCAGAGATAACTGAGCTAAAGACCTAAGCCAATGCTATACAGCAATTTTCAGCTCACCACCAGATATAATTTGCCTTTCTAGGTTTACTTTAGACAGACTTAAGTACCTTTCTTTTCACTAACAGGATTAGACTGATTTTAAACTGTGATGGCAACATCTGTATGCATCTGAGTGTATTTAACATTTCAGATTTTGACTAGTTTAAGAATTTATGTAATACCCTGTTTCAGTGATACTTTCAGTGTTTGATCTATGGCTACAAGAAACAGCAAATCAATTTTGAGGATAACTTGTTTTCAGGCATCTGAGAAGTGAGATTCCATTAACTCCATCAATCACCTCCTGAATCGTTTTCCCCCTTAGGAATGGTGAAATAACTTGGTGTCCTGATAGATGCTCAGGGCCAACACAGAAATAAACAGAAGGGAAAACCCAGAACAAAACATTTCGGTGTTCATTATTATTAGACGGAAAATGACTCATTAGCTTTCTGATCCATGCCTAGATTTAGAGAGTATAGTATCTATACATATATCTAAATATTCTTCTCAGTCTATCAAAGAAAATAAAGATAGAGAACACATTTTTTTTTTCTCACATTTTTGTTCAGATTTAAGGTAATTTTGGCAGATACCTCGTGTCAGTTAAAATTCATAATCCAGGATTTTTTCAGCCTATTTTTCTTCTCCGTGATTGTTCTCTGGTAGGGAGAGGCTATTCATAACCTCTTCACAATCTACTTGATCACAGGTGGCTGTCATTGCATGGAGAGAAAAGGCATGCAGAAACAAGAATTATTTGAATGTCTGGAAAACACAGTCTGGTATTAATGAAAAGGCTGCTTTTATTTCTGCATTACAAGGTTATTTTAAAATTGCCACATAGGAGTGGGAAAAGTGATACCTAGAGACACACTGAACTTGTGCTGAAGACAAGAAACAATGAAAGTGAGTGAAAGAAAAGGAGTATTGCTTCATCATTTTCTTTATTCAGATAGTATCTTATGCAGAAAGAGATTACTCAAGGAAAAAATGGTATCAATAGAAATAAATATTTTTAATGAGTGAAGTTTACAGTAGTTATCTCAAAGGACTGGAGAGAGCATGCTGCCAAGTTTTCTTCTACTGAATTTTAGTTTGTCACTTCTGAATTATATTTTGTCTTCCATGTCTTTCTTGCATTTTGCAGGTCAAAAAATATTAAATTTAATATTTTGTATTTTCAAATGCAAATTTACAGTATTTGCAAATTATTGCTAACTCCAGTAATATAGATAAGATGGTACTGTCTTGCTGCACTGATAAAGCAGTACAAAAACTTATCCTTTAAAATATAGTACAAAGTTTCATGCTATCACTTGATAAAGAGATGAATTCCAGATTTTTTTCACTATGACAACTTTAACACTTTTTTTTTTTAACCAGAAAAGTAGGAATCAGAAGTTAAAACATGGGAATGGTCAATGACTCATCAATTACTACAAAGTTTAAGCTTTTATGAATTATATAATTTGACTTATATTCTAAGTAAAACATGTAATAATTGATAAATCAAACTATGTGAAATTAACACCCTTCACCAGAGATTGGCTGGACAGACCAGTGAAAAACTGATTAGGAAGATGGGAATTAATTTATTTTATAATAGCCAATTGTCTGTTTTATGATTTTTTTTCTATTTTTATCTCAGCTTTGTTGTGGCCTCCCTAGTTATTTCTTTCCCTTTTGAATTGTGATATTACTTTCTTTCCCTTTCAACACAGTCTCGTAACATTGTGTTTGTGCTTCAGCATTTTTTCTTTTCTTACTATGTGTTGCCTCCTGGTTTTCTTTGTTCCTATTAAGTATCCCACATAGTTCAGTGCTGTACAATGCCTATTTTACCACACCTGGTAGTCACCCTGGCACAATTACTACTTCTCTGCATATGTAAAGACAGGGATAGCAGGAATTAGGAAGTAAGGTTATTAAAAAAAAAAAAAAAAAAAAGACTAGGACCCAGCTTATAAAACTGAATAAAAACATGTTTAGGAAAAAATACTATTAAAAAGGAAAACCCTGTCTAAGAGAAATGGAGATACTCAAATAGAAGATTGAAGCATTTTATTTGGTAGAATTATTGAAGAGCCAAGTTTTAATATGTCTGTGAACCAGTAAATTGCAGATATTATAAAACACAAGGTGCAAGCTAAGGAAATTAATGGTAAATTACTGAGTTAATTTCTGTGACTCTAATGACAAATGGACAAAAATACAAGGTGCAAGCTAAGGAAATTTATGGTAAACTACTGAGTTAATTTCTGTGACTCTAATGACAAATCAACAAGAATACTGTAAAAACATTCACCGCTGAAATTCTTCCAGGTCAGTTTTGTGGTAAACCATACTTCTTCACTTTCATGTCTTTATCTTCTCTTATGCCTTGTTTTTCTCTTCTTTTCCTCTGATCCTTTTTTTGCATAACCATATTTTCTGGTTTTTTTGGTCTAGTTTTTGAGTTCTTTGCATGCAACCACAACAGTACCCTTTCATTAGAATCCGTCCTTCTGAAGCAGCCCTTCCTGCTCACAGTTAATAATACCTACAGCTCTTCCCTCTAAGCCATTTGGCCTTGATCTTGCCTGCATCTGCCCTTTAACTCAATTGAGGACAATGATCACACCTGACACGTGTTACCAGTCATGCAAATGGATTCAGCACCAGGTGGAGCCTGGATTTTATCTGATGTTTGTTGGCTAGATTAGCCGACCAGCTTTGTAGGGGTTGCAGAGCATACATCATTTTCTTTAGGGGACTCACTTCAAGGGGATGATGGTGTGTGAATCAGAGAAAGATTCTCTTGAAAGACTGACAGAGCAATAAAGTGGTACCTATCAGGAGAATGTGTAACATTCAGATAGAGAGCAGTGGGATGCAGATATGTACAATACTGATGTTTGCAGATTTGGCATAGCAGCCATCTATGCATGTGCCTATTTCCATAGAATGAATTTAACATGTCTAAACCCTCATGGGGTCCTACCTTTGTGTCACTAGAACTGTGCAAAGCATAAGCCAGACACTGACTTTGCATGTGTCTAACAGCTAATTAAGTCTTTTATGATAGAGGGGAAGAATGAGATGGCAAGTATCACGACTTAAGTAAGGCTTTGTCACAATCACAGTGCTATCCTCATTAGCAATCTAGGGCAACATGGTAACTCTTAATAAAGTGTAAAGTTGATAGGATGCCAACAGTCATTGACTAGCTACCAGGGGGGTCACCGTCAAAGAGGAAAATTGTATTGAATAACACTTGATCCTTGCCTTTACAAAAGTATGATGCAGAAGCCATGAAGAATGTTTAGACACATAGATGCAGCTGTGATGACAATGATAAGAGCAGCAAGGGCAAAACAGCGTAAGTTGGCTTTCATAATATTCCCTCTGCAGATTTGCTGTATGTTTTCTTCTTCCTCACAACAAAAGCTGACAGAGACATTTAGCTATAAGTTCACCAGCTGAAGGGGAAAAATAAAGACACAAAATTTAATGTGTCCATTTTCAGTATGTCTCTAGTGTACATTTAGTACATTATATATTTTTATGTTCTTTTAACTAAGTGAAATTTTTGTTCTTTCTTGCAAGAATTAGACTTTAAATTGAATAAATAAAGCATCAATAAATAGTTATTAAATTATATAAATAAAGTAACAAACCTACTCCTTTTTTACCTTACAGAGTTTAGTGGAAATAAAAAATTAGACAGAAGGTTTGGAATATTTTCCCCTGATGTAAATACTGAACAGATTTGCAGTTCTGCAAGGTTGTTCAATTTTGGTTTTTTTATGAGTTTTGAAATGTATGCACAAAGCATGGTAAAATTCTGTTGTAGATCTTGTATTTCTCACAATTTAATAGACTTTCTGTGGTCATCTTAGAATGCATTTAGAGTCAGTTTCCAAATATTTAATTTTCTTTTGCAAGATGTATGAAAACGTTTTATTGGTGGTTTACTGTGTGTAAAAGTATGATGGCACCACTGCTTCCAGTCATGAGCAAGGCAGGACATGCAAGAGGAGGTATTATGTATAAAAACCCTGGGTTTCATCATGTCAATCAATTATGAAACTGGTTTTTACCGCTGGATAAGTAAATTATGATGTAAATGAAAGTGGAGCTTGATAAGCGAGGAAAGAAAAGACTTGACTAAACTATATCCACATAGTGATGATGTTTTAGCCAGGATAAATTAATTATCTAATTGTAATAGCAAAATAATTCATTTTTAAAAAAGATTGAAAACTTCTTTTCTAATTTTGGAATCATGACCAACGGATGATGAGATATCACAATGTTATTACTGGAACAGGAGGATGGGAACAAAGATTTACCTGCATTAGACTAGAAAAAGGCTGAATTACATAAAGTGGTATAGTTCTACAGTACTTAAACTTTTTTCCCTGATACATTTTTTAATACATACTTTCTAGTACCATTACTTTAACTACTGTTTAGACAAAGGTTGGTGAAAAGTAAGGGCACCATCACAGAGCGTTTAAGCATGCCTTACTATCTTAAACAGAGTTCATAAGACTTGGGATAATGTTACAAAATTGTCAGAGACACCCAAACAATAACCAGCTGAAGTCACCTCTTTTTTAATAAAACACTGTTGAATAAACCACACATGATTTCTGTACAGGCAGAGTATTGCAATAAATTTTACAGATTCCAGAAAAGATCTACAGGAAATCCTGGTTTTGCTTACAAATCTGTGTTTATTTTTCAGGCAGTATTAAAAAAACCTTTGTACGGTTGCTACTCAAAATTAGTTAATGTGGTCTTTGTCAGAATTTTGTTTGTGCATCAGAACATCTGGAAAGAGACATTGTTTTTCAAGAAGCCATTAGACCAAGCTCAGGTGGATCCTTGTAGAGGTGAAATAGCTCTTCTTTTTATCTCTGAGTGCATCTTGGTAGCTTCCCCTGATCTAGTTACATAAATTCTTTTACTGCAGAGTTAAGAATCCCAAATCTTTCTTTAGAGAAAACAGGTGACAGAGAGGAGTGGTGGGGAAAGAAGCATGTTGAAACAATCAGAAAGAAATGAAAAATGACCTGATGGTCATATGATTTCACAGGCTGCTGGAAAGTAAGTGGTGGGTTTTTTTGGGTATTTTTTGTTTGGTTCCCTTCCAGCAGACAGGCAAGAGAAAATGCCTGTCATATGCAGCTCATTTTGCTCAGAATTTCTGCTATATACTGTATTACTTCATCAGTTTTTCTATTTAAAGTCCTGGGTTAGGGGTTTAAAACAGTTTCTATGTCAGAGAGAAAATCCATTAGTTTAATACTGGTTTATTAATGTGTTAATGTGTTGTTATTGCCAAGGCCAAGAGTAGCAAAAGCACCACCAATTTTTTTTCTCCTCACCCTCTTTCTGTCTGCACAGACAAGAGTCACACCATGTGCCGGGGAGTATTGGCCAAACAGTTCTTGAACTCTGTCAGGCCTGGTGCTGTGACCACTTCCCTGGGGAGCCTGTTCCAGTGTCCAGCCACCCTCTGGCTGAAGAATAATATCCAACTCAAACCTCTCCTGGGACAACTTCAGGCCCTTCCCTTGGGTCTTGTCACAGGCCACCACAGAGATCAGTACCTGTCCCTCCTCTTCCCCTCCTGAGGAAGCTGAAGACTGTGATGAGATATCACTTCAGTCTCCTCTTCTCCAGGCTGAACAGAAAAAGTGACCTCAGCCACTACTCATTCTGCTTCTCTTCAAGGCCCTTGACCATCCTCATTGCCCTCCTTTGGATGCTCTCTAATAGTTTAATGTCTTTCATATATTGTGGCACCCAAAACTGCACACAATATTCAAGGTGAGGCCGCCCCAGTGCAGAGCAGAGCGGGACAATCCCCTCCCTTGCCCCGCTGGTGATGCTGTGCCTGATGCACCTCAGGACACGGTTGGCCCTCCTGGCTGCCAGGGCACTGCTGGTTCATATTCAGCTTTCTGTCAACCAGGGCTCCCAGGTCCCTTTCCATGGCACTGCTCTCCAGCCTCTCATTCCCCAGTCTGTCCATACATCCAGGGTTGCCCCATCCCAGGTGCAGAATCCAGCACCTTCCCTTGTTGAACTTCATACAGTTGGTGATTGCATAGATGAGGCCATTGATTCACTGTATTATAATTGTGTCCTAATGCTTTCACAGTCACAACTTTCACTATGAACTCCTGCAGCCTTTTCACAGTCAAAGAACCATAGAATCACAGAATGGTCTGGGTAGGAAGGGACATTAAATATTGTCAAGTCCCAACCTCCCTGCCATGGGCAGGGACACCGTTCACTAGACCAGGTTACTCATGGCTCCATCCAACCTGACCTATATGCTTTGAGGAATGGGGCATCCACATCACCTCTGGGCAACCTGTGCCAGTGCCTCTCCACCCTCACAGTAAGGAATTTTTTCCAAACATCTAATCTAAACCCACACTCTTTCAGATGGAAACCATTTCCCCTCATCCTGTTATTACATGCCCTTGTAAAAAGTGACAGCCCTCTCTATTACCGGTACAGAAGGGTTTTCTTTCTGACAATCATACTGAGCAGCTCTTCTTCCTGACCAAGAAGATCAGGAAGATCTTCTTGTGACAACAGTGTTCACAACCTGTCTTTGTGTCTAAAAGATTACTTATTTTCATCAGTTGTAATTGATATTTGTAAAATTTGCTACCTGTATTCATTAGGGGAGGAAAGTAAACGGGATTATATGTTTAAATTCTTCAACATATTTATTAGTTTAGGAACTTATTAGTTCCTCATAATACAAACCAAACAAGTGCCATTTTTGTTTCTGCTCTGTCTTCTGGAGCTTCTGATGCTTGATGATCTCTGATGCTTGTAAAAATTTTCTTGCTTGTCCCCAAAAAATAGATATTTCTGTGGCTTATTTTTTTGTTTTTTTCAGTCAGTGGCTATCAGTACACAGGTATGTGTGAATTTAAAAAACATAAAAAACTTGAGAATATAATATTTTTCATGCTTAGCTTAATATTTTCAGTATTTAATTTTTAATAATTTGTTCTTATTTAGACAGCTAATGTATTTTCAGTGTGTTTTTTGAAGTTGTTGTCAACAGTCTCTGTATGGATTTTTTCTCCTGAACGGAATAACTTCAGAGAGACATGTTTTGAAGGGCAAAATCTTTCAAGTGTGTTTTGCAGTGCCATTGCCTACATTAAATTAAATCTGTTACCTCACTCTTCAGTTACATATTATAATCACTGGCTGGAATTTCTCATTGTGAAGACTGAAAATTGTTACGTATTACCTTACAATTTTGCCATGTCACTTTTCCCTGTCTTTAGTGTTTCCTTAATGTTAGATCTTCTAAGATTGAAAACCATCTCTTCTCTTCCTCTTCCCTCTGTGTGACAAGCACAGTTAACCAAATCTGTAAATAAGAATAAGTGGGTCTATTTGGAATTTAAGATAATATTGAGGAGTTTAATTCCTCTTGTTTTATTGACAAGAATTTTAAAAATGTGGAATTGCTTTAAAAAAAAAATACTGCTTCAATCTAATGATGTTTATATATAGGAAACTTAAAGCAATGCAGTTATTGGTTCCATAAACTCAGTACCTTCCCCAGGGCTCAGCAATGGGTCCTGTTTAATATCATTTATCAATGATCTGGACAAGGGGATTAGGTGCACCCCCAGTAAATTCACAGATGACACCACGTTGGGTGGGAGTGTTGATCTTCCGGAGGACACGAAGGCTTTACAGAGGCATCTGGACAGCCTGGATCAATGGACCAAAGCCGACTGGATGAAGTTCAATAAGGCCCAGTGCTCAGTCTTGCACTTGAGACACAACAACCCCCTGCAGTGCTTCAGGCTGAGGGATGAGTGGCTGGAAAGCTGCCCAGTGGAAAAGGACCTGGGGGTGTTGGTTGACAGCTGCTGAACACGATCCAGCGTGTGCCCAGGTGGCCAAGAAGGCCAGTGGCATCCTGGACTGTGTCAGCAACTGTGTGGCCAGCAGGACCAGGGCAGTCATTCCCTTGTACTGAGCATTGGTGAGGTCACACCTCAGATCCTGTGTTCAGTTTTGGCCCCTCGCTACAAGATATTGAGGTAGTTTTCTTTCAGCACAAATTCTTGGAAAGCTTTTGAAGGTGTATACTTTAGCATTAACATTCAAGATGCTAATACACAGTAAGAGTATAAAATATGGCATGCTGCCTCTGAGAACAAGTCCTGTGAATGTCAGAGGCTAAATTCTGTGTTACATGGCAGTGCTTCTACCAGAAGTTTTGACAACTCTTACAAAACTACTCATCATAGATGTTAGCATATGTTAGTATGAAATTGCAAAATAAGACCATTTTTAGCATGATTCATATGGCAGTAGGAGCACAGATATAGATTAACTTTAATGATGCTTTTAAAAATATTACAAAGCACTTAGATTTTTTTTTACATGTGCATTAGGAAATTAGATTTATTTGATCTGCCAAGTAGATAGGTGCCAAATATAGCGAATAGTAGGTGTACAATATGTACAAAAATGAGTACTTTTCCCTTTGGAATCCATTTTCCAAATATCTTGAAAACTAGTAAACAAAAAAAGGCTCTAAGATCATAGTTTAGGTACTAACATGTACATTATTTGAAGGCAGCTTGAAAGTTTAAAATTTTTATGGAAGCTGAGATCAGACTAGTCACAGAATAACAATGCAGTTCTCCATTTTACTTACTCCTAAGACCATAGAGTTAAATCTTCTTATATTTCCAAGGCTAGTAGTGTTTAGCTGACTAAATACACTGCAACAAGCAGCTACAATTAAGCCAGCTGGTAATTCTCTTAAAAAGTGCATAAAAAATAAAGAATCTCAACAACCCCTACAAAGCACAGTTGATTTCATAACTTCTTCCTGCACTAGAAGATCCTTTTGTAAATCCTGAAATCTACAGAAGTTTGATGGATCTGGCAGTGATGATGTAATGGAGGGGAAAGGTATATTCAAATTCCCTTTGTCTTTATCTTTTCTGTGAGCAATGTGAAGACAAATCTGAAACAGAAATCCTTAGGTAATTGCATCAGCTCAACTGCAATTATTTGTCAGTTCTACTTCACTGTGGCCCCAAATGACATCAAGACCTTCCAGTGCTCAGTGTAAATACACAAGAAGTGAAATAAGAAATGGCCCTCTCCCCAGATAATCAACATTTTACAGGTAGGTCTGCATAGCTGTTTACAAACAAACACCAGTTCAGTGCTGTTCTAACAGCAAGATGCTCCACTGAACCAGAGGCTCCAGTGGCCTGCTGGCTTCACGCTGCGCCTGCTGGAATAACCCTCACTGAGGTCCCATCTGTGGATCACTCTGCCTTTTTTACCCTAAGAAAAAGACAAAACAGTCCTCAAACTAAAGCTGCCCTGTGTTTTGGGACAGCAGTAAAACTCCATGTTAGATTGATCCTAGGATGGAACACCTCTCATATGAGGAAAAGCTGAGGGACTTGGGGCTGTTCAGCCAGGAGTAGAGAAAGCCCTGGGGAGACCATCATTGTGGCCTTTCAGTACTTGAAGAAGGTCTATAAGGAATGATGGGAACAGCGTTTTTGCAGGGCCTGTTGCCATAAGACAAGGGGCAAAGATTTTAAACTCAAAGAAGGTCAATTTTTTTAAAAATTTTTTTCATTTTTTGCATTTAGGGTGGTAAGACACTGGAACACGTTGTCCAGAGAGGTTGTGGATGTCCCTGATCTAGTTGTAGGTGTCCCTGCTCATTGCAGAGGGCTCGGATTAGATAACCTTTAGAAGTCCCTTTGAACTCAAACTAGGCCATGATCCTAGGACCTAATGTTTTGTTACAGAAGCAGCCTTTTTTAAGTGTGTTAGGGATCACGTGATTTCGCTGAAAGACCTACCCGAGGAGGATTAGGATGAGGCTGTTTATGGCTCAAGACTCCGTTTTGCCTGCATAGAAATTGTGGCAAATAGGTGGAAGCCTCTTGGTGGGAAGCCTCATGGTTAAGGGTTCCCACAGCTGGGATGTGTAAATACATTCCATTCTCATTAGAGATAGGGAACAGGGACCCAGGTGCACATGCCCAGGCCCCTGCGTCCATAGGGCTGGCAGGCTGGGTAACCTCGCTGTGTGCCAGCTCTGAGAGTAAACATTGTTATGCATGAAGACCATGGCCAGCCTCTGTTTAACCTGTGCTTATCTTTGAATCATACAAAGAGGATCTCAAAATGGATTTTTTTCATGCAGAGATGAATCCTGCATTGGCTTATTTATATTTGTCAAGAGTACATTTTTCTATTTCCAGAGAAGAGAGACAATGTAGCATCTATTATTTTACAATACCTCCTGCTAAAAACCCAATTTATTGAAGGTTTTATTTGTGTAATATATATAAAGGGTAAAATCAGGGAGTGATTCATCAATAAGATTATATTAGTCATCATACAATCAACTGGGAGTATAACTCATTAAGTGTATAAAGGTTAAGCTCCTAGTAAAAGGTGCAGTAACGTTCCTTAATTTTTGCAGATGATAATGCATATTAAAAAAGAGCTTCTTACATAAACAAGGCAAAATCACATGTCACCTTATTGAAGTTTTGTTTCTAGGTCTGTATTGTGAAAAATAATTTTAAGGGAACTTGAGCTATATATGGTCTGTAGATAAGATTTAATTTTCAATTGTTTTTAGCCTGTTTATCTTCACAAGCATCAAAAATATCCCTTAAAATAATTATGAATTAAGATATACATCAAATAATATTTATGTTCTTAATTTAAAAGATTTTTCAAAGCCAACACAGTTTAAAATTTGCTTGCTGGTAAATTATGTAATCATGTTTTCATATTAGTAATTTTTATAAGGCAAATAATTTGTAAACTTACATTCCAGTATTCATGCTAGTATTGTAAGAGACAAGAAGAAACATGCTTTGAGTGCCACTGACTGGGAAAAAAATACACACTGGGAGTGGATTATTTCCAAGGTACACAACACAATTTAAAATCTATGGGACAAGAGCAAGGTTCACTTATTTCTTTTACAGTGGTAGCACTTACTTCAGAAAAGTGAACATAAAATGTGATTTGTTAAATCTGCACTGTTAGGATAGCATACCTGCTGTCACCAATTTGTAACCTGCTGTCACCAATTTGTTATCTATTTCTCCTACATTTAGGATCCTCTGCCAGCACATGAAATATTTTCTTTTTTTCCAAAGCAAACATTTTCCATGCAATAGAAGTTTTTATACTGCAATTCCAGCATTGGATAAATTGAAAGCAAAAATCCTCCAAAGCCAAATTAACAAAATAGTGTTTGTTTCCATTCTCAGCTTCATCTCATTCCATTGTGCTTTATTTTTTGCACTTTGCCATTACCTTGTTTCATGCAGGTTTTTTTTAAAGCAGTATCTCCTCTGAGAACCACACCAGGAAATCCTTTATAGTATATGAAAAAATCCTAACCAGCTGCTGAAAACATCTCCACTTCATGCTGTTATTTCAGCCTCATGATGTGCTACTTAAACATATGAAAAAAAGATTTAGGTACTCAGTCTGATGGATTAGAATGGGGTTACAGTCTAGATTAATTCCTTATATATTATCTTGGAATAAAATTCTTTAGATACTTCAGTACTTCCAAGGCAGACCCTTAAATGAGCAATGGTTTCCACAACAGCAAATACAATCTTCACGTTATACACTGAAGAAAACAAAAGGAAGAGGTTTTGTGCAGGAGAGGAGGTCTAGCAGTACTGGAAGAGGTTAGATGTGCTTAACCCTGACCTTATCCAGAAGAAACTGGTGTGGCTCATGTCACTTATCAGTGTCACAGGAGTGCAATTAAAATGTTTTCCCAGTTAAAAAGTTTCCCTGAGTCTGCCCTTGCCACTTAACATTTTTCTGAACTATGCATTTTTCCCAACATTTTTTATCGTCTTTTTATTTAAAATGTTGTCACTTTTTTTTATTATTTGCTGCTTTTATTTTTATTGAGGTTTGGGTTTAAAATTTTTGGTGGCCTGTTTTTTGTTTGCTTGGGAGTTTTGGGGGATTTTCCTCAAAATATGGTACCAATTACAAAATAAAAGGCTGGGTAATAGTAAGATGTAAGATATAATCATATTTTTGTGAAAAATTGTAGCTTTGAGAAAAGGCCATAAGTGATCTTATTAAAAAAAAAAAAAAGATACATTGATTAGCTTTATTAATTTTGCTTTGAATGCTCTTTTCCTAGCTCACATTCATGCTCAGGGCAATGCAATTCATTAGGAAAAGGTAACAGCTCAAGAAGGAAATAAAATCCTCCTCTTGAATTTGAAAATGGATGGGAATTAAAACCACAGATCTTCTCTTAGGTTATGACAGGTAGCATAGACATTTCATGTGTACAGTTTATAACATGAAGAACTTCATTAGATGATAAAGTTACTTCAGTGGGAAACCTGCCCCCACACACAAGCTGGTAAAAGCAGGGAAAGCTGCTAAAAGCGCTTTTCTCCAGTATGCCATAGCAATGATGCATCACATCAGCCACCCTGGGAAAGGTTTTTGCCTTTATACAAGAACTTTATTTTTTTACTGCCAGATTATTAAAAAAAAAAAAGCCTCTGTTGTCTATGTGCCCAATTTACCTCCTAAAACACAGTTTATGTCAGTGATGCCACGGATTTCTTTGTTGTCCCAGTGGGTAACGTCTTTATTCACCTAGGGAGAACACAGTGAAGTGTATGGGAAGAACCTGCTGGTGACTTTCCAAATCAAGGCATATGATAAAGACTTCTTTAATTGGTATGCTAATTATTTTTATTGTGGACAACCATTTGTCAGATGCCTGTGGTGACGGAATAGAAGAAAGGACCTCTGAAGCTGACAAGCAGCAAGAGAGAAGTATGAGGTGGAATAGAAATGGCTGGCAAGAGCAGCTGAAAGTGTGGAGCACCCAAAACCTATAGAACACGGAATAAAGGACAAGATTTATATATTTCTTTCAGAGAGTATATAGCCTACTGTTGATAGTCTCATATACCATAGGCTTTAAACTCAGACTACAGGAGAGTATCAGCAGCAGATAATAAAAAGTGTTTCATACCTTATCAACCTTGTACTCACTTCATGCTTTGCTATCAGTTATACCATTACATCAGCATATCAGTCACCATTCCATACATTCAAAAAGCTATTTCTGCCTCAAAACTGACAAAGTCAGATTAGATTCTTCTGCAAGTGAATCAGTTATCTGTGGGTTAAACGGGCACTGGGAAATGTCTCTCTCTTGCACACACTTATTTTAGTCAGTGAGTTATATTACCACAATGCTACAAAAATATATATCTTTATTCAAGGTGACTGTTTTAACAGAACAGCTATTTAAATACATCTTTTCACTATCTGAATTGCATACAGTCTTTCCATAGTGCACAATGATATGTCACTGAAAGTTTTTGGAATTCCTTTGGCATGAAAGCCAGCTGGCCATGGTCTTGACATGTACATTCACCTCAAGTTATACAACTATTCATTAGTCAGCAAGAACTCAGGATGATCTGAAATGCTGGATTCTAATTTCAGATTAGAGAAAAAAATCTAAAGTTGTTAGTAAGAACATAAGTATATAGATCAATACTCTTAAAAGTTATTTGATATGAGTGAGATGTGAGTAATCTGCCTTTTAATTATTTGATCCAAGTGAATAAATTAAAATCACTCTTGTAAAATGGAAGACTAATAAAATGGATGATGTCTCTTCTCTCATAAAAAATCTTAACGTTATAGTCTTAGGGACAGAAAATTATAAAAGGCACTTTGCTTAAGTGATTACAGCAAAGTGAGTTTAATATTGAAATAGCAACCCACTAGGTAAATATTACTGTAATATTTACTGACATTCTGTCTTGGAAGGCATTGGCTTTAGTTTGTCTATGAGTGAAAAAAAGAAAGAACATGAAATAGGAACTTCAAACAACATAAACTGGTATTAACCTAACCAACCAGACAAAGGGTTTTCCTGGAAATTCCTTCAGAAATAAAACCCCACGTAGCTTCTAAGGACTGTCAGTACCTAATGGATTTGATGTTTGGGGAAGTGTCCTTCTGTTCTCATGGTAAGAAGATTCTTACCATGGTAAGGTCATGGTAAGAGATTCTTCCTCTCCTCCACCATGTATTAAATGCCTAACCTTTCCCTTTGTTTCTGCATGTGTTAGTCTTGTCCTTAAACAATTAATAGCTTTGTACCTTTTTTCATCAGAGAAAACAAGAACATTTAAAATGTATTGTGAAATAGTAACTTTTGTTGATAATATTCAGGTAGCTATTCATTCTTTGTTCCTGATTTTTGTATAAACAAAACACAGTTCAAATAAAAAATACTGGTACCTACTTGTTGTAAGTTGTATAAATTACTCTTATAACTGAATACCTATAAATACTTAATATATACCACCTTGTGAGGAGAAAAATATTATTACTTCCATTATTTGGAAGACACAATAACCTGAGGTTATTTGGCAAAGCAAGGACTGAGTTGTGATCCCCAACTCTCAGCCCAGTAGCTAAACATGGTCATTTCTGTCTGCTTCATGTTATACAGATGACTTAGTCAGAAATGTAATGTGCTGAAAGGGGAGATGGGGAGGACTTGGGGGAGACTGTCACTGAGGTATGGGGAGCAAAAGCCTCTGCACTTGGAACATTCAGTGCCACATCATTAGGTAGAGGTAATGTCTTACCCTTTGTTTGAACATCCTGTCCTCTTTTAAATTCTTAAGTAAGGTCTGAACTGAGAATAAATGTACTGAGATAATACATCGAGTGGCTTAAAGTACAATATGCTGGACAAAATTTTAATCCCTTTTTCCTTAAAAGGCTAACTAGGCTATGCTTCAAACTGTGCATATATGCACATACATTTTTGTATCTATATATATATACACACATATACATAACATTCCTGGTGAACACATTTAACGTTATGAAAATCTACATGTGTGACTTTCTGAAGGAAAATATGTCAGTATTATGGAAACGTACTTAATTAACACAAAGATTGTACAACTCTATTTTCTGTATGTGCATATGTATGTAATACAAGCATTATTTACTTTTATGGTTTTGGTGGGGGGTTGTTTTTATTTTTTAGGGATTTTTGTAGAAAATAGAATCTTCAAGCCAATTTAAAAAAAAATTTTAAATATAATTTTCCACTGGAGAGGACAGAAATATTTGCATTCTTATTCAATATAGTTTACCCAGACAATTCATAGCTATGATGCTGCATCTCATTGCAAGTCTATTTCTGCAAGTAGATGAGGTAATTATGTAGAAAATTCTGTGCAAAGTTATAATATGTATTGGATGCATTTAGTATAAACTATAATAGTAGCTGGTAGGGATTTGGAGCCTTAGGCAATAAAATTCAACAAATGCAATCATTCTTCTGGTAACACTAACATTAACTCAGTTCTGAAAAGCTGAGTAACTAGGCATACTGGTCAGCTCTTAAAATTCAGTATGTTTTGACAGCCACCACATAATTGAATCTGAAATGTATCATTTATTCTTTATTCTGCATGGATGGAATGTCAAATCAGAATTACTTAACTGTGCATAAGTTCTAACATTTTAGGGAGAATGACTATGGAAAAAATCTCATTAAACTATATGGCATTTTTCAAATTTGGTGCTAGCCTCTTCCAGGTTTGACTACAGACCTTCTGCATATGGAGCAATGCCATAGCAGCAAATCATCTGGTGGAAAAGGTGAGGAGACAGGGCACCACAACAGATTCACTGGAAATATTCCCCAAAAGACGCAGTTAATTGCTAGGTTGTTCTCTCAGAAGTACTCACCTCCTTTTTGCACAGTCAGCCACAGGTGTAGAAGGTACAAGTTGACAGAGAAATTTGACTAGGTTCCCTTTACTGCTACCATGGCAATTGGAGTCAGTTTTTTAAATTTTTTATGTCTGGGCATGAAGATACAGACCTGCTAGGATGTGTACAAGACCACATTCTCTATGAAGAGTTCATAGGCAGAACTGCTTACCCCCCAGTTCTGGACTAGTGGTTTCCATTCCCACACTTGGACCATGTGTGGATGTCAAATAAGGGAGTTGCTAGGACAAAAGAGTTGCAAAGACAAATAAAGAGCAGAGCTGGATAAAATACAAATTCCTACCACTTCTTTTTTTCTTGACAGAAAATCTGTGCAAAACAACATCGCATGAGATAAAAAGAGAGTAGATAGAAGAAGAAAAATACCACTGAACACAACAGAGAGAAGATTATTGTCAGGAATCTGTCTATTCTAGAAAGAGGACTGAGACGTGACCACGAAGGGTGCCTACATCACTGCAATAAGGCAAACATATTTGCACAGTTTCAAACATATGACCAGATAACTGGTAACCAGCTAAATACTTAAAAATAATCAAATGGCTAACTAAGGAATAAAAGGTAGAGAGTAAAAAGATAAACATGTCCTTTTCACAGAATGGTTTAATCATAATGCCATTTACAAGGCTGTGAGGTCTCTGAAATACAGCAGTGTGAGTGAGATCAGAGCCTGCCTGAGCACTGACAGGAGAAACCTGTATTTTGGCAGTAGCCAGCAGGTAAACAAAGGGAAGGCACCAGCACTGTGTGAACTAGCTGTAACCCTTGGCAGCTGGTTGCATAGAGATGGGCCCAGCAGCACGAATGCCCCCCTCCCCAGCCACTGCTGGCTGTGATTCAGTGCACTTACTGCAGACATCCCTGTATCTCAGAATGCATTAGCTGGAAGAATAGGATTTGACTTTATGACTAATATATTTACAGTCCTGTCAAAACCCTGACTTTCTTTGGCACTATTAGGAAGAAGTACGTATCCTTTGGGAGGGTAGAGTGCTCTATATGAAAATGGTTAACTCAACAGAAAGATGCAGCAATGAAAAATGGGCAGTAAAGAGGAATTATACTGGTGATTCATAGTTTTTTGTGGTAGAAACTGATAGTTGTGAGGTTGGTCAGTGATGATGACAATGGCCACAGGTCTATGTAAAGGAGTCCCAGAGCTTGCATCACTCTCAGGATCTTAGTGACTTGACAGGTATGTGCTTTTTGATACATCCCCGGGTATGACTCCGGAGGTGGTTGAACAACTTATTTGAAATATCAATCTTTGATGAACAGTGGGAATTTTTCCAGCAGCCTAGAGAAAAAGAAGTTTTTATTTAAGTTTTTCAGGTTCCTGACATAACACATCAAAGTTACCCTAATAAAAATAATTTTAACTTTCAATATATTTTAAATGTTTTAATTGCCTCATATTCCTATATATAAATGAAAAGCTAGAAATATTTTAATTACTCTACTTGTGAAAAATATGCAAATCAGCACATATTATACCTTTCTTCCTTCAAAAGTATCATATTCCCATTGATCACCTTTTCTATTTAATTTTTCTCAACTGAGTAATAAGATATCAATTAACTTGTATAGTTATGAAAAATGCTGTTGTGGTCCCAAGCCCACTAAGAGGTTTTCGCCTAACTAGCCCTACCTGGAGTCCCCATCTGCACCCCTGGACACCCAGTCCCTGCCTGAGTTCTACCAGAGGCATTCTTGTGTTTTACCCAGTCTCCAGCCCTGTTTCCTCCCCTGTCCCATCCTGAGACCTGGTGTAGTCTTGTCTCCTGCTCGTACTGGACTGGAGTCTCTGGAAGAACCCTGAGTCCAGCTCTACCTTTCCTGGGACTGTCAGCAGACCTTGCTGACAGCACCCTGCTGTGCCCACGCTGCTCTCGCCCACTGTGGAGCTGTGTCCTGGCCGGGAGGAGCACTGTCTCTGCTGCCTGAACTTCACCTCCAGGGTAGCCTTCCCTTATGGAGCAGCCCCATGCCTGCTGGTCCCTGGCAAGATTTTAGGCATGACAAAAAACAATAATCTGCTGCTATACTGTGTTGTGCTGTTTAATTGATGTCATTTCAGTGAAAGTTGAGGATATTTTAAGTATTAGAAAAGACTAAATAAAATGTCTGCTATATTCACATTTTCAAGTGCATTTTGTAAGTACTTGGAATTAAACACAGTAGTAACTGATGGAATTCCTTGAATTTTGTGAGACAACATCTTTTTTAGAGATGGAGTTAGGTTTGAATAAGATGTCCCACATACAAATTTATACAAAATGCAGAAGTCTAAGAAAGTTTCCAAATAATGAATGTTAAAGAAAATATGCTAATTTTTGCAATAGAAGAGTAATAATTCTTTAGCAAGGCAAGTAAAATCTTCTTGGGATTATCTTCAGGAACAGCAGAATATTGTCTACGTGTGTCTATTGTTTATGTTATGATATATCATTATATGTCAGGAATTCTTGGTGCAAAAACTCCGGTGTAGGAAAGATGCAAGACCTGAGAGACTTCTTCTTTAAGGAAAGAATAAATAAGTTAAAAATGGGAGTGGAGATATTGGTCAAGAAAGCAGTGGCCAGTTGAACTATTAGAGGTTCTGGAAATACTGCATCCCGTCCTGTGGCCTCCAAAACAGGGTTAGTGCTCACTGAAGTGAGGTCAGCAGTAGGACCCCAAGCAGGCCATTGGCTGGAGAAATTGCCCTACCAGCAGTGGCTGAGGAGCTGGGCTTGTTCAGCCTGGAATAGAGTTTCAGGGGGAACTAAAAGCAACCCTTCAGCATCTACATGTGGTCATCAAGATGACAGAGAGACACTGTGAAGAAAGTTAACTCTATCCCAGCCAAAACCAGCACAGTACTGCTTGCAGAAGTTTCCCTTCCTGAGGTGCAGAAAGCTGGAGAAGTCTTCTAGTGATAAATATAGCAGTGCACAGTGGAAGGCTGAAAGTCAATAGACAAAAACTAACTAGAGACACTCAGGTCAGATGCAAGGAAAACCTGATCTGCCATGAGGACAGCCAAGTTGTGCCCAGAGAAGTAGCACACCCTCTGTCCTTGGCAGTTTTTGTGATTGCCTTGAGCAATCTGGTCTGACCTCAGAGCTGGACATGCTGTGAGCAGGAGATTGGCCTGGAGACTTCCTGGGGTCCCATCCAGCCTGGATGCTGCTTTGATCAAACTTAATTTCCCTTTTAAAGCAGCAATAATCTTAGAGCTGGAAACAATATGGTTCGTAATGTATTGGTAACAAATTCATGAAAATATGGCTCATATAAATCAATGAAGTGGGTGTAAGCATCAGTAAAACATTTCATTTCGGACAGAACTTACCAATGTTACTTTGAGCCTATTCATCTAACACAGGGACAGAGAACGGGCAGGAGGGAGACCAGATGAAAAACCAAGAAAGTATTCACTCAAAATCACAGGTGGAAAAAAAATATATAATTTAAAAAATTTGAAGTCTCAGGACAGTACTTTTCAAGACAGATAAAATATTCCTTTGAGTTTTCAAAAATAGTATCTTAGATTTAAAGTGAAGAGGCTGCAGCGTCATTTTAGATTTCAAGTAAGAACTAGAGCAAATAATTTTTCTGCAGAAACAGGATAGCTTACACATATTGAATAAACAGAGTGTGACAGTCTAACATTTGAAATTTCTAGGAAATTGTTTCCTGAGAATTATGCTGGGGACAGCAAGCAAAAAAGTTTTCTCTCCCTTTAAGCATCTGATACATATTTAATGTATTTACAGATGTGGTGGGCTCTGAAATGGGGTCGCGGTATTAAAAAATTGTCAGCAGTTTGTTCATTCACTACTTCTAAAAGATTAAACGTTTTTCTTTTCCTTAGTGCCCCCCCCCAAAAAAAACCCCCATTAACTTGCTTCTCTGGGTGACTTTCTCAATCTCGTAAGTGGCCTATTCGCGGGAGGAGACCAGAAATCCACCCCGTTGTTTAAACGGCCAACCGCCCGTTTTTACGGCTTGCCGCCGTCCTTGTCACCAGGCCTTGCACGGCGCCTCAGCCCCCGCAGCGGTGACCGCGCCGCCAGGGGGCGCTGCAGCCC